>JWHW01054964.1:10764-86650 GCA_000931545.1 Papilio glaucus
TAGGTCCTTCCAAGAAAAGATCCTCAACAACGTTCGAGATAAGAGTGTTAGTAACTATGTGTTTGCATTCAGTCCTTATCATTTAAAAACAACTTGTGAAAGTAAGTTGTATGAAGATCGTCTGAAAGAGCTATATACGGATCTAGAGCCTCAGATTCTAGCTAGATAAATTACAGAAGAATTATTACAAAGCTTTCATAAATAATTTCGTGTGTGGAAGAAGAGAAAAAAACTATTAACTTACTGTGGTTTTCATCCGCTTTGCAGCCAGGCTGCTTACTACCACCGTTAGCAAAGAAGTCAGCGTGTCCACTAATTTCCAATTTTCCCTTCATCAGCGCATTGGTATGAAGAATGTCGACAGATTTTGCATCACTGTGGTCAATCTTTTTTGTGATATCAGCCGTAGCAAACAATGGTAGCGCTGGGTCTAATCCTGTTAATTAAGTCTTAAAATGAAGATCCAAAAACTTGACTGTATTCTTTAAAGAAACACATGCAATGTAGCACACGGGTTATGAGTTGATAAATGATTTTGAACCTAATGTAACAGATAAGATATCTATCTTATCTGTTATATTAGATTCAAAATTAAAGTGAATAAACAAGAAATGGAAATACGACATGCAATAAATCATTAGTATGATACACATACCACTTATTCGTTCCAATTTTCCCGATTTAATGTAATTGCCAATGAATCCAGCGACGTGTGCCCCGAGACTAAAGCCAATGACGTGGATCTTGGCCAGCTGGATGTGGTGGTTAAGGACCATCTCGTCGATGAGCTGCGCGGTGCACTTGCCCACCAGCTCGGTGTTGGCTGCGGCCTGCAGGTAACACGGCTCTAATGCCAGCGGGTTGTAATCGACTGATATTATATTATAGTCACAGCATTCGAAATAAGCTGTAAAAAAATATTGTCTAATGTTGCATGTAGAATCACGGTATATATTTAAGGTAAAACAAACTGCAAGGTGCAGATGTTGGGAGCTTCAACGTCATATAAAGTCTTTTAACCAAAATGTGATACACGTTAGTGCGCCCGTGGCATCTGCAGAAAGCAGAGAGGACCACCGACAGGTTTAGTGGATATGCCTCTCCCCAAGGAAAAAAGAAGGAACGTAATAAAAACACCATACAATATATCGTAGGTATTTTTATATTCGATGTATAGAAAGAAAAATCATTCATTGAGGCATTCAAATTAAATTTCAATTCTTTATTATTATTGAAGTATTTAAGACACAAATAACTAGGTGGGTGATTTAAAATTTACGATTATCGCACGGATATTCTGTTGTTAAATTAAACACAGAACTAATGTGGCCAAAGACTGACGAAGCTGCCAAACAAATATACGATACCGGTAATAACTAACATCAACGTAATGATAAAAACAATGTCCGGAAGGAACTGTAACCGTGAAAATAAGTAGTACCTTTTCAATGATAATACACAAGATCATTAAATACATCCTCTTATAATTTCCTTATCTCTTATTTTTTTTTAAATAACGTCAAAGTCGCCGATTTTTTTTACGAAAAGACATACTCGTATACAGTGGATTTTACTTATTGCTCGGTTGTAACGATACGATTATGGTGACGTAACAATTAAGTCCCTTGAATTTAAAATATATACTTTTAGAGGGATAATTCAGTTATATTGACTTCGTATATAACGACTCCGGGTATAGCTACTAGTTTTAATGGACCATTTGTGCCAAGTTCTTAGAATTCAACGGAGAAAAATACAAATATTAATTATTAGAAACTTTACTTTATTATCTATTGTTTACACGCACAGGTGTGCGGCAGCTGTAATAATATATTTTTGTTTATAAATTGTAGGTAGTTAAACTATCAGTAAAAAAACAGTTACATCTTTCTTTCTACAATGGATATATTAACTTCATATAAATGGATATATTACAACATCGTTGTAACCGAAATCCACTGCAGTTATAAATAAACAAATAATAATACAAAGATGGAAAGGCAAAAAGGCAAAAAATATAACTCTGACTAGCATACAACCTGAGCAGATTCCGTTACAAAAATGCTATTAGTACAAAGAAGTCCGACGTGAATTAGGATTTACTCTTACATTTCGATTCCCTTCCCTTCCCTTATCCCTTATTTCATTTTCTTTATATGTCTACTCCTCTTTGCCACATCATGGCTGGCAACTGTTATTATATTTCCAACATAATTGTGGTCGGAAGATGACAGCACAATTAGCTTCCTCTTTAGAGCGACGTAGTATTAGAACGTGAATAGTTTAGTAATCGTTGCTCTTTAAGAACGGAATGACAATCGATCATTCACTTGCAAGCCGATATCGTCGCGCGCTATTTTAAAAGGTCTAATAACAAGTATCTGTAATTAAAAATATAAAGTGAATGGTAGTGGCCTGCACAGGCACTACGACAACGCACACTTCTGATAGATTGTTTCTGTTCAAAAACGTCACTATTCCGCTTTACCCGCCATATCCCCCTGACCTAACACCCTATGATTTTAACTTTTTTCCGAAAGAATAATACAAAGGAAAACGATTCGAGAACTAAAAAGATGCCTTAGTTGCTTATAACTATGAAATTTCTGAACGAATTCATTCAAGAGAGTCATTAGTATTCTCCAAGTGGTTTAGACGGATTGAAAAGCGGATACGTGTTCACGGTGAATACTTCGAAAATCCAGTTAACTCTAATAAAGAATAAACTCTGTTACTTTTGAGCACATAATTTCTTTTGGCATGACCCTTGTACATGTATTTATTTATATTAACATTTAATCCAGGTCCATTAACCCAATTCACGTGTTATGAATGAAGGTTACTCGCACGCATTTCGTAGGTTATTACCATTGCGTATCACTTATCTCACAGACGCCACTTTCTCCCCCATCTCTAATATGTTCAACAAATTTTAAGTACGCACTAAAATTAGCTTTTTATGTAAATAATGACTACGGCCATGCGGGCTCCAAATAAAAGACGTATTCTATTTTATTCATACCTGGTCTAATTTGCGTGCTCGGAGCATAATTTCTGTGACCCGTGTAGCCGTGTATTAGTATCTTGATTAATGCATCAATTACCCACGGTGCCTCATCAATAGATGAAGGATCAGCAAACTTTAACTCGTGTGGTTCGTTTTTGTTAGCTCTGAGAAAATAAGAACTGTTATTGGCTTAAGTATTTCCTCAACCTCTGTTTATTTATCTTTTCTCCATCAGACTTCCGTATCATTAAGAACCTAATCATTGTTCATGTCCTCAAATCTTAGGTTAACATTTTAATTATAACAAAGTAAAAATCTTTAAAAGAACTTTAAAATGTTAGAAAAACTGCATATAATAAAAGTGACAAATTTTAATAAATGAACCATATTTAATGACCTTGTATAAATTTGGGATCTGAGGACGATATTTTAAGAATATACTTTATACCCCAATTCAAAAATTTACCCAAATATAAAAATAATATTCAGGTATAATATGACAATGATATTTAGTAAATTATATTTATAACAAAATTTGAGACGCGCATGATTCAAATAATTATAATAGAACGAAAGTGACAATAATATGGAGTGGTTACAACTTATTTTATTTTCAAAATTAACCAGAAAACCACATGAAGTCTTCGATGAAGGTATTAGAGCTTACATTACACTGTAATATACTTAAATCATAAACATAGCAAAATAAAAGTATAGTTTACCTTGTGTACAACCAAAAAGTTATATTTTCGTTTGGACAATTTAAGGGAGGCGTCACACAATTGTCTGCGTTTATGGAATTGCAAGAGTCTAAAAAGTTCAAAATTAAATTATTTTTATATTCTTATTACGCGACAGTAAGAGGAAATGAAATGGATAGCGGACGTTAGGACACTTTATAGTCATGTTTGTCGTTACGAACCATCGTTCCTGATATTTGTATTTTGAAAGAAACTGAAAGTACCTTACGAGATAAATACACTTTTATTTTTAAATTGGTTTCAAGTTAACCTCTTTTGCTTTTTCGTCCGTAAGCTATAATAGTTTTTTTTTTAATAATCTATATGTAAAATTACAAAAATTGCATAAACTAATGCATATAATATATTTTCTTCTTTCTCCTGGCTATAATCCCATTTTATTAGGGATCTTCCCTACGAGTACCTCTGCGCCGCACCGTACTGTTGGTAGTTATTTAAACTAGGAAAATTATTTTTCGATGTGTTTTTACAGCCGATTGCCACCTGACGACAGCATATTATCTATGTACATTCTAATTAAAATATTGCCTCAATTACAAATATTTGCCTTGAGTTTAATCATTTTTATTACACTTTCAACGTTTTTGTTTTTCGTCTTATGTTGATATAGAATTAATTATAGATAGCCTCATTTATGGGACATGACATTGCCAATTATTGCGCCGTTAATTATTTCAAATTAGCTGTTTGCTACACGGCATGGCTTGGATCAGAGATTCCCAAACTACGGGTCGCAAAAACTGACTATTAGAGTAGGCCCCAGTGTAGGACGGGATGTAGACAGGTAAGGTTGAGTTTGGCATGTTAGTAAAATTAAATCGGTTGAAATGCGGTCTTTGAGAAGTATTCTAGGTGTGACTGAATGATAGGCTTCGTAATAGCGTTGTAAGAAAAGTATGTCTGAAAAGAGGACGTTGTGACTGAAATTCAGAACGGTATGCTTTGGTCGTTCGGGAATGGTGATAAGAATAATGAATAAACATTGATAAGACACATTTATGCTCGAAAGTGAGTGGTAATGGTGGTAGGGGTCGGCCTAGGCGAATTTATACCGGCCAGTTTGGTGACGTACTAAAGAAAGGCGGTATTAAGAATACGCAACGATGATAGATTTCCATTTGGCGCGATCCTGGCACACTTTTCTCTCTTCTTCTACATTCATATATCTACGCATACACATGCTCGTCGGTTATGGGTGCTCCTTATATCGCCATTTTTAGTAAGCTACTATAGATTAGTCTGCTATAAAGTATTTTAAAGTGCTTTAAATGCTTTAATCGTCTATATGGACTTAAACAACAGTACTAGAGTACGTCCCTTTAACAAAAAAATTGCTAAAAAATTGTGGTCTTAAACTTAACTTATGATAAAAAAATGAAGTAAATGAAAATATAAATATATGTAATATACCTACGTACTGTCGTAGGTGTTGTTATTTTATTTTGATAAAATCCTATACTAAAAAATGCATTGGCAGAATAAAAATCTCTAAAAATTTATTATATGAGAAAATATCATCTAAGATAAATAAATATCTTTAGAGACTGTAAGACTATTTAGCAGATTATTTTTATTTATTTTATCAAAAAATCACCCAATATTTATTAATTAATTTGATTATTTAGCCACTTGTTTATTACTTCGATTTATTCAATGATTATATTTTTTTAAAATTAGATTTCGTATCAAATCTTATGCATTTTTAGATTCCCAACAATGTTTTTTATAGAATTACTTCTATTTATGTCTAGAAGTAATCATTGTGGCGCTAGATTGTTGCCCATTGCGTATAAAATTTAAGGGTTTACATGTTTATGTAAAAAGGTTCAAATAAAGGACATGGTTAAACGTTATAAAATATTATTCAAAGGTAATTTAGTTATAAAAAGATAAATATAAAATTTAAATAAATTATATAAGTACATAATTAAAAAAAATCATATTTTTATATTTTTAGACATAGCATAATGTGTTCTGTTTTTATTTTTAATGTCAATTTTTTAATCCAGATATGTTAAAATATAACAATAAGAAATACTTACGCAAATAAAAAGAAATATACACGAATAGCAATATTAACTTGGAAAGACATTTGTAATTAATTTTCATTTTGCGTTATTGGCAAATGCGTAAAGCAAATGAAATGCAAATGATGACACAAAAAATATGCTATGAGTTTTTGCGTACTTCACAGGTTCGGTTTACTTAAGGGTACTGTTTACACTGAGTTAGAACTTTCGACAGTAATTATCAACGGCACTGGGCCACAGTGCGTATAGAACGATCGCGACTCGTCAACGCCATGATAAATTACATTTATGTCACATTGTCGTAATTTTATTTCCTGCCTACCTTGAATAGTTTAGCCTCAAAATAGATAAATAAACACGACGAGTGAGAAAATGTCTTGTGGATACTTCTCAAAATGTCACATCAATTAGTGAAAGAACAATATGTTTGGTTCATTGCAACTTAGGATTTGCACTTCTTTGGGCAAATTCTGTTACTTTGATTCTACCACGTTCTAATGAGGGCGTCAGGGGATCGATTTTTGAAGCGACCAATGTAGGAGACCTATGTCCAGCAGTGAGACGACGACGTTTAGTTGTGATGAAAGCCTAGGTAACCTTCCAAAAACATAGGTTCAGAATACATTCATATGTACAAATATGAATATTCTAAAAGTCTTTATAGTTATTAGCTGGAATTAATAGTAACCACCTATTTTATTTTTTCTCTTTAGGTTAGTTTGTTACTCTTATATCATAAAAATAACTGTGACAGTTAATTGTGTTAACAATAGAGAACTACTTACCTCTGTTTTAAAGCCCACCTAGTCATTTTATCTATCAGACATCGGAAGTTGTGTGAAATGTACTGAAGTAAAAGCATAATATATTTCTGAAAATTTCAAACTCCATTGCATCTCTGTTCCAAATTATTATGCAAATGTTTAAAAATTGAAGTGCGTTTCTGCATTGCGTCTTATCAATACTATTATGTTCTGAAGACATTTACGTTTTTTGATAATTGCCGTTATGGGCTCGTAGATAGTAAATGTAGTTGTAGTCATTACTGTACACCTCCATGTTATCGCCTTGACAGAAATTAGTGAGTACCAATTATTTCAATTTTAAAAATGTGAATCAGCACACTGAAGTAAAGAAAAGCCATGTTGTGTATTTAATTAATTTAATATTCACATATAGTAAAATCAGTCAGTTCTTTTGAACAGAATACACATTTGGCACTTTGTTCACTAATTAATATGGCTTATTACAATTATTATTTATACAGAATGGACTTGTGAATGGAACTTTTAGAAAAAAATTCAGTCGGAGTATTTTAAAAAATAAACTTTATACTTTTTTTTCAATTATTTTTAAGAACTCTATTTTATTTTAAATATAAGACATCTGCGAAAAATAGCCCAAAGAACTAGGTAATTATAATTTTGAAGTAAAGTTTGTAAATTTTGCTTATTTCAAATGGGTTTATGTTCATGTTTTTAACATTTACAAAATTTCGTCCTTTAAGTTGATTTTAACATAAAGTGAAACATATGTACATTTTTTGAAAATGCGCAGTGAAATTCAAAGTAACTATAGTACCTTAATAAATTCTAACACAGAGCTATCTACAATGAATACAAAATATATTTACAATTATATTTTAAGTAATTCTAACTATACTAAATCCCAGTTACATAAAATAGCAAAATATGGCAAGAAAATTGAATCTACGAAGACCTTGATACAAGATCTCAACAAAAAATTTACATCAGTATTATTCAAACATATTTACATTTTGATAAAACATTAATTTAGACATATTCTTCCGAAGGCTTTGGCGTACCATTCGGTAGTCTTAACGAGGAAGACATTCGACCATTTACGGCATCTGGTAATTCGGCTATATCTTTAAAAACTCCTATCATACTTTCAAAATTTGGACCCCAATTTAGAAAGTAATCCCATCCTAGCGTTGCTGGTGCAGGAGACCCATTTGCTTGTCTATACAATGCGGCACCCACGTGTGGATTTAGATCATCGTCCGAAGCAACCAACGTGCTCAGAGAACCTCGAAACGAGGAGTCAAAGCTTTCGTAAGGTGGAGGTAAGATGGGTTTTTTATTGTTATTGCCACTATTAACATTCTGCCTTCTTATATCTTCAGGCTTGTCAGCACTTATGCTATTATTATCATACTCTATTTCTGAACATGTAAAACTATCGTTACCACTTTCATCATCTGATCCAGTAGAACTTCTGTTGTCAACTGGTGGTGAGTGATGCCTGTGCGACATATGATGACTTACTCCTCCCCCTCTGGGAGCCTCGCTAGAACTAGATACTGCATCTAAGGTCGAAACTAGACTTGAGGTTCGTTGCCTAGCGTTCATTCTTTCGATTTCTTCTGCTGTCAATCCTACTGCACCGGACCCGACCGAAACTACCTGAGGAACCTGTGGCGCTGCGCTTGGCGTCTTTCTGCCGGCAGAAGAACTTTGCCCACTTAATTGTGACATAACTGGGCTGTTGAGACTTCGTTCACTATTACTATGCAATGCATCTTTCCCTACGCCTCCCGAGCTCGAAGTCGTTGCTAACAAAGCGCTTTGCAAAGGTTTTCCAGATATATCGTGTAATGTTAGAATCCTTGGTTGCTGACTAAGCTCACTACTTGGTGATAGTCGAGCCAAGGGAGTAGTTTGATGTTGCCTTGGTTGTGGAGGTGGTTGAGATGCTTGAGGTAAGACTCTTGGAGGATACCCGCTTGGGTGGTGTGGTGAATGCCTATGTTGTGGTGTTTGATGTTTGTGATGGTAACCGGCAATAGGCGGTGGTGTTGCTTTATATTTGCGAACACCAGGAGCTTCTCGGAATCCTTTGTAATGATAAACAATATCTATATCAGACGGTGCTATTGAACTTGCATTTTCAAGATCGTAGTGCTCAGGTAAGTCTGAATTTAGATCCATACCACTAGGATGATCGTGAGTGTGGTGGGAAGTATTTGTTGAAGGTGGTGGAGGTGGGTGATGGTCTTCTCTTAAAGCTGGACTTTTTCCAACCACCTCCCTTTCAATAATGTCAGGTCTTTGAGGTCTTGGTGGATCTATATTCATTATTTCACGATCTTTATATTTCTTTGACAACAATTCAGGACCAACAATATGACCCACATTTCTCATAATATCTGCATTTTCGGACATGTAACTATTCAAACTAGTTTCATTGTTATGCATATTTCGATTCATAATACTGTCATTAGTCCCAGCAATCAAATTTGGAGCATTCAGCATGGCGGGACCACCATTTTGCTTAGAATGAACTATGTTAGTCTTGCTTCCTGCGGTATTACCCTTTTCTTTCTTCTGCTTTCGAAGCCTATATACAATAAACGATATTGATATTGCTACGATTAATATAATAAAAAATACTATAACAAGCGTTATACCAATATTCAATGGATTTGGATTTTGAGCTATACCAGCACCGAAAGTACTATGGCACCCAGGTAATATTTTTCCTTTACGAATAACTTCCTTAAAAATACTTCCATTGCCATTAAACGGCTGAAGTTCGTTGTTAATACTAAAATTTGCCAAGCATCCCTCAAATTTATTATTGTTCGATATCCATTCCGTTTTAACACCGCCCAAGGAAATTACTGTTAAATAGGGATCTAAAAAATCGTGCACTCCAGCTGCATCAAGCTCTTCACCCGCATTTTTATCATCAACAATTAAACGAATACTCCTTCCGTGGGAATATAATGTAATATTATGCCAATTACCATCAGATACATCTTGCTGGTCGTTTTGAGTCATGTTAACCACTGCATTTTGTTTGGACGTGTAACTAATTTTTCCGGCATTTAATTCAATAATAGTATAATATTTATCAGTTGCTGCATAAAAGAGTACACCTTCTTTTCTATTAGTCTTGAAGAAGAAAGTTAAAATTTTAGCTGGGTTATTTACTTTTGTTAAAACTTTTCCAATATTTTTCCCACTTTTTCTTTCCCAGCTTGTACTGCCTCCGTAAAAAGACTCCAGTAATTGCATTCTTCGATGCTTCTCAGATATAATGTATGTAATATAAGCATTTTCGCTAACAGAGATGGGCAGTAGAGCTGAGTTACAATTAGGTGAAATGAGATTTTTTTCACATTTGCAGTTATTTGTCTTCCATCTATCCAAGCACTGTCCAGAATCACAAATATCTTTTTTATAACAGGTCCCTTTTTCTGTGCGATCACAATTAGCATCCACACCGCGTGCTTTGAGAGGATTTGTTAGATTTAGCAAACGGCCATTGATGGAAATACTGTGCATGCAACCAACAAAATCATCAGAATGAATTTGTCCAGGACGTTCCAGGACTGGGTCTGCTTTATGTAATCCGCCAATGAGTAGTGGCTCGTTGTTGAAGTTTAATGTTCTGTAAAAAAAAAGTTTAACATAGATTATAAACCAAAAAAGGGTCATTAAATTCGGATGAATTCTTTTATACACAATGCATAGCACTATCAGTTCTAAAGTACGTGTTTAAAGCTTATCGCACTAAAAGGATGTAAAAATAGAATTCAGTAAACTTAACTATTAATTTGCTAAAATCAAGTTTCTTCTATACATATAATAAAATTGTAACTGATCGCTGTCTGAACATGGAAGATATCTGAGAAAAACTATAATTAGGGGCCTTCATAAACGCAATAAAACCTAAAACAATGATTATTTTTGTCTGTTTGTCTGTGAGTTTGGTACCGCTAATCTCAGAAACGGCTATACCGATTTGGGTGCGGTTTTCACTTATGTATTGTAGTAAGCTTGTTTTATCTCGGTTTATAAATAAAAAAGTTTTATCAATTAAACTGTGCTACGGCCATACTGTGTCGACCCCACCCACATGAGGGCAGTGAGATGTGATGAGGTTAGGGTAGTATTAAGTAGGTAATATTATTTCGTTTAAGTAAAATTGCAGGGCGGGTGAAACCACGAGGCACAACTAATTCAAGAACAAATCTATATGTTTTCCATACACATGATTATCAATAGATATATTCTAATCTAATAATTCTAGATTAATGTAATTTATATATATGAGTGGCGTAATTTTAACTCTAAATTAATAACCATGAATTCGAAATCTTTACTTTTTTTACTGTTAATAAGTAATTTGAAAGGAATTTAATATGAGCATGAAAATATAGAATAAAAGAAAAGATCAACATACCCTGCCTGTCCAGTATCATCGTCGTAGCATGAACTATCCCCAGGCTCGCATTCCATACATACATCGCCGTGCTCAGTACAGGAGGTCACACTCAGAGATATCACACGTCCATTCCGTGTAGCAGTTAATTTATTCCATTTGCCATCGGCGGTATTAACTTCGGAATCCATAATAGATACAGAAGTTATTGATGTTCTTGCACCTCCAAATGAAAATATTGGTTTTCCGCCTAATAACTCAATCGCTATGAAGTCTGATCGTCCTCCAGTTTGGGCACCATAATTGTATAACAATAATGCATCAGGCTTGGTAGTTGCAAATATGATGGTTATGTCATTAGTAGATGCATCAAGAGCTGGGAATTGCATATATGATAGTTCACTAAAACCAAAAGTCGAGCTTTCACAATGTGTTCCATATCGGCCATTACTGCAACTACATTTATACCCTGGTTTCAAGCTAATGCAAATACCTCCATGCATACAGGGGTTAGGTCTACATGAATCCACAAGAGCTTCACACTGATCTCCACGATAACCAGGTCGACATAAACAAAAGAATGAATTTCTGTCTGAACTTTCCTTACAAGACCCTCCATTTTTACAAGGATTACTGCTACAAACATCATCTCTTTCAAATTGGCATGTTTTACCTTCCCGGCGCGGTGGACAAGAACACACGAAATCATGACCTTGCTTCCTACATTGACCTCCATAGTTACAAGGATTTGGTGAACACGGATCTTGTCTTTTTTCACAGTTAGTTCCCATAAATCTGTCTGTACAGTGACATGTATACTCATGACGCACGTGAGGCGATGAAAGTATAAGGGTTGAGCTTTCGATGATTCTTACATCATCTAACACCTTAATAGCATCTGTACAAACACCATCATTAAGACAATGTTGTGTTCCACAAGGGTAGTATGATACAATGACTGATGTTTTCAAGACCTTACTTATTTCAAATTCTTTTGATTTTACATAACTTTCTGTGTTTTCTCTTTTCCAAATAGTTTTGTTAGTCTTAATTGCCAATGTTAAGTCTATTCCATCTTTTTCCTGATTTATGCTGTATAAGTAAGCAATTTCGTCTTTCTTTAGTCCATTTTTCAACACTTCCAGTAAATTGCGATAGTAATGTGTAAGAAAATCAGCGGCAGTCATATTTAATATTCTTATTGTTATTGATTGTTCAACTGTTGCATTATCAAACGAAAAGTATTCAACGCTAATAGATGACGTAACATCTTTGTGAATTCCGTCATTGCCCGACACAGAAAATGAATATCCTTGTCCTGGTCGGACCGCGTTAGTGTAAAGATCACAATCCTTTCGAATGCTAAATAATGTAAGGGTATTTTCAGTAGTAGAATCCTTTATAATTTTGCATTTATAATCTCCAACAATATCTGGATCATTCGGTTTAACGTCTGCTATCTTTCCAATTGGAACTTTGTTATTAAATGCATAAACAAGAACATGAGCAGATCTAGAGGATGGTGGATTATCGTTTCTGTCCAATACTTTAATGAATATTGGATAGCTTGATTTCATTACTGGTGTGCCGCTGTCTTCAATTTGTATGTTAATTTCTAGCTGTGGAGTTAGTTCTCTGTCTATTTTTCTAGTAGTTAATAGTACACCTGAGTGTTTGTGAACTTTTACATAATTTTGATGTTGACCTCCAATTATAGAGTACGAGAATGGTGCTCCGTTTGGAGGCAGATCAGGATCCTTTGCAGTAAGCGTAGTTATACTGGTATTAGGTGGCTCATTTTCATAAACAGCTCCATTGAAATTTACGACATCAAACAATGGACCATTATCGTTAATATCGGTAATTGTTACTTTTACCGTCGTCGTACCAGTTTCTGGTGGGATACCAGTATCAATCGCACCTACTATAAGTGAGTATGTTGGCATTGTCTCGCGATCAAGTTGGCGTGACACTTCTATTTCGCCACTTTGTGGATCTATTCTAAAATCTTGATTTGTGTTACCACCAATAAGAGAATAACTGAACTGATTATTCTGTGGACGTACATCTTTATCCACTGCTTTAACCTGTACTACTTTTTGACCAACACCGGCTGATTCAGAAATCGTTGCTTCGTAGTAATTTCTTAAAAATTCGGGAGGATCGTTTCCATCTTGAATCGATATTATAATCTGAGCTTCATCTGTATCATTGCCATGAATGCCACCAGAGTTTTTGGCTAGGACGGTTAAAACAACTCTGTTTTGCGTTTCCCTGTCTAAATAACGAGCTACCCTTATTACTCCAGTTTGAGAATTTACATTGAATCCCTTATCATTACTAGAGCCAACAAATAAGTAATAAATGATGCCGTCATCACCGCTGTCTTGATCTGTAGCCTGAATAGTGCCAACATTTGTGCCAACTTCAGCTGATTCAGAAACATCGAAGTGAAAAGCTGGTTGTATAAATTTAGGATAATATTCGTTTACACCTGTAATGTGCACGAGTACTTCAGTCATGCTCCGCATAACCGAATCCGGGTTTTCAGCAGTAATCTCCAATTTGTATGAAGTTTTTTCTTCATAATCAAAGATTTCTTTAGAAAATATTTTTCCAGTGTTTACATCGATGTAAAATAACGATGACATTTCATTTTTGATATGATACTTAATAATTGAATTTTTCGGTGAGTCTATATCAACAGCGTTTACCTTGAAGATAAAACTGTTAACTGGCGAATTCTCTGCCAAATATGCTTCATAATGTGACTGGTTGAACTGCGGTGCATTATCATTTATATCCGTTAAAATTATTGTAACCGTTGCAGTTGTTTCTTTTGGTTTAAATCCTAGATCAGTGGCTGTTATATTAAGACGATATTCTTGAATTTCATCATAATCCAAAGGCCGAAGTATACTTATAGTACCTAAAAATGGATCAACTTGAAATTCTTTTCCGATATTTCCAGAAGAGATAGCGTATCTTACTATACCATTAGGCCCTTCATCTTCATCGTTAGCTTTTAATGTTAGTATGGAAGAACCAATAGGTTCATTTTCAGGAACGATTACTTGATAACTAAGTGCTGTAAATTTAGGACTGTGGATATTTTCGCCAGTCACAACAAATGTTATTATTGTTTCATCAGATTGGGGTGGGATTCCTCTATCAACAGCTTTGATTTTCAATCCATAGTATTGCCCAATATAGTAAAATTGATTATTTACATAAATCCAACCATCTCTTTTATCTATTGTAAAGAAGGATGTGCCATTACCGCCTGACACATAGTATTCTATTTCTGCATTTATTCCAAAGTCCATGTTATCTTCTGCTGTTAACTGTATTATTTTTTCTCCCAGTGCGGCGTCCTGTGGTACAGGTACAAATTTTTCATGTTCAACAAATTTCGGTTTATTATTATTAGCATCCACTACATTAATTGTAACTAAACATTCAGATGACATTGGTGGTTTTCCATTATCAGTTGCTACCACAATAACTGAATAAGTATTTTCAGGTGATAAATTTATCAACGTTCTTTTATAGTTCATCATAAACTTGCTCAAAATTTCACCAGTAGCAGGATCAATTGTAAACAAATCTGAAGTTTGTTGCAACGAATAGGAGATGATTGAGTTAGGACCTTGTTTATCTTTGTCAGTAGCAATAACTTGTCCCACAAAGCTATTTTTACTTTGTAACTCTGGAAAGTTGAAGCTGTAGTAGGAATATTCAAATTCAGGAGCGTTATCATTCTGATCTTGAATTGTTATAGTTAGTGGCGTCTCAGATCTCCAAGCTCCATCGATTGCTGCTACTTTCAGAATATATTCATCTTGCAACTCTCTATCTAACGGTCTTGCAACTGTTACGTTTCCACTTATTGGATCAATAAGAAATTTTTCCCCAAGATTTTCGACGAAACTATAAGTAGCGTTTGCGTTAGGTCCTGTATCTAGGTCGGAACTTGTTACTCTTATCACAAAAGACCCTATTTCAGCGTTCTCGGTTACGTTCACACTAAATAATCGAGTAAATCTTGGTGGGTTATCATTTTTGTCCAAAACTGTCACGAGCACAGTAGACGTTCCAATTAATTGGGGCACTCCATGGTCAACAGCTTCTACTAAAATTTCGTAAAAAGGTATAGATTCTCTATCCAATCCTATGTTGGTGTAAATTTCTCCACTTTCTGGGTCAATTTTAAATGTCTCTTCGTAATCGTTAACAAGTCTATATGATATTCTTCCATTTTCATTAGAGTCATCATCGTGTGCCTCTATTTTAACCACTAACTGAGGTGGCGATTCCTCTTCTGGAACTGTTGCATTATACAATAGATTTTCAATGATAGGTACGTTATCATTTGCGTCTGTTACTTTTATTTCTATTTCTATAAATGATTTTAAAGGTGGATTGTCCGAGTCTCGAACCTCAAACCAAACTTCATAAAGAGGCATTGTCTCATAGTCAAGTCCTTTACCGGTTATAAAGACTTCACCGCTGATTGGTTCTACCTTCAAAGCATCTCCAATGTTACCTCCAGCCACTGCGTACTGTAACAAACTAGTGGGACCTGTTTTTGGAGATGTAGCAGACAACCGCGTTACTAAAACACCTTCTTGAGTATTTTCAGAAAAAGTAAATGTTAGCTTATTTGTTACAGAAAATTTTGGAAAATTTTGAACAGATTTTGGTATAAGTACTAAAGCAGCTGTACTTTGTCTTGGAATAATTCCACAATCAGCTGCTATTATTATCAAATTAAAAGATGATTTGTTAGTTTCTTTGAATTTAACCAGACTCTCCTTGGCTTTTATTACACCAGTTTCTTTATTAATAGTAAAATAATCTTGATGTTCTCCTTTTAAATCATATAATATTTTCTTATTGAGACCAATGTCATTATCTTTAGCTTTAACACCAAATATAAAATCTCCTGGAAGTGTGCGATCGGAAATATACGTCTCATATTCTGATTGCGGAAATATTGGCGTGTTGTCATTTTCATCTTCAACTATAATTGAAACATTAGCTGTAGCCGTCTTAGGATCGGTAGTAGATGAGTCCTGCGCCATGAGGATTAAATAATATGTATCCCAATCTTCGCGGTCTAAGCTTACATTTGTTGAAATTATTCCGGTTGTGGGATTAATAACAAATCTTTCTGATTTTTCACCTAATAGACTGTATCGAATTTTAGCATTATTTCCGATATCCTTATCGACAGCTTTTGGCTGTAGAATTATAGTACCAGCTGGCATATTTTCTTTGATAGTTGTTTTGTAACTTTGTCTTTCAAAATCAGGACTATTATCGTTTACATCCTGTACGACGATTTTTACGGTTCCAGAACCAGTTAAAGGTGGTGACCCTGAAATTGAGATATTAAAGATTAGTAATTTTAGCTAATAAATAATTTTAATTGGTTTATGACACTCGACATGAATTGCGAATAATATTTTAAAGCAAGTTTTGACTTTTGCCACCAATTTAAATCTCTAAATATATAAGTAGAACTCTTGCAAGATAATTGTGTAAAAGAAAAATATGTAAGTTGTTTCGGAGAAAAAATTTCATTAAATGAAAGGAATTTGAAAGAAATGGACGTTGAGAGTGCTTGGACTAAAATAAAGAACGTAATAGTGGAAGCTGCCACCGAAGTATGTGGAATAAGTAAGAGGTAGGACGCAATGAAAGCCAACACGGTGTGGTGAGATAGGGAAGTTCGAATGTAAGTAAATGCGAAGAAGAAAACATGGCTTGATTTACTGACAGACGACTGAAGAAAACCAGGCAATCAGTCTATACGAATGAAGATATTGAAAGGATTGAGTTACGATTCCGTTATTTGAGGAAGAAAGTGAAAGAGGTAGTAAATAGGAAGAAACAAAAAAGAAAGGAGAAGGATGAAAAAAGATTGTCTGACGACTTCCTGGCAAATTTAAAAATGTTTCGGAAATTTGTCAAAAACGTCAGGGGAACCTTCTGAATGATGAAGTAGCAATTCTTATGATATGGAAGGGATATTTTGAGAGTTTTTTTGAATACGAGGACGCATCTGTGTCAAACACGGCAGATACTCATGAAGAAAAGGATTTGGAAAGTGAGATAAGTTTGAATGAGATTGTGATTGCAATAAAAAGAATGAAATTGGGTAAAGTACACAGGTATGACAGGATTTCCCTTGAAATGCTGAGTGCTGAGAGGTCTCTTTCAATATATGTTGGAGACATGGCCTAGTACCGGAAGATTGGTGTAAAGCCGTCATCGCCCTTTTATATAAAGAAAAAGGTTCACAGCAGGATTGTAGAATTTACCGAGGAATCAGCCTTCTCAGCATTGTGGGAAAACTTTATTCTAAGGTACAGATTGAAAAAGTCATGAAAGAAACAGAAAAAAGAATGTGAGATGGGTTGCACGGATCAGATCTTTTCTTTACGTATAATCACAGGAAAATTTCTGACTGTAAACCAAAAAAAAATCTGTGCCTTCGTAGATTTAGAAAAGGCCTATGATAAAGTTAAAAGAGACGATCTGTGTCCAACTTTAGTTGAGTTTGGATTGAACAGTGATCAGTGATTGAATATATAAGCATTAAAGTCTCTTTATAAAGATTCTACTGCTTGTGTTAGGATTAATGGAGCCTACTCTGACTAGTTTACCATTAATAAAGGTGTAAGACAGGGCTGTGTAGCATCCCCAAGGCTGTTCAATCTCTTTAAGAATGATTGTTTGAAAGGTTTAAAAGGCATAGATTGTGGATTAAGAATGGGTGCGCTAGTCGTAAAATGTCTTTTACGCCGATGACCAGGTCGTGTTTTCGTTATCGGCGGAGGACTTACAACTTATGCTGAATGTAGTGAATGATTCATTAGAAGGTAAAGGTATGAAGATGAATGTAGATAAGACGAAAGTAATGGTGTTTGAAACAGAACAAGGTAAAACTATAATTGAAATTATACTATAGTAAACGGTAAGGTAGTGGAACAGGTGGAAGACTTCGTGTATTTGGTTTGTATGTTTAGTAGAGACGGTAGGCATGTTAAAGATTTTGAACGACGAGTGAATGCGGGAAAGAAAATGAATGGGGCTATAGTACAGTTGTAGTGCGGAGTCAGAATGTGTCTATGAAGGCTCGCAATACACAATGCTATACTAGTTCCCACTTTAATGTATGGAAGCCAGAGCTGGGTTTGGCAGGAAAAGCATGCTAGTAGAGTTAATGCCGTTGAGATGCAATCTTTAAAAAGTATGATAGGCGTCACTTTGAATGATAGGGTTAAAAAAGCATTATAAGGAAAAAGTGTTCCTTAAAATTGGATGTTGTGACTAGAATTGAGAAAGGTATACTTCGGTGGTTAGGGCATTTTAAAAGGATGAATGAAGGGAGAATAACGAAACAAATGTATGTTGCAAAAGTGAGTGGCAGGTAGGGGACGCCCTAGGAGAACTTATATAGGTCAGATTAGTGGCTTATTAAAACGGGCGATATAAGGAGCACCCACAACCGATGAGCATGTATGCGTAGATGTATGAATGTAGAAGAAGCAAGAGAGGTGTGCTAGGATCGCACCACATGGAAATTCATAAACTCAGCCTATCCCTCTGGGTTACGGGCATGAGTGCATATTTATTTTATTTATTATTTATTAAAATATACGTTTTTAGACATTAAGTACCTGTATCCATGGCTACAAGAGACAATGTATATTCATCCTGAGCTTCCCGATCTAGAGTTCTCAATAAAGAAATTTGACCAGATGAGGCGTTTATTTTGAACAGGTCGGCGTCTCCTTCTTTTATGAAGTAACGGACTTGGTTGTTAAATGGAGGTGAGTCTGCATCATAAGCTTGAACTGTAATTATATACCCTCCATTCGGAGGTATTATATTTTCCATTACATATGCTAAATATGGAGAATCTAAGAACGTAGGAGGGTTGTCGTTGATATCCTGAATAGATATAGATAGTTCGGCCGTGTCGAATCTAACATCGTCTTTAGCGCAGTCTTCTGTCCTGATTGTAAGCAAATAACGTGACTTCCTTTCGTAATTAAGATTTTTCGCCACTCTTACGATACCGGTATCTTCACTAATGCTAAAGTCACGATTTTCGTCACCAGATGCAATGGAATATCTTACTCTTCCATTTAATCCCTCATCTACATCTGTCGCCGAAACCTGAAAATGTTCGAAAGAATAATTCAATATACATATACAAAACAGTAATAAATACTTTTAAGTATAAAATTCTCTAAAGAAAATTATCTGCTTACTTGTAAAACACTTGCTCCAATACTGGCATTTTCTGGAACTGATGCACTATACTGTTTAGGATCGAATACGGGACTATTGTCATTTTCGTCCATTATTTTGATGAAGATCTTAGTTTTAGTAAGATTAGGTGGGTCCCCTCTATCTTTAGCTGTGACAGATATTGTGTAACTAGACCTAAGCTCCCGGTCAAGTTTTCCAGTAGCTCGTAAAATCCCATCAACATTTCCAAGAGAGAAGTAACCGTTGATTTCTGGATCTGGTTCCATAAAGTATTCAATATATCCATTTCTTCCCTCATCCTTATCAATTGCTTTTATTGTCATTATCACAGTATTAAGGGGAATATTTTCTGATACTGTAGTCATGTTAGGGCTAACAAATTCCGGAGCCATGTCATTCACGTCCTTTAATTGTATAGTTACCTAAAAAAGAAAGATTTTTATTGGCAATTTTATTAGAAGAAAGAATATTGTCGACTAATAAAATCAGGATGACACTTGAAACAAATTGTTTACGACAAGAAGCAAGACGGTATCAAAGGGTTCGATTACAATTTTTTTTTATTTTCTGCTGATATTTTGTGTCAGTGAAATGCAAACTGTGTCCGGAAAATGGAAACATGTTCGCATATTATTCTATATGTGTAACAGAAAATGTGACGATTGTTTTCAAGATTGCATCTGAAAATGTGACAATTTGTTTAATTTTTCCCACACGTCGATAAAAAAGTTTCACTAACAAAAATTTAAATCCAATATGGCCGCAGCAAAATGGCGGATCCTATTATATTTTTTCACAACTCCCTCAATATGGGTATTAAATTAATATTGGATTTGCATTAATTCTCAATAAATACTCTAGTCAAGTCAAGCCTTTTCGTTTGAAATCCATTTTGAGGGAGTTGTGAAAAAATATGTTATCAGTCATTTTGCGTCGGCGGCCATCTTGGATTTACAATGATACTGAATACATTTTATTCTATTGCCATCAGAACTGAAGGTTTTATCAAATATAAGGTCAATGTGTAAACAGGAAGGGGGTAAAATTTCAATTAGTAAATTTGAACCAAAAAATAACCAGGGCAAGCTTAACAAAACCGTCAAAACTATGTCTCATAAATATGGTTATCAGATGGACGACGGTTGATATTATACTGTCTCTTCTACTAATACTGAACAAATGACTTGGAGTCTTATTAGATTTTATAACCTTTACTAAAGAATATTTTATTAATAATAGTTAATTACTTCCCTCTCTCGGAGAGGAGGCCTGTGCCCCTGAAGTGGGGAACATTCTAGAAAAGGCTGATTTATAATTATGATATTAGTAGTTAATTATTAATAAAAACTGCTAAAAGTCTTTACTTTGAATTTTATATTAATATTTACCAAATCATGCGTAATTAGTAGGTAATTATTAATAATGTTCAAAAATTATAAATGTTTTTCAAAGTAACCACATTTACAGTGACATATATATGTGATTTATAATCGGACTAGGCATAACTGCAGTCGCGCCCTGCCTCACACTCAGTGCGAATTAATCCCACTCACCCTCAAGAACCTCTGATAGGTCCGAAACCTGTCACTACCATTACCGGAAAACGCGTACGTGACGTGCCTTTTTATAAACAGTTAATTAAAATGTCTCACGAAAGTGTTATAATTTTGCGGCCTAGAATATTATAAACTGTCAGCAAATTGTGAACTGAACGGTACCTATAATAAAACTTGAAAAAGCAAAAAAATGCATGTTTCTTCAAGAGGTAAAGGTAACGAAATCATTCTTTTAGTATAACAGATTAACTGACTAATTTCACTGATTGTCAGGAACTTTCTTGCTCCTACTTAAAATGTTTACTTCTTTCGCAAAATCATAAGTGATCCTTATTTTTTATTTGTTTAATGATTTAAGAAGGACCAAGAGAGTTCCTGACACTCAGCAAAAATAGTCAGTTAATCTATTATAATGAAAGAGCGATTTTGTTACCTTATATTACTCATGTTACTTACTATTTGGCGAAAAATATAAATAAAGATAAAGTTAAGTTAAGAAAAATAACATAAAAGTATGTTCTAATCTTTATCCCACTTTGAGAATTCTTCGTATTATTATTGAGTATTTATGATTTTAGAAGGGTTGCTTGAAATGTAACACCAACTTGTAAAAGTAAATATTAAATCAATGCACCGGAATATTACGACCTCACCAGTTCTTAGAAAGTTTCGATGCTCCGTACAATTGAATTTACCTGAACAGTTGAAGACAACTGCGGCTCTGGTGGTTTGGCCAAATCTTTAGCCGTTACTATTAAATTATAAATTGGGGTTCTCTCTCTGTCTAAGCTTTTACTCGTACGTATTGTCCCATTGGATGAAATTGTAAAATCTAAGCTATCATCGCCAGATGTAATGCTATAAATTATTTTTCCATTAAATCCTGAAAAAAAAATACAAACACGCATTTAAAAATATGATTAACACAACACATATATTACACAAATCATGATTTCATACGCATGTGTTTATGATCCTACACACAAAACACTATATCATATTTAGTAATACTACTTACAATTTATAGTCCAATGTGGGCAAAAGGAGACATACAAAATGAGTAAGAATGATAATCAAAGCTGTACAAAAATTAAACAATGAAGAATATATTTTGAATACCTGAGTCCATATCTGTTGCGCTTACTGTGACGACCGACGTTCCCACTGGGACGTCCTCCAAGATTTCGTTGGAAAAGCTCATTGGGTCGAATATGGGCGCATTATCGTTTAGATCTATCACATTAATGTAGATGGTCACCGTACCAGATAGTGACGGATGACCGCTGTCCTGCGCTTGGGCCACCAGAATGTAATGCTGTGTCTGGAAAATCAAACAATGAATGAAGTATCCTCTATGATCATATCTTATTAAAATTGCAAGTAGAAAGGAATTAGTTATGGTAATGGTAAATCAATTAGTATTGCGACACGAAACTGGTTAGATACATAAGGAGAAAGAAATTTACGAGGCAACAATAATTCTGCAATAACAATTAAAAGACACTAATGTCGGCTTGGAGATGCATACAGCTCAACAAACAAATTGTTTAAGAATTATATAAACAATATTAAATATGTACTACTCGACGCTGGTAATCTGCGAGCTCTATGTACTTTCTCCGTCAAAACAGCTGATTCATTAAACAGCAAAAGCTACTACGCTTCAAAAGTTAAATATTTTTTTCATAATTGAAAAGATAGAAAACTGTGTACCGACGCGTACACTTTTAAAAATACGAAAAGACTAAATGTACAGTAATGAAATTCAAAATGTGTATGTTTTGTAAATATGTTTCATCATATCATAATTATTTTAAGCATAAGTCATGTGGAAAATGTCTGTGTACCGGCGAAGTCTAAAAAAAAATGCGCGCGGCATTCAGATTTTCCATATAATAGGTCACCAAAACGTTCCAGCTATGACAAGCTCCCTCATTCGCGGATCGTGGAGCGAGATGGCAATTTAAAAAAAAACGCGCAGTGGTCGTGGAATCCGGCCCATGGATGTTTTGCAGACGGCCGCTTTGTCTGACATTGTTCGGGCCTTAATTTCAATGGCGGATCGAGTGGGCAAATGCCGAATATGATGCGCGACGCGAAAAAACTGTACCGGGATGAAATTAGCAGCTCTCTAGCGAGGTACGCGGAATTGGCGGGCGGTCGGGCAACGAGTGTACAGCGAATTGTTTTTACTAATTAACGGAGTCGAGTGATTTGATGAGGCGGGCGAGACGCTGTTCGTTTACACGCATCCACCACTATACAGCTCTTGCTCTTTAATTAATTTTTACGCGATGTGACTTTTACACGCTCTTATGTGTATTACATTTTGGTACATAATATTCGATTAATATTCTTTTCACACAATACTCATTTTATTGTCAAGAATTGGTCGAAAAATGTGAATAATTTCTGGCAGTTTTCAATCCTTTCTACTTTGCACTACACGATTTTTATTTATGTATCTAAAACCAAGAACTGTATCTATCGACAACTAAGGACTATAAACGTCTCACAATAGATAATGCTATAAAATTTTCAAAATACTAAAGTCAACGTCGATATTAACAACGATACAGTATATCAATCGCGATGTAAACAAGCCTGTATCGCTTTAAATTGCATAGACTTTCGCAATTTCTTAGTGCATAAACCACATAAATTGTATGATGATTCATGACGATGGGGAAATTTAACGACTCGTTGTTATTTTATAGGTGCATTGATGAGTATTACAATAAGCTAGTTACGGTACTAGCTGCAGCAATAACTCGTTAACCGAGCTCGAAGGCGTATGTGAAACTTACGTCCTTAAATAATGTCCATTCGCCGCGAAAAGGCGAAAGACTCGTAAAATATTTTTTGTAGCGCGAAATATTACGTAACAACTATGAAACTATTTTAAGATAAAATATGAAGACGTTGTTTACTTTATATATGTTTTGTAACACATTTAAGTTAAGATCCAAAAAAACAAGATAAATATTTATACAAGTACTTGGCCACAGCTAACAGACAAAATACTATAAAATATCACATCTCCCAACAAAAATAATAATAATTTGTAGACCTCACGTCTAACTGTTATTAATAATATGAATTTAATAATAATAAATTACTATATTTTAGTATGTTTTGCCCGCTGCAGGGACACAGGCCTTCTCTCCGAGAGAGGGAAGAGGCCGTAATCTAGCACCCAAGTCCAGTACGGGTTGGTGGATGTGACATATGTTCGATTTTGGTGGTCCAAGACATGCCAGTTTCCTCGCGATGTTTTCCTTCACCGTTCTCACAAAGTAAAGTGCCTGCTTCGATTCGAAGCCGCGACCTACATACAGTATGTAAGTCTGAGACTAAACTTCGGGCCACCACTACTCTTTGTTTATTACAAGCAGCAGACTTCTTATCTTTTTAGACAATAATTTTAAATTTGATGATCTATTATTGCATTATTATACCTATGGATCTTTGCTTTACGCAACCATTCTTGATATGTCAATAAAGTAGATTAATTATTTAATATTTATAAACGATACTATTTTAAACTCATACAAATACATAATATATTAATATAGATTCTAGATCTCGTATTTATTTATTAAGATAAAATGTACGTGAAAAGGATTGTAATATGATAAAACATTCATTATATAAATTAACCACACTTGTTTGTCCCCCATGAATGCCGCTGGGACTCGAATAAAAGATCGTAAAAAGCCTTCGATTATCTCTAATGAATATGATAGACGCCGCAAATCAAAACTCGTTTTATTTCCCACTCTTTAGATGTTCAGACAATTTCTCTTCTCCGCGGAATGAGGCGACCTTCAATGAGTGAATATAGGCATTGGCGTATCGCCGTATTCAACCCGCGCTTGCATTAAAAACCCGCTCAAGGGCAACATCGTCCCTCGTTTCAGAATTGCGCATCTTACGTACAACATGCAATATTTTACACGGCTCGTAATAAATTCAACTTATCCTTATCTTATTTTTACGCCCAAAAGGCATTCCAGTAAGTGACTCGAATTATATATTTTTAAAAGTACGGTAATTGTGCCCTTGTCCTTGGCTCTTTCACTCGAATTAACATAATCTTTAAGATCTTAAGTATAGTGCGTGGCTCTATGGAGTACTCGAAATATGTAAGCTTACACCACTCGAAACTTATAATGTACAAAAATAAACATCAGGTTACAATTTTTATATAATTTTTACAAGAAAGGTTTAGTGGGGCAAACGCTGTTTTATGTCATACTTTATGTGAAATAAAATAAAAAATACTTTATTTTAATGTAGCTTATTTTAGATTCAAAAATTTAAAAACATGTTTATTTTCTCTATATATGACTACCTTTTTGTATTTTTATTTGTATACATTAATAACAGAATATTGACCATTATACAGACTGGGAAAATAATTTATTTAAGTAAAAAAAAGGTTGAATTACATAAACGGCTTAAGATAATAGTGGTCCGATAATTATTAGTCGTCGTCTCCATAGCTTAGTAAACATTACTGTGTTCCATCCGTATAAACATGAACTAAATCAAAGCGAATGAAAGTTGTGTACGTGCACTTTCAGACAAAATAATCGAAAAAGACTATCTATTTAAATTAAATAATTTCATCACGAGAAAAACCGAATAACTTCGGAATTTCTATAAGAGAGTCAAACAAATCTAAAAATGGACTAATGTTCCCGAAAACCTACTTTTCAAGATGTACAGACAAATTACTATAACAGACAAAATGATATTTTTAAAACTGTAAAAAAGTACAGTTAAATAAATGGATAAAAGATCTTAGATTAATTTTTAATTTAAAGATATTAATAGTTTAATAAAGAATTTGGAATTGAATTACGCGTCGCTTGAACGGCTCCGCGGTCAATGGCCTCCCTAGATCTATGTTAAGATAATTGTATCAACCGCAATGTACACAAGCACACGGTGGAAACAAGAAGTGGACGAAAGCTGTCTGAAAGTAAAACCTACCGCCTCGCTCTATTCATTATACATACGCGTCTGTTCGTACGTACGTTCGTCTGGACATTTAAATGGGTGATGATATTGAATTTATGTCGTATCGTCTATCGAAAACAGGAACCAGTACTCGAGGAATCTTTCATGCTGCGTTAAAACTTGATTCGATTGTAATTCATTAAATAAACAAAATCCTTTAGTTAACTAACGTAATTATACTATGTACTAGTCGTACCGGTAACACGGTAGTTTTTCCATATTAACTTTCATCCCCAACTTTAGACTGGGGTGAATTTAGAAAAATCCTTTTTAGCGCTCACATACGTAATAATAGAAATGTCTATGCAAACTAAATCTACCATCATCAACAACCTTACATTCATCAACAAATTAAGTGACAATGGACCGGACTTATTGCTCGTTGGCCGATGGGGCTAAAAGATTCTGGAAACATGGCCACTTACAGGACCTCCCATAAGATGGTCTAGGTTGGTCCAACGATACGGTCCTACCAACGATATGGTCTAGGTTGGGCGGGGGGGGGCACTGGATGAGCTGGAAGGAACGAATATTTGTGGCGGTTTATGAGGAAGACACATGGCTATAGTTTGTTCCAAATCAATATGGAAAGTCTGTAAACTAAAGTTTCACCCTGTTACGCTTTTTAAAATTCGTAAATTACAAAATATTTTCGAAAAACAACTTACTCATATAGGTTCGTTGAAAATATAAAAAGTGTACTGGCCGCCCTATATGACAAGTGACGTTTATTTATTTACAAAATTTCCATCTCGATTTGGAACACACAGTTAAAGATATTATTCGATAAATTTTATGATCATTATCGATGTTGGTTAACACATGAAGTAAATAATCCATAAGGTATGCTATTATTGTTCACAAATATAACAAAAATATATAAATTTAGTTGTAAAATACAAAGAACAAAAAAACTATATTTTAGTTGTTAAAAAAAGTAGTAGTATGGAAATTCGTAATCTCTACATATCCCCCTGAATCATGGGCGTATTGTATTGCATTTAGAACAAAAAAGAACTATTTGAACGATTGTCTTGTCGGATCGGTTTATGTGAATTTTAGAGTACATCGGAAACTATGTGTGAGTTGTTCCCATAAATATTTTATTTGTAAATTCGCCGAGCCACATATAGCGTTCAACGTCCCGATCCAATATGCCAAGGTCTAGATAATAAATATATATGAGCTGTTTCAATGAAATATCTTTTTATTGTAATTTGTGTGGAGTCAGAACCGAAGTATAAAAACTATTGTTGTTTTACGAAGCCGAACAAATAATAACTCTATGATCGTTGTATTGTTATTTGATATTAATCTTACTATAATAGTGATGTATTTATGCCGTGAAAATAATATGATATTAGCAATCAAACTAGTTATTTTTCATATTTAACCGTTTTTTAATGTTATATCAGTGTTGTCCATAAATTTCGTAAAATAAATAAACTATTACAGGCTGTTTTCGGTATCTCTACATTATTATTTGGAGTATCTAAGCCTTTGCACTTATTTTGTTACAAGAAGGTTTTGATAAAGCTGTATACAACTGCTGCGAGCTGTTACAAGAAGTACACTGACGAGAACGAATGCGCCCGACCAATAACACTCTTCGCGACATTTAACTATATCTGTAACGGAATTGTCTTTGATCACACTGACAAAATAAAACTTAAGTATAACTAATTATTCCCGAGGTGGGTGGGCCTTAGGCCAGGCGTGAAAACTGTAGCCAAATCCAATATGGACTACGGTCATATTGTGCCGACCCCACATAAGGTAGAATAAGGGGGATGGTGATGAAGTACACTTAATAAAACAATTATATTTTACTATTATAAAAGATTAAGGAAACATTATGAATTGGATTGAATTTCGAATATAAGACTAAGCAATCTCTAGACATCTGCATTAACGTAGGTATAACTATAAATTTATAGCAAAGGTAGGTTTTTAATTTTCTTTTTTAAGTTTAAAATAGAAATCTTACCTCTTCATAGTCAAGCCGTGCTGTCAACGTGAACACCCCGGTCTGAGGATTCAGTGAGAACACATCGTTGGCCCAATCAGAGACCACGGTGTAAGTTAATTGTGCGTTCGGTCCTGAGTCCAAATCGGTCGCAGCGACCGTCCCCACCACGGAGCCGCGCGCAGCATTCTCCGGTATGTCGAATGAGTAAGCGCTTTCTTTGAACGCTGGAGGATTGTCGTTTGTGTCGGTTACCTGAAATTTAAACCCTTATATTTTAATAATAAAAAAATTAAAGTGCCTTGTATTTATAGTCAAGGTAAGTGGAATTTTTTGTGGTTTGAATCGGGAATTCGAATTATAATTGCTTCATGATAAGACTTTAGATTAAATAATTTAAAAAGAAGTTACACCCTTGAGCTGGTGCTAAAAGATGTTAATGACAGTTGTAAATCGTTTTCACCTTCATATAAAATAAGAAACAAGACCGTGTTATGTCTGTTTTCGGTTTGCGATAAGCTTACCCATTGTCATATTTGCGACCTAACCTTGATGTAAAACAGTCAGCAATTGATAAATCGCTTACATTTAGCCAATGCTATTTACTCGATGAAATATGTACGGTAAAACCGTTGCTAATTAATTTTAATCAACTTTAAAAAAAGGAAGGGGTTCTCAATTCGCTTGAATTACCTTATGTTACCTCAGAATTTATGAATTTTTGAACCCCATTTATGAATCGACTTTGAATTTTTTTTTCGATCCATAGTTTTTGTTTTCAGATTAATGCCATTCAAATTTTATCTCGATCCAATAAGTTTTTCCAGAGTTATTCAGGTTTATCGCGGTTTGAAATCAATTTTGTCTAGTTTTACTGCGTTTAAGTTATTATAAGTAGTCGATTTACATTGTTGGCTCTATGGATATTATAAAATTAGGCTCTACAATCGTCAATCACATTATTGTCTGTGCGAACTGATAATATTTGAAACTACAATTACATACATTATATTTATAAGTATTATGTATGTAAATTAAGTATGTTATGTTATTAGTATAATCTACAAGGTTAAGCTTAGGGTTTGAAAGCATTTAATGGCACCTCAAGTAGTAACAAAAAAATAATAGCGTCGACATAATTAAAAATGAATTCTAGTCTTAATGATAAACATCGAAGCGGAGGCAGTACAAGCCGCGGCGATTCCGCCAGCGGCGGCGTATTAACGACCGGGCCTGCATATTGTAAAATATTTTAAAGTCCACTCACGGACCCAGATAAAGCAAACGCATTTCGAATTAATTGTACTATTCGTTATCACGGCCTGTTAAAATAAATACTTTAGTATGTAGATAGAGCTATAAAAATAAGTATATTCGTACCTGTACAACGATTGTTATGTCCGTGTATTGCATACCATCGTCCGCCCTCACTAGCACTTGGTATTCTGATATCGTCTCTCTATCCAGAGGCTCCTTGAGGGTTAGCACGCCTGTATTAGAGTCCAATGCGAAAGGCGTAGGTTTAGCTGATTGGATGCTGTACGTGATTGTACCGATCGTATCAGGATCTTCGGCGACTATTGTGGCGATCTTCTGTCCTGGTGCCAGGTCCTCGGACGCCGGATACGCTGCTGGTATGTTCTTGAACTCAGGAGGACTGTCGTTCTTGTCAAGTATTGTCACCTCGACCTGAAAAAAAAAATTCAAACATTGAAATTTTTACCAACTTGATACAACTTTTTTGCGATATTACACTTAAAATGGAAATATGTGTATTTGTAAAGTCACGTGCTTTTTGTGTCATAATTATTTATTAAAAGTTTTTTTTGTTTAATTAAATACGCTTTTCCGAAATCCTAGTGTTTTAATTATCACATCTTATAATAATTACGTACAAAAACTGTCAGTTTTGACCAAAACTGAGAGAGGCTTTTTATCTGTTTTGCAATAAAATTTGGACATCATTGAATTTTTTGCTGGATAAGTAATTCCGTAATTAAAACTTTAGTTAGCAGCATCGACCACAACAAACGGGACGTCGAAAAACGTTTAAATGTTTAATTTATGACGTGGTCACAAAATCGACCGCCTTAACACACGGCCGAAATTAATAATTCTAAAAATGCAGTTCGCGAGAGCGCCCTCCGACAAATGTGTGACTGGTAGGACCGACACAATCACAAAACGAGCCTTTAGGCGCTGCGTTTGTAATGATGGTACGAGGTTTGACGTACTTAAAACGATTTCGTTTTAAAACATTTTTGAATTCATTTACTTTTATACTTTTAATACTTATTTAATTTAAACAATAAAAGCTGTTTATTTTAGAAAAAAACTTACTAGAAGGTTATCAAAATCAAGCTATAATAATCATTGCAAGCTCATGAGGTGTTAGCAAGTAGAATCAACTTATGTCGTCTAGTCACAATTTTAATTAGATTAGAATACAGATTATTAGGGCAACAGGTATTAAGCCAATCGCTAATTTAGGTAATGAATATGAGTAATATTTATTGACATATTACTTCCGATGAAAGTGATCCTCCGTCATCAGACCAGGTATATAACGTTCGAGACTTCTATACAATAAACTTAAAGCAATTTTGGTTATTTAACGTTTTATGTATGGGTAGATCTTAAGTTTTCATTAAAAATAATATTTAGAGTTATAAAAGTCTGTCATTCAATGTCTGTAAGGGTGTTCAAAACATAATGTTTCGTAGTTCGGTCGCTTACGAAAACGCCGAATGAACATGACGCAAAATATTTGTTTTGTTTTTTTTTTAGTAATGACAACTTGATACAAGTAGTTTATACTAAAAAAAAAAAACAAATTATTACATTCGTAAATATAATATTTTATGTTAAATCTTGTTATTGCTAACACGAGTATATTATTCTTCTAATATATTTAGCTAACAAAATTCTTCTCCGAATGATCGCACAACACTAGTTGACCTTACGAACGGTGTACAGTTTAATTCTCGCTTGATGAGATGTGTTAGATAAGATTTATGAAGGCAGAGTTGAGGTACAAGCGCGGCCGGTGGACGTTTACAAAAAGCCGCTCGAACAGAACTCGACGACTCAACAAAGGCGCAAGTAAAAGAGTAAAACCAGCAAACGTTTCGTCATCCGCACACCGGATCGAGGAATTCGGGACACATCGATCGCGCCCGTCACAGATAAGCCAGCGATTGTAGAGGTCTCTGGCGGCGACGGCGCATTTGTTATGATGACTCAATCTTTTCTTTGTAAAGACGAGGCCGTCTCAAGAAACGCACATGTTTCAGAGAAGAGTAGCACCAATTAACAACCATTTAAAAAAAATAAAGAACAAGGACACAAGTCTCAGTTGATGGCAAGAAATTCTGGTATCACGGACTTTTAATTAATTCTCCATAAGTCATTACTTTCACTTGTATAATGTAATTTAAGTTCGAACAGCATCGCCATATTTACAATTACACAAATCGACTACTCCATAATTATATACCAAAGTATTCTGTATGAGACTCTGGTATATCTGATTATATTATTAATAAGTACACGTTATAATATTAAAAGATAATTCTTTGCGGATAGTCGTTCAGGAGTTGTACAAAGCTGTAAAAGTCAAACATTACCGTGTTCTGATTTAAACGAGACACTATGACGCAAGGTAGCGAGTGTAAACCGTGCGCACGATTTTGTATTTCAAAACTTGATTAGTACCGCATTGACTAAAGTTCATAATCAGATGAATGTCGTATCCATATTGTCACTTCATGCTACTGATGCATTTTTACTATAATTGCTTCTTTACTTTCGCGTAACTCTTGAAAGATCAAAGAATAGATCTGTAACTGTGTTGTGCAATGAACTATCTTATATATTGTGTAGTATAAAAATCTATATTTGTAGTTATTTTTATGTTTTTCCACGATATCAAATCTAATAGTTTATTTTATTAAATGTTATTTAACAATCACAATTACATACGTTTTAAATCGATTACAAAACTGTTGGTCTTTGTTCTGAAACAGATGTGTTCATATTTATTATTCCCCTGACCTTACCCGTAACTGGGCATGTTATAAATGTTCAAAAAAGCAAAGATTTATTGATAAAACCCTTACACATAGTTCGTCTCGCTGCACCGGACCCCCTAGAGATCTTATTTGAAGTAATCGATTAAGGGAAGAGAAATGACAGAGCGTCGATTTAGACGGATAGATAATTCATCAAGATTCCATAATTGATTATTGTCTGCTACTAGATTAATACGGACCGCTTAAAGGATTGTTGTTTAAGTCAAAGCATCATTTATTTCCTTAATATCGATTTTTAAATATCTATATCTAAAATAGTAATGAATTGATATTATATCAAATGTTTCCCCTAATTTCCTTGACGCCTATCAAATTAATCCAAATAAACTCGTATTGCGTACGTATTTGTAGACAATTTAAATTGTCTCGTAAGTCAAATTTGTTATCATATATAAGTTTAAAAAAGTTTTTCAAAAGATCTTAATCTTAATATCATTTTTCTTGCAGCTTGAAACCTTTTTCAATAACTCAACGATTCGGTACCTACTAAAATAAAAATAAATTCTCTCTACTCATTCGTATAACTTTACCGCTTGTAGATAGGTTTAATCAATATGGTTTCTATCAGCTTTTGTCTACAGCAAAATTTACCAAGCCCCAAAAATAAGCGAGTGTTAGATTCGTGCTAAGGAAACAAATGAAACAGTAATTTGGGTCTAACTCATTAAAAATATTGTATATTATTCATTATTAGATGGACCGATAATCTGGTCAAAGTTGCGATAATTAACTGAATGAGGGCAGGGGACCGATCTTTATGGCAATCAATGGGAGGCCTACGACTATAGCCTGAGAAGAATAAAAAGAAGAATCATTAGTGCAAGTTTGTCGGAATTTAAAACACTGACTCTTAGATTGTATCTATCCGATCACGATCTATAGCGGACTTTACGATGAAAGTTTTTTTTTAATGTAATAATGTTGATTAAAAACCAACCAGTAAACATAAAAGCAACAAATTATGCTTAAGAAAATAAAAAAAATCACTCGCAACGCCAGTATCGCAGTGCGACTAGAGATAAATACGATATGAGAATAGCAACACGTTCGACGCGACTAATTAAAATGGAAACAGAGTTATTTTGCTCATTAAAATAAAAATATATTGCACGTTTTTAACTTCCACTTTGTTTATAGTGTTTTATCAGTACCAAAAGATATTAAAATGTATCAGTTGAGATTAAATTTAAGTATAAAACTTTAACTACTTCAATATCGTTGACCTATTTTTAACGCTATTTATATTTTTATGAAATGTTGATCCTCTGGCACATTGATCACATTCACGCAGTAACACACCATACGATACCTTAAGTTAAACATTTATTAGGAAGAAGGTAAGAATAACTAGCGAATAAGTTAAATTTAGCAGAATTTTTGTCCTTATACATTAGAAGCAATATTTGAATTCTGATGATCTTGACTTTTCAAAGCAAACGATAGAATCAGCCAATAATAAACGATGTATTTGACGACACGTCGTTAAAAGTAAAAAATAATTACATCACTCTATGACACGAATTGTAAACCCAGAAATGAGCCAAGTCATTGAAAGCAATGGAGTGTGTCACTCAAATTTACCTGAATGATTTATGCCAGCCATAACTAACACAGATTGCTTTAATGCATATCTATTTATTGATAGCGATAAATGGAGACTATCCGTCTCTTTCAACACTGATAGTGATTGTTGAAACTGTAAAATAAATTTGGACAATAGCCATTGGAGATAGTAGTAACAACAACTCACTTAGCAAGCTATGATGTATATAGTACACACATATTTTATCGAATCAACTGAAGCAGATCAAATGATCAAGGTGTAAAAAGAGAATACAAGTGTTAATACACTGACCACATAAATCGTAGAACCAAACACTGATGGAAAATTTAAGTACATACTCGAATGTCACACGGACTTAACCAGGACATTAAACGAAGATGTTTGTTTACAGCCTATTTAAAAATAATGACATTTGTGTATTCCAAAGCTTTTTTTCATAAGACTTATTCACTTGTTTTTAAGAACAAAAAAAAACAAAACTCTTATACATGCATAAGAAGGCTGTCGTCTATTGTAATACTCTATGTTTCTACGTGAAAAGTAGTGGTGTGCTACAATCAATATCTCTGATACCACACGAGAAGACTGCTCATCTTACCTTGTAGCTATTTCTCTATTCGGCTTTGAGTTTTATCCGTGGATTGAACGTGGTGCAGGCTAATGCGAGCGTTGGGCTCCCAGAAATGATGTCAGATCGTTCTCTTTTTGGCCACAGTGCGATGTATATTTACGAACATCAATCATGCGAGTCATTTACTTCAAAAATTTTTGACGTCAATCCTTTTATTGCCTCCCTTCATTTTTATGTAATTTCACCTTGCACCTCGAAATACAATGGAGCATCCTTTTATTTAGTCCATAAAGTGATCAATCATTTTTCAATATTAGAAAATTACCTCAAAAATGCATTAACATCACGTTATTATTGGCGTAATAAGGACTACAGGCGTGGCAATCTCCGGAATATTGCGAGCGGCGACAAAAAGAAAGTCTCACCTTATTTGTAAAAAAATACAGAATGTCTTTAAAAAGGTTCGACATCTCTGGAGATAAATTTATATTAATTGCGTAGCAGAGTCTACGTCAAATTTCTGTCTAACTGAATAAAAGAAGTAATACAAGAATTGAGTCATGATGTAATCCTTACATCATGACTCAATTCTTTCAATTAAATTGAAATTCTAAATTGCAATGAATAGAAATAATTATTTAATTTAATATGTATCCGCCCTTCCTAATGTGGAATTTCGCAATAATAGAGACTCAGATAAAAAGTCTTTAGGCCTTTAATACGTTGTAGATGTAAACTATACATTTGAGGTCGCTGATAATAATGAAGTACCGAGAAGCAGCTTGTTTGTTTCGCCTGTTTTGTTGCTGCCTGCGAAGTATAAGAGGCATGGGTGGTTGTTGTCGGCCGACGGATATGGTGGCATCGTTTAGGGCTAGGCTCTATGTTTAGAGTGGTTCGTGACCGACGCTGTGCGCTGGGCCGCTATTCCCGCGAGGCTCTTCACAATTATGTTAGGGTGTCAAAATACAATGTACACTTTTAGTGGACTTATGTTGTGTGCCAACCCTAAGGTATCTAGAATTTCTTAATAGTTAATATATTATATTTTAATACGTGGGTAAATTAAGTCAATTACAGTTTTTGTATTCAGTTGCTTATTAAATTATGGTCAAGAAACAAATATTTACAACAATTGTATATACGAATTCCTAGGCTGCCGTGACGGTCATTAAATCATTTATTTAATTTAACAGATACACTTGACATTTTAAAAGCGAGAGAGGAGTGCCACGATCCCGCCAAATGGAAATCCATAATCTCTGCCACCCCACTGGGCTACTGTCATGAGCGTATATTTATTTATTAATAATTTGATATACGGTTATTTTTTATATGTGTTATACGTTAAAAAAATCTAATTATATCTCAACAAAGAGTACTCATGCATAAAGCAACGTATATTATTTTATGAAAGACAATTAAAAAAAAAAAGAGATCATCTTTCATTACATATAATTCACGTGATTAGTTACAAAGGGGAGTCCATTGGAAGTACAGTAATTTGGTTGCAAAATACCTATGCGCGTGTCTACATGCGGCGTAGTGCATTAGCATGCGGCGAAGTGGTCGCCCACGCCGGCTATCCGCGTCCCCGCAAATATATGTAAAATGAGCGCAAAAGTATCCCGGATAAAGTGCACCGATAACCGGCGACTCAATTTGCATCGCCCCGGGCCCATCCGCCCGGTATATTTGACCCTGTGTTTACCGAAACCATAACAATGAGGTAAACATGTTTTGTGTGTAAAAAAGTTGAGTTGAACATAACCTATACGGTAACATATGGTCCTCGAGTACACTTTTTTTAAAAGACTCGGAACAAAAAGTTAGAATTAAATATGATACTGAGAAATATATTTAATTTCTCTTTCCTTTCCAGTTCCTTATCTAGCTACGTGTGAATGTATATTAACAATTACTCCGGTTTAGTGCCTCAACAGTACAAAAATACGTATTTTATAACACTATCACTGCAAAGAATGCGTGCTTAATTGTGTACAACAATATACCTATACAATACGCACATCTTATTCAATAGATTGTCGTGTATCTATATACAGACACGTAAACAACTCACGCAAGACGTAAAGGACTAAAGAAAAAAAATGTGATTTTTTTATTCATAGCGTTGCTATTTTACTTGACGTCAAAATTGCATTTTATTAGATTAATATCCTTAAAATCATCCCTCCGTGCCATATGATGCTCATAATGATGTTTATTATCAGTGAGCATGCGAGGACCTTCGCCTCGGGGCAACACGCCAACATTCTCGATTTCTCCTAAATTTGTACCCTTGGGGCACTATCTTCGCATTATTAACTGATCGATAATGTACATCGAAACAATTACGAATACCTCACATAGTTTCAAAGAATTTCACTAAAGAAATGTTTGCTAAGTTTTTGTTCCCATATTATCATATTTTTTTATTTTTCGACCAATATTGCTACTATTTCTTGATTAATTGAACATTGCATAAAATCTTTTTTGTCTTTACATCTCTTAAAACTCTTCTCTCGTTTCACATGACCCATCCATCACTCTTTGGTCGTCTTCCCCTCGGCTTGACTTACCCAGACCAAATCAAAGTGCACGTTATCATAAGTATATGAGAAAGTAACATAATAGTGCCATCTACGTTTGTTAAAAAAGTTAATGCATATAAATATATTTTTCTATGAAACCAATATTTTATTCTAAACAGTTTAAACCATATTTAATTTTAAGCAGTAAAAAAATAGATGTTGCGAGCCTCTACGTACCTCATGTGTATTCAAGATTTTGCATTTTATAATCCTTCGTAATATTGTACTGTCATGGATAGGCATCTCCTTGTCACCAGATAAAAATCCGGCTCGAAACTCGAAATAAATTGGGACGTCACACTGTTTAATTTTGTAACATATTTAGGTATGTTTCAAAGGAAATCCCTGCAAACAATATTAACTGTCCCGCAGCTTATAAATGGAGTACACGAATCGAAATCACGAGTCGAAAATTTTTCAACGTCGCTCCACCATCGGGATCAGCACATTTGTAGCGGCGAGCACAAAGCGCTTTACGACTAACGAACTAAAACTAAAATGAGACCGCATCGCTCTCGTTTTAAATATTGCATGTTAAAATTTAAGATGTCGAGTCGGAACATCCATTGTGCTCAAGTTCCCATAATCAAAATATCGTGTAATTTGTGAATCTTTGTTAATACACGTCGTTTTAAAGGCATTAACACAAAAACACAAAGCTTTATTAACTCATTAATAAACAAAAAATAAACCGCAAAACAGTCCGTGATTCAAAATAATAGAATAAAATATTGATCGCAACATCTTTTATTGCATTAAGATATCACTATTTACTAGATTTATCTAGCCATTAAAGCTAAAAACATCCAGTCATCACCGCGAAGACAATAGATCCGGGCACAAAAGAATTATAGAGCGCAGTGCCAAAACGCAGGTGGTTCTAGCGATTTATCGGTGGGAGATTGAACCGTTGCGATAATGGCGGCTAAAGGCCCGAGGAGGGGCGATGTCGCAACCGGCTCGCCGATTTCGGTGCGCCCGATGCCCGTCGGTCATCTCTAACGATGAAGCGATAATTAAGATCGGACGTCGGCATTATTTACGCCCGCAGCGTCCCGCCGACCCAGCCGACATTCGGTCACGACTTTTTCCTTGCCGGCCGCGACTATTGTTGTCGGTACCCGTGTTCGCTTTACCTAAGCCGACGGCCACAGCGGTTTACCCATTCCTATTTGTGTTTTTCCTCGAAGTAAACGAGCACGTAGTAAACCTGCCTGTAAAACATTCGTCTCACAATTTTACTAATCACTTGTGTCACATTGATTTGTCATTGGTGCGCCATTGAGATGAAGGGCCTAATGTTAAGTGACTATACCGTTAACAAACCATCATTTTAAACGACCAAAAGTTCGAAGAAATTGCATTGATGTACTTAACGCATATATAACGTAAGAATAAGGTAAGGAAGACAAGATAGAAAAGGATTGTGGGCATTCTTCCTTCCTTCATCAGACGTAACGGAAACGTTGACTTATAAATACCTCTGCATCACTCCGGCACTTTGTAGAAACTGCTGCTATGTTACGTGGTTTCAACCAACCATATCTTAGCCTTGTTTGATTACCGGTTCGTGTTACTGCGATTAGTAACGGCGGTAGAGCCCGCAACAACAACATCTGTTACAAGAATGGACGGGCTTGACCGGTGTAATACTACGACCTCACATAAGAAAGACGTAGTATTTTATGCTTCTGCGTTTAGTCTTATAAGTGAGGTGCCGGAGGCCCGATGTAAGTCCTCTTCTCCTTCTAATCCTTCTTTACAAAAGATACTATGGGAAGGGGAAGAGGATTAGACAGGGGAGGGTATGAATAGGAAAAGGAGAAATACTTTTTCCTGTATAACCCCTCGTGTGACATTAAAGCAACGCATCGGCTTGTTGCGGATGCCTGGGTAGCGGTCACTTAAAATCAGGTGAACCGCTTGCTCGTTTGCCAACCTCCATACAAAGTACATTTTTGTAACTCTGCTTATTATTTTAGCTTGAAATTTTTGTGATAAACAATTATATATATAAATTGGTGGACTGACGGAAAGGTAATTATCGATTTCTTATCCGATTGTAAATATTAATGAATTAATTCTGCTACCAGTTTCCGTACCGTCTTAACTTTGTTGTTGTTATCATAAGTACCTTGAGAGATTACATTAATACATATTCAATATGTTGTGACAAACAATTAAGCGCTCAGAATTAGTCTCATTAGTGAACATTCTAAAGTTTTTACAATTTAAGTTATCGTTTGTTTCTGTTGTCGGGAGGCTAGGTCTGTTCACTGGCCTTTGAAATTTTATATTAAATTCTTATTGCCAGTCGCCGGATCAAATCTCAGTTGGAACGTTATGTGAAATAAAACATTAACGAAAACCAAATAAACTAAAAATGTTACTTAAGACGCTCCCAACTCATCAGAGTTATGTAGTAAAGAGAGCTTCTTTTTGTTTTATAGATTTGTACTGATTATACAAAAAGAATTAGAATTTATTTGATATTCTTTTAGATTTATAATTGTGATACATTAGATCAATTAAAAGTATTAAAATCTAAGAATCAACGACGCTACAATTTAACGAAAACTAATGGGTATATACGGGCACAAAAACTACAACTACGTGATTGCAATGCCATTAATTAAATTAATAGATCTTCAAAAATGTTTAACATTTTATCTGTGCGTCTCTATGTTGTCTCTGGTTAGCTGGGTAAATTAACATAATAAATAAAGCGGTGGATTCTTCAAGCCTTGTTCGTATAATGCGGCAATCGATAAACAAATTTGGCCACTTTCCGGTTTCATTAAAATTCTCTTAGCGAAGTAGAACGTTATCAATTTTGGTCTAAAGAACACAATGGGAGCGAGATCGTTGTCTAGACAAGCCGCGCCGGCTGCGGCTGCGGCTGCGGTGCGGAGTTCGATTCCCGTTCGATGAAATTCAGGCTAACGAACGGCCCTTGTTTGTGACGTAAACACAAGTTAACACTGAATCATCGTACCTCTTTCGTGAACAATGTTATTCGCGTTTGTAGGATTTACATGAAATCTAGGCCTACGTATTGAATAGTGCTAAAAGAGCACCTTGTTAATTATTATTATAGAGACAAATTTATGTTTATTGGCAATTACATGAAACAACTTTATATATATCACAAACCACTGGGCCTAGGGACATGAAATTTTGCACATAGATTTTCTAGCCGAGCACTGAGTCATATTTAATAGGGTTCAGCTAAGGCAGGAAAATTGTTGGTTAAATTAAATTACACCAGGGGAAAGCACGAGGCTCAGTTTGTATGGAGATGAAAGTTTTGTATGGAGAAACAACCCGTACGAAGCCGGGGCGGGTCGTAGTCCATACTTTACATTTCTGATTTCTAGGCTAATAATCTCCTGCAATTTGAATATCATTTGAAATGATAAACCAAGTAAGATATTATAGGTAGTTCTAAAATTCGTATTGAAATTTTTACCGACTTTCGATGTCGAGTTTCAATAAAATTTATTCGACACGTTTGTACAATTTTCAAAAGGTAAATGTTAAACATGTCTATCAACCCACGCGTTATTATTCAACCGCTTGTTAAGATTTATAATCAAGTATTTTATTCTGCCGATCGGTTTAATGATGTGTAAAAAACACAGTACTGATCGGTTGATAAATTTATAGTGTCATATTCCGAGTTCATTATCCAACCCTAAGCTTAATCGAAAAGCTAAAAATTAATGAGACACCGCGAAAACAATTTCACGCGTACCCTTTTGTTCAACATAAAGACCTTTACATACTTTATGACAAATAAAATTAATATAATTATGCTCACCTATATTAAAAATCCCTTTAAAACGAATTTTAATTAACGCACATATCTACTTAAATTTCTCGATACATTTTTAAGACTCCATTAATGTCAGTTGGACTTTTTAAATTGTACGATTGCGAATTGCTATACACCTGCAGAAACAAGTGATCCAATTATCCAGAGTGCTGCTATAATTGAAAGGTTACGGTGTCGTTTGCTCCGTGGAGTCTGCGAAGGGCTTAATGCTTCGTATTACATTACCTAAGGGCTTAAGCCAGTTCATTAAGGATCATTAAATCATCGCTTAAGGGGCAGTTGGACTTTACTCTGACACGTTATAATGAAAATATGCATGCATATTTTTCATGCATGCTATACATTTAAATTATTTTTAATTAACTTGTGGTATTCCGTATTTTATTACAGAATTAAATAATCAAATTGAAAGAGAAATATTATACAGTTGGTTACAATTAAATGAAATTAGTAAATGTCGCGTCTCTTTTCTATGCAAAAGAACCTATCCGTAACTTTTTAATTGTTGCACATCTTGATGAGTAACGATTGTCATTTAATATCAGGTGAATCAATCATTTATCACCGTCTACCATAACAAAATTTTTACTCATTTCATGCCAAAGTAACTATTTTTATAAATAATGTAATAAATACCAAAGTGACTTCGCCTTAAGCTCGAGATACATTTTTATGTTGATTTTTGCGTGTTACATACCGAGGACTGCTCAGGTATAACGTGTTAGGCGCTAAAAATACCGCAGCTCGAAACGGTTTCACATTATTTGTGGTATTTAATGATATTTGACATCGACGTCGTCTTTTTTCTTTGTAAATAAAGACATAAGGAGGTGTCGTTTACTTAACCCGGGGATGCATAATTATTAAAACAGGTAATATCAATAAAATGGGTTAAGGGCATATCGGAATTCTCGTGATAACACAGTGTTGATAATTATTTTATTCAACACTGTTCATTTACTGGTATTTTTGTATTCCTTTACTACATTCCTTAGGAATAAGTAATTAAAAGCAGCAGATTGTAACCATGATTATCTTTAGTACTTGCATTAATGTGTGTCAACAAGAATTCTAATATTTAAGTTGTATTTTTTGTGAATCTTATTTCGGCAATGTTCTTGTGACTTTTGAAACAATACATATAGTATACATAAATATTAGTTACGTCAATTTCCAGAAAAGGCGAATAGGCATGAATAGTTTACACTATACCTACATTTGGTATATGGATACCTATTAAATAAATATGCGCTCACGCCCGTAACCCAGAGGGGTAGGCTAAGGATTTCCATTTGGCGCGATCCAGGCACACCTCTCTCGCTTCTTCTACATCCTTACACCTACGCATACAAGCTCGTCGGTTACGGGTACTCCTTATATTGCCCTTGCTTAGTATGTCACTAATCTGGTCGATATAATTTCTCCAATTCTCTTACTACACGTCTAGACACGCCGATCTCGCTTAACGTTATACACCGATAGTGACACTTGGTCAACTTTATCATGTACCAAAATATTTTTTTAAACTAATTGATAAAATAGCTGTTATAATTGGTACAAGAAGAAATAATGAATGTTTACCATTAGCAAATAGTTCTCATGGATATACTTTAACCAGTTTAGAGATGCTGAATTATACAGCGTCTGAAACATGGAAGTAATTAAGAGTGAGCCGTGCGCTCCACTTTAAACACGGCCTACACTTGGATTAATTAGTGCTAGCAACTTAACAATCGGTTAACAAACTAACAGGATATTAGAAAAACACTGAAACTGTTAATTGCTATATTACAAAGCAATTGTTTATTAATTAATAATTTTATTAATAACTCACCACTCTTCCCGGCTTCGCACGGACACAAATAAGTTCACATCTTTTTTTCGTCGTAATGTACCAGCCTGTTACGTTTTCTTCAACAATTATCGTCATATTTCAGCCTAATCACTCAAGCTCTTATTACAAACCTTAACCTTCTTATTGAACCACTCAAGTTCCTATCTAGCTTATTAAATATCACGCATATCTTTACTTAATTCAAAATACGATAAAGGCTTTCTATCTACATCTACAAAGTTGCGATAGTTACACCATTTATAACCCAAGAATGACTGCTCAGATCTTTTTTAGCTTTTATTTGTTTTCAGCTCCGAATAGCAGAATAAGTAATAAAAGACTATTAAAAATATCTCTGATAAAATGTCAGAAACTACATAGAGTATCATAAGATAATGGTGCATCTGAACGTGCTTCAATGAGATGAATCGACCCGAGTGCAACCCATCCATCAATTGATACAAAATTCATCCAGCTAATAAGGTACCACAACATAAATTAATACTAAGGCAGAACTCAGATTGCCGGGTTAACTAGCTTATAATAAAATATGAAAAAAGGATTAAAATAGCTTTTAAATGTATGTTGTTTTAAATTAAATTATAAATTAAACCGTAGCCATTGGCCAAGTAAATGCGTTAAATAAAACAGTTGAAGGATTCAATTAAGTCGACCAGATACGGTGTACTATTTTTAGCTAGCTAGTTGATAGTTCTGTCAGGTTGAAACATCCACAAATCAAGGGTGAAATCTCGAACTAAAAGCGTCTAGTGATAATGCTCGGAGGATCGCAAAGTAAAGTACGAGGTGATTGCGCTAATGAAGCCCTGTTCACGTCACAAAAGTGGCGCGCAGTGACGCCACGGCAGGACCAAGGCCGAGGAAGACAGCTCCAGGTAATTAAGCTAACACCGAAACGTGGATGCGGTGCAAAACTAGATAGCTAGGAGACCTCGTTGAATTTAATCCGGTTTATTTAAAAATATATAAATTGAATTAATCGAGGATACGATTATTCATACAGAGATAGTCAAATAGATCACGGGAGTTTGTGAAGCCATAAACCTAGTCATTAGTTTTTGCCAAAAATTTCCCACAAATTTTGTCGTGCTGGAAAAAGTAGGGAGGGGTTAATTTATGAATTTGCAAGCCAGTCGCTTAGCCGCCACAGTACAATATTTTTAATTTGTTATACAATCTTTAAATGAGCTATTACCATCACGAGAGTCTGAAATAGCTTGGTCCGATGAGCTTTATTTTTTTTAGTAATCACATTAAAAACCACTATTTACAAGCAATTATTAGTATTCACATTAAGTGAATTTTTCTATTTACAAGCAATAATGTACCTTTCCCCTAAATCATCTTAATTTTGTATTACATTAAAATACACCAAGTTGTTACTACACGCTGATGATAAAAGTAGAAGTTATGTTGTATTACTTTAAGACAAGATTCAAAAGCCCAACATTCCGGTTAAAAGCTTCGAGCTTACAGTCATCGGCAAAAAAATCAACAACTAATTACAAAGCTTTTACACCGATTAAAAAAGAAGTATTATATGTGAGTCTGTACACTAAAACTTTTTCTGGAGAAAAGGAAATAAAAAAAGAGGCTAAAGTCCAACTACAAAGCGTTCGAGCGTCGATGGTCTGTTTTTTTTACCATACTTGAGTCTAGTTACTACATACAATAAATCATTTAAGCTATAACATGAACTGGGGGTATTAGGGGCCGGGACGACGAGGATAAAACCAAATTAGTACAGTTTTCTGGATCTGGTAAATAAAATAAATAGATCTAGTAAATATAAAATCATTACAATTGGCATACCAACATCATAATGTTTGTTAATGATGTTAAGATACTAATTGTTATTGTTATATTAAGATATAACACGCTGGTACAACAAAAATAAACCCTTGAATCTTAACAATAAAATACAAAATTGAATAAGAAAAAATAATAATAATAACTTCATCGAAACTTTTCTTAATTCAAATAAATAATCAGAAAAAAATAAACCCTAGTACTAGTACCTTAACAGTAAAATTCAAAATTTAATCAAAATATAAAAACAAGAAATAAGCATACTGTCGCTGATGCAAGTTGAGCATGACGATCTTCCGAATCTATAAGATTTTCCCCTACCAAATAACGTCTAAAACTGCTAAAGAAGTTTTCACTTTAAAAAAATGTAAAAATAACTCATAAAAGTCGACAAATAACTTGCTTAATCAACAACAAATAATCAATATGTTATTGATTATCTGTAAAAATAAATAATCTCTAACAATCGCCCAATCTAAGCGTACAACGGACATATCAAAGTTGCATGTTCATAATACATTTTTTGTTTAAATGTTAATTTGTTATAACTTCAATAAATGACAAGAACAAAATGGTTTAGTGTATGCAGCGGGTGCATCGCGAGCGGAATCGCGACACGACGCGTAAAACTGTCAGATAAAGATCGATAGCTGAGATAAAGATCGGGGAGGCCGAGGCTTCCAGTCTCCGGCCTCGGTCGAGACCAACACTTAGCCGACGCGGTCGCGACCGGCTGAGCGCGACAGGTGATCGCGTTCAGCGACTATTTTGTCGCGGCGCTAACGAATTTGACGGCCGGACCTCTGACAGGGGTCGCGTTGACGTCTCCTCAATGTGTCATTGCTTACGTTTATCTCAATCCAAACTTAAGACGGCTGACTCAGAAGATATTTATCGGTCTACCGTCTATTTCTGAAGAAGACAGAGCTAAGGGTTCTTTCATCCAGATAAGTTTCTAATATCTACAATAAATCTAAGCTAATTACGTATCAAAGATCTAAGAAGTTTTCATAAATCATAAACTACTAATAGTCTAGTCAATTGTCTGTATGTAAATATATATAGGCGTGCCTTTATTACTGACATAAAGGCAAACAATATAAGTCAAACTGTAGGAATGCCGTCAGAATTCTCCCACAGGCTGGGTTGTTACGCCGACACCTCACTGTGATAATTAAGTCCCACGTTCGGTGTGATCGGCTCCTTAGCAGAACTGTGTCACAACGATCCACATTCCGCCGTGTATTAGGTCACAGCGAGAATAAAACAACTAGCTGAGAGCTGCAATACAACAGTTTTCTTGAAAGTTACATCATATGATAGTCCAGTGAGGTGGTCTGGTTAAAATATTAAGGAACCAACTATAAGGCGACGCATACTAGACTAGACTCGAGACTAGAATATTATAGCTTATACATCAGAATAACATATAGGCTATAATTTATAAAGATATTGTGTGAATTGACCAAAATATAACGATAAGTGTCAAATGAGGAGGAAAAAATTCTGCCATATGCGAGCTATTCTAGTGTTCGCTGCAAAAACCGTTAGAGTTACACGTATATAATGTATTATGGAAATGTTTACCTTATATAGTTCTATAAAAAAGCCCGGGACAGCATATGTCTATCTTTTGTGTGTAAGACATTATCGCCAAAATAGTAAACCATCTATTAATTATAGGGCGGAGAGAAGTTTGGGCCAGCTAGTTATCAATATTTATGTTGTAAGATATCCGACCTCTGATGCAACTATGCCAATAGGCTTTGCACTCGTTTCACGTTCACTAATTTCGTTTCCGTTTCTTCATTCATCCTTTTATCTAACAGAAACATATTTCAGTTCTAATCATAACGTCCTCTTTCAAAGCACACTATTATTACTATATACTATTTTATAACGTTATTTATAACCATGTCAGCTATGTTCTTAACTAATAATATAAATATCTACGAAATTACCCTGAGCTACATAAATGCCAACCATCCTATGACGGGTACACGAGCAGATTGTTATTGAGCCCTAAAATAATCATAAAATACGATACAGCTCGGTTTAGATAAATATTCCGTAAAGGGTTGTCCGTGGCGGGAGCTCGGTCGTTCACTCGGACACGTCCAATTTATTTACTTTTTTCTCGGGTGTAGTGTTACGGCTATAAAATTGAGTTTTTGTTGGGCGGGCCGCATGCTCGGCTAGATCTCCCGTCGCGAGATATGTTGATTTACGTTTAACGCGCGTGACCCCTCGTCGAAGCCGATCATAGACTCGATAGACGATTCCGACTCGCGCGCCCGAAGATATCGGCGCATCGCACTCGTGCCGATGTATCTTGGGAAATATTTCGCGGTGTACGGCCGCCCCGTCCGCCCCGTCCGCCCGGCCGCCGTTACCTTCGAGATTCGAAGATCTCAAAGTGTTTCACACGATTTACTCCGTTTACCTGATACAAGAACAACTTTCAGAACGTCGTCAATCTTAATAGAGGAAAACAGAAAATCATTATTGATTATCTGTAACTACTTCGGCAAAGGCTTTGGTGTACAGCAAAACCAGAAAGCAATTTTATTAATTAATGTGGCACGACTAAACTTTGTGCTCGTACAATTTAAAACCCTAGTACGTACCAAAGCGTAGTGGTCAGTGGTATGTATTATCTTAGGAGTATTCACTTGCAACGAGCTAAAAATTTGAAGTTGATACATTACTATTACGATAGTCTATACGAGAAATTACTATACGAGAATTTGTCTCGTCGTCACATATTAAATTATGACCAAGTCTTGGATTAGAATTTGTTTTGATGCGGCTACTGAGGATCTAAGTATAGTATGAGTTTAGTTGTCTCTACAATAGAGACAAAAGCCTAATATTTCTTAATCATTCGCGTTTATTCCCGAGGGCAATATTTTAGAATCGTTTATGGTGATGACATGATAGTCCCGGCTGGACCTTTAACCGCAGCCCTAATTCAATTACCATTAGACGTAACAATAAATGATTGTATGGAAATATTGGACTCGATGCATTAAAATTGCAACTTCTTAGTTTAAGAGCGGTGAGAGCATTTGACCTTCCAATATGCGGAGTAGAGTTCACTAGATACATAAATTACTTTAATAAAATTGGCAAAACGTTCAAGTTTCAGGAGTTTTAATGTAATTTTTCTTGTTTATGAAATTAAGTGCAATTTGCCAGACAATTAAAGAATCAGTAAAAAAATGTCGTGACAAGAGCAAAAAATGAAGAGAGCTTAGATTTGAAGTTATGTTTTTTATAAACATCCCAAAAATATTTAATTGTACAGAAGACGGGCACAGTTAGGGCTACAAAAATATTGTCACTTTTGAAATTCATTCCTTTATCAAGTCTTTGACACTCTGTACCGTACTCAGTACAGTAATAAGCAGACAAATGCGTATGAAATTATACTAACTGAATATGTCAAAAAGGGTCAAAATAATAAACACCATTTTAATGGCCAAGTCATAACGAAGTTCCTATAAATATTATGTTCTATTTAATTGTCAGTGACCTTCATGCAACCAAAATAAAGTCTAAGGTTACGAATCTTATTTTACCCCGACTATACTATATGATTTATAATATTCTATGTTGTCAGGAAATATGTATGTAAAAAAAAACTGCAAAATTATTTATCAAGGTACGTATTTTCTAATACCGTAGATTCTATTACAAAGGTAAAAATAAATATTTACGTAAAACTGTGTGCGTATTATTGAACGGCGAAATTTATTCAATCACAGAAAACAGTAAAACGTGCGACCATACGCAATTCGTCAAGTATTTCCTATTGACCAATCTCAATAAAGTACAATAAAGTTGAACGTCTTCCGGCATTCATCAAATCGCCCGAGCTCGCTACCAGTTGCACAACCCGCCACCCAACTAGTCGGAACTCGAAGTCGTACAGAGGTGGGACAATTGAGCGATTTGTCAACCGTTGCATTAGGTAACCGGTCACTGAGGCAAATAGGAAACTATGACTGCGGCAATAATCATTACGCGTTCATTTCTGTGACTGTAACAGAACTTCGAGTAAACATTCATATCAAAACGGCAATGTACGCTAATATAGCTAAAGATAGCGGCAGACCAGGATCACCAAACGTGGGCAGAGGTAAAGGCTCGTAGAATAGCAGCAGACTTTCCGCAAGATAAATCGGCACGGAACACAATGGACGAGGAATGCTTGCAGAACAAGCTTTTTGGGTATTTATTGGATAGATTTTGTGTGGGTTGGATTCGCTTCGGCATGTAGTCTGTACTCGACGCCTTCGCCTCAGTGAAGACTATTAACTCTTAACATTGGCCTTCGTTAAAACTTTGGTATATGTTAAAGCTTGTACAGGAAAAGCTAATGGTGATTTAATAGACAATTTATATATTAAATTGAATTCTGATAAGACTGTACAAGAATGCAAAGTCTAAATTACCGAGCTTTATAAATTCGCCACACGCAAACTTGTATTGCGGCAAACGAACGAAAAAAAAACCCTTAATAAATTTGCACAAACTTATTAAACGAGTGAATTTGCGGTTAGCGTGCGGTATAGCTCGATTTTATGTATATTTTATTTTAAGGAAATAATCATTCCGTTTTATCGGATCACGGCACTGATCGGATATTCTTAAAATGGAAGTTTTTTTTCCTTTGTTCCTTAAATACGTCTTTTATACACATTGTTTTCCGTTACCTACTTTACGTAAAACCTAAAAGATTTCTCAAAGTTAATTTCACTCATGATTACTGACTATACTACTCGTATTTCCATAGTTTCAAGACAGTAAAAGGACTTTCTTATAAAAGAACTGCCGAATATTTATCCATAATGTTTGATTTTCTTTGTTACTAAATTTCTAACTTTCATAATATTTACTCATGAAAAGTTTATTGTACTAGGAAATGCATTCACGCTCGAATGCTCATAAAGATGGATCCGAAGCAATCCAGTCTGAGTGTTGGTCGTTAGTGTGAGAAAATTAATTTTCTATATTGACACAGTCGCCGACCCCGATGAACTACGACGGCTACCCGACACCGCTCGTTACTGGGTCGACATCGAAGCTCGCCTCACGCCGTCGACCATTTGTACCGTTCAGACCACTGGGTAAGGTCAAGTCGGCCGTGAAGCAATATTTGCTATCTCTACGCTGAATTACTCCGACCCAATATATCTTGTTTCGATATGTTAAAGCAAATTGGTCTAACTTTATATCGACGCTTGTTTAACGAAGCGTGGAAGACACTAATTTATTATTTCCAAACGTGTTAATCGCCAATATAATCAATATAAATAGTTTGATTTAGTTATCGAAATGTAAAATTACACAATTGTCTCGGAGAATAAACAACAACCTTTACCAGGCCGCCATTCGAGAAGTTAATTATTTTTTAGAAATTGCACTAAAAAAATGATGTGTTGATTAATATTTTCTTGTGGTTGTGTTAATTTCACTAATTTATTCTAAGTTATTTTATTTCACTAAAATGAGCGCAATTAAATTATGAAATACGTCTTTAAAAAAATAAATTTTAAAAATATAACCTATAAGTGCCAAGATCTTTGCATTCTGTAGAATTCGTACAAGTCTATTTATAGTTTGTATGTTCTCATCATAGTACCTATTTGTCGGCGATAGTTTATTGTGGCGTCACGAGCAACAGCGTTCTCTGAACTAACCTTACATTTTGAAGCACGTGTACCGTTCCGATGTCTGGTAAAATATGGTCCGTGTCATACCCCGAGATGGTGTTTGGTTTGGTGAGCGAATAGGTACAATTTTACGGCGACAAATGTATACATTATACAAACATGATCTACATAACATGCTCTTTACATTAAAAACATACCCGACATGAAAATAAGGTGATACTTCTATTTTTTTTCATGTTAGAAATTAATCAGAAAATAAAAATAAAATAAAAAGAGCGAGCGGCGCTCGGTAATGTTATCGAACCACCAATTAATATTCTTAACAATCAACCACCTTTGTGTAACTGGCTCGTTCATGCAACAGCTTCCAGCTTTAGACCAGGACTAATCTGTTATTACGATTTATCAATACACACCTATTAGGACGTGATGTACTGGAATCATCCCAAGGCTTTGGGATGATTCCAGTACATCTTTGTAGGAGGTACCTTTACACAATGTGTGACAAAACAAACTCTTGGCTTAGTTTGAATTGTCATAAATAAGACAATTTTGAAATATCAATCATGTATGCGAGTGCGGAAAGAACAATTCTTAGGAGGTAGGTATAAGGATAAAATTCTCTGTACAGGCTTACCGCGAAGCCCTATAAAGCCGTTGTGCCCTAGGCCTTACATGTAACGGTTGATGCGCCCACTCGCTAGGTGTCGCCAGGTACCGCGCGGCCATCCGTCCCCTCGTACACACGATTTACGAGACGTTCCTTACTTTATTGGATAAAGCGTTTCACATAAATCCACTAAGTACATCTCGGATTATTTTTACAGTCCCCCGTAACATTTTAGACGATTAGCTCGCCTAGATGTTTTATTACCGTGACAATTATCGGGTACGTTCATTTATTGCTTCCAACTTATTGTGTAAAATCTTATGATTGAATTAGAAGAAATAAAAAAACTACTATTGCTAGCATATGTAGTAAAAAATTAGTAATACTTTTTTGTATTTCAATTTATTAACAAAAAAATGCGCACAAAGCAAAAGTATGTGTATAAAGCTCAATAATTGTGAATAGGGTGTGCACCCTGCATTAGGTTATCCGCAATTCATCCAAGCCGTTTGGCGCAAAATTAGTTAGGTGACGATGTGGTATCACTGGCTGTCTAAACACACGAGCTATAATGGCTTGATTGACAGCACGGGGCAGGGAGTCGGGCTGTCACGCGGTGCCTAGGCTGGGACGTGCCCGTTAGGCATTCAGCCATGCGCAGATTGCCTGGAATCTGACTTGATATCATCTGTTCACCAATCACAGTACGTTCCGACCTAAGAGTGTAGACACTGTAAGGGTTATTGCTCCTAAAGAAATATGCTTAAAATAAAAATATCTTTATAACATTTTTGGCGTCGTCATAAAAGTACGGTTTATGGTTATTACTTTAATAAGTTGTACAGTTTACTGACTAAAAGAGATAGGCAGAAATATGTAATACAAAAAGTGGATATGCACTTAAAGCTAAGGTTTAAATTTACGTTTGTTTTTTACAAGTCATACATATAGTTACCCTACTCTTAAGTAATAATAGTATGAAAAAACTTTTAGAGTGTTTTAAAATCAATTCTATTTTTAATTATTTTATACAATTAAATTAACGACTCCAAAAATATATAATTTATTTTTGCATCATGATCATTTAAATTATAAGATACTGAATAAAACCTCCTGCTTACGAATTGCTCTTTTATGCAGCATTTAAGACAAGGTGGAATCTGCACTTAACGTCGTGTGAAATTGCGAACAGGCATTATGTCGAGTTATAAAAAAGCCATTTAAATAAATAATGAAGAAGTCGCCACATGCCATATTAATCCATATAAATACTAATTTTAGAGTGTACGAGAAATTGTCTTTGTTTTGAAAACATTATTAGTGCAATATGATCATTAAATTATAGTTTTATATGTTATCTTGCTGACCCGGCAAACTTCCCTGTGACTTAAAATTTATTTTGTGTACCTTATTAGCTGTATTAATTACTGGATGGGCTGCACTCTAGTTAATTCCCTTCATTGAAGCACGTTGAGATATACCACGTAATCCGTTTTGTTGTATAAGTCGGGACGTAATTTATATACTCTTTGTACTGTTTGACACTTCATCAGGGATAACGTCACATACGAAAAATGTATGACAAAATGCCTTTAATTGATTGTCTTTTATTCTACGTGAAGACAAATATAACAAATTGAAGGTAGAAAAATCTGTACAGCCGCTCTTGGGTTATAAATTGTGTAACTAACACAACTTTGTTTTAAATATTTATATAAAGATAAGGATGTAAAAAGAAGCAACGTAGGTACGTTTTTTGGAAGTACCCACTCGTGTCTCCTATTTTAAATTAAACCGAAAAAGCTTAGTGTTGAATGCAAACAGTATTGACACCAAATTAAGTTTAAATAATCCTTAAGACCAAACAATTTAAGACTAAAATATAGTACCAATTATAACTATATTTTAGAAGACAATGTAAGAATTACAAAGACAGAAATTCAATTTATACAAACAAGAATCAAATTAAATATTAATAAAATGATAATGTAAAACCAAGCAACTAATGTACCAAGATTATACAAACCATACGTATCAATTTAAGAATTGTATTTTAAAATAGACTGAAAATGTTCGACATTAGTTGTCATGTACCCTTACTGTTCTGCCGTGTATCTTTAATCAATATGCATAGTGATGTGAAGGTACAAACCGCTTGTCTACAGGATCGGTACGCGGTACCGGTGCGTGCGCAAACTGGTTTCGTACCGAAACGGGCGGCTAATCAAGGGTGTTGTGGCATTAGTCATCTTACAGAATTTTATTTAATTAACAAACCACTGCAACATACTATATAGTATAGTATACTACAATATAATGTATATAAAACGAAATTTTTAGTGACATTGATTTTTATTATATTTTGGTACTTTCTATTGATCATAAGCACAGGAAAAATATATATTTGTGTAATAATAATTGGTATAAAAAAGAATACTAATTAAACTAACTTAACTTCTTTATAAACCAGCTACACCAATCACTGCTAAAACATCTTAATCTTAGTAATCTCCTTTTTTACTTTACTCCTTCTTCTACATCGAAACTTAAAGATAAAACCAACCAAACTGATATCGATTGGACGATTCTCATCCATTCCTAAAGCGAGAACTAAGAGTTACCGACATCTATTTAAATGAAATAATAATCAGCCTTTTTAGTAAGTTTCTCCACTTCAGGGACACAGGCCTTCTCTCCGAGAGAGGGAAGAGGCCGTAGGTACGTTGAAATAACTAACGAATAACACAACGTAAAGCGCCTGCCTGGGTTCGAACCCGCGACCTACAGTACGTAAGTCAGGCCTATACCACTGGGCCACCACTGTTCCTAGTCTTAAGTCCTATATCTACTTATCTGGAAGATAAATATAAGTATTTGATGATAAATATCATTTCTAATCGTTACGTAAACGTTTTATAAAACGACGTACACATAAAAATATAAAGAATGTAATATGTAAAGAGGTATCTGATACGTAGTTAAGAGATTTAGTAATCACATGCCATCAAGATTAAAGATAGTAAAGCGTTTAATCGGGTCAACTAACGTTGAGATTCGTTCTTTTAATGACGGATGTTTCTGTTTGACAAAAGTGTAACGGATAACAGTTGTTCTAATTAATGCGTACATAGCCCTAACGAGGCAATGTAAGAAAATAAATTGAACATTTCGAATCAGTTATTACTAAATTCAATATCTGCGCTTACGGTATTTGTTTTATCAGCTCTACTCTTCGCTTACTATAGGGAGAAATTCAATGGCTTAGAATAAATCCTTTAAAATCCATTAGAAAAATAATTCTTAAACGACTCGAAGATATTAATATGTTATATTTTAATTTTCGTAGGAATCACTGGATGTTGGTATGGTAGCAAAGAGTTGATCTCTGTACTGTTCTATCGAGATATCCGGTCCAGCAAATGAAGGTCTTTTGGCTTATGATGATAATGACTATAATTGTAACTTCTTCTTTGGTACAAGCTACTAGGAGTACAAAATTGTGTGCAAACTACTGGGACGACATTACTTGAACAATTACTGACGCCTAATCGCTTAGTAATAAGCACATAAATACTACAACATAACTAGTTTATATTAAATAAGGAAATAAAGCAAAAGAACAATAATTAAAGTATATTAAGCGGCGCGTCTGCTAATGGCTTAATGAACTTTTTATGGTGTCGAAGGAATATGTTGATTCACACATTATATATTTTATGCGCAGGGAACGTAAGAGAATAGCGAATTAATTATAAAAACCGGCTGTCATTAATTTCCGCCGCAAAATGTAAAAGTCATTTTTGTCTAGATAATATCAACATTTATATATTACGATAAATCACTTAGAAAGATAGTTTCGTCAGAAATGTTTTCGAAATAAATTAAATAGCTTTAAAATTTGAATTTCGCAATGAATACTTTTACACAGAATTGTATATTAATCACAAACTTGTAAATTTCTGAGTCAAAAAATAAATAAATTGGTAGTTAATTCATACCCGACTGTTCTATTGGCAGATTCTTGCCTCTCTCTAGGCCAGTCAATTTCTTTTTTTAATTTATTTAAAGAAAAAACTTAGTTACTCTTATATAGTCTTTTACATAATAGTATAGATAGGTCTTACAGTTGGAAAACGTATTATACTAATTTATATATTATATAGGCAAGGCATATCTTCTGCACCAAATTTGAGCATCGCTTATTTGGTTAAACGTAACAGGATGCGACTCCATCACCATCTTAATGGTAAAGCCAACGACACTTCGCTGTAGAGAGCCGCCGAAAAAAGCCTTTATTACGCGCCATTAGGTAGTTGGATCCTGCGACTCCACATTTGGGAAGAACCACCAACCATAACATTATATGGTGTTAAATTAAAAATAAACTTTCACATATATATAGCGGGTAGTCAGAGCTGAAGAAAAACAATTGATATTTTGCCAATAAAACACGATCATTAAAAAATTACACAGAATTAAATTGAAAATTCATGTATTTGTTAAAAGTTTAAAAAATAACAGCACGTTTTTATAAAATGTCAAGACTAATGCTCACAAAAATCGGATAATTTATTTTGTAAGTGTCCATAACAAAGTGCGGTGATGTTGGAGCCGATTCCCGAACCTACCGACTGGATGTTTGTGGCCCCGCGCCCGATATCATCGGACGCCCCGTCGCTTTATTGATAAGCCTCACTTCCCGTGTGTGCTGGAATGAATCCGAGAGTTTGTTTAATATAATTTATTTATACACACAAATAACCACTTTTAGATGAAACATTTATGAAATCTCTACATCATAACTAATTTTAGTTAACGACGACTAATAAATTTTGTTAGAAAATGATAAATACTCTTTAATTACTTGTAACACGAAACAATTATAATTATTTAATCTCCCGCCTTAAAATTTATGACTCAAGTATAACGTAAATCTTTTTTTTTCATTCACAAACTGTCTTAACTCAACTCTACTTTTATTTAATTAGGTCTTGATATAAAAAGGGAGACTGCTTTCATAAATAAGTAGTAAATTTAACTTTGGAGGTTATACATAGGCTACATCTTATTTTATATAACCGTATGTGACACTTTTACATTTTGTTTGTCTAAACAAAATGTAAAAGTGTCACATACGGTAGGAAGATAGGTAGGGAGACAAGTAAGTTATTTAAATTCAGTTGTTAATTTGTAGGTAAACTAGTCTTAGTTTACCTACAAATTAACAACTGAATTTAAATAACTTACTTGTCTCCCTCCATCTCTACCTATAGTGTACATTTAAGAGTTTTAAATGAACATCGTAGTAGGAGTTGTCTTTTAGTGTAAATTGTTACAATTATGTCTCAATCAAAACAAAAATACAAATGAAAATGTCGCGATGTGTCAAATTTCAAAATGGCCACCGTAAATTGAATACAGCTATTATGATGGGCAAAATAGATTAGGCCGAGGTCGAGGCGACATCACGAAGCGCGGCCGGGGTTAGAGAGCAATCCTTCCAGACCGCTTCGAATTATGAGCTCGAGTTATACAATGGACAATTTCTCGAAGCTAAGCTTAGATGAATTTCGCCAATAGCTCGGGATAGCTTGTAAAGATTTATACCTTGATAGCTTTAATTAATGAAATATATTTTAATTGCCTGCCGCAGTTTAGTGCTCGATACCATAAACGACAAACCGTTAAAGTTCCAATCTTAATTAGTTGGCAAATGGTGTTTGAGTTAGTCATTTTGTATTGTATTATAACCAAATATGCGCTCACGCCCGTAACTCAGAGGGGTAGGCAGAGATCATGGATTTCCATTTAGCGCGATCCTGGCACACCTCTCTCGCTTCTTCTACATTCATACATCTACGCATACATGCTCGTCGGTTATGGGTGCTCCTTATATCGCCCTTTTTTAGTAAGCCACTAATCTGATCGATATAAGTTCTCCTAGGGCGTTATTATAACCATTGATAAAGAAAAAAGACAGACAGTCATAAGGACTGCCGACAGAAGTGAATTTCAAAAATAAATAAATTATCAACAAAAATAAACCCTTTAAACTCTAAAAGAAAAAACTTCGTCGATACTGTTCCAAATTCAAATAAGTAGGTTACTGACGCGTGTTGCTGGCGCATGTTGTTCAAGCGAACCTTTAAGATTTTCCCGTACCAAATATCGTCTAACGCCGCTAAAGAAGTTCTTACTTAAAAAATATATGCACAGTTATCGACGAAACAACGGCACCAAAATAATAAGTACACATAAAACTATCCGCGACTAACACGCCAACGACGCTGTACATTGACGTTTTTTGATTAAACTATGACGACATCATTTGATGTGTACATCCATTGTATGGTCTGATTTGCTTTCTAAATTGTGTTATAAATGTGTGCATTAATAGGTATGCGGTAGTGTCGGGCGCCAATATCTAGCATTGCTTTTATATGGGAATGTGTAACTAGGGTATAAGTTATCGAAGTTTATACCATTTAAATAGATGAAGTGAAGGAACTACACGAGTAACAAAAGGTGAGTATTATTAAAAAATAGTAGAGCAAACTCTGTGTTTTATTCGAACTTGTGTAATAGCATCAATGCTGTATATAGTAAAACGATACTAATATCCTCCAGACATAGGCTAACAACAACTTTCAAGTCGTATCAGTACAATCGAAGGGTAACGTCTTCGTTTGTATTAATTTATATCTAACAATGGACCTTCCTTATTGGAGTAAGATATTCATATCACCTGAGGCTTCGGTGTTGAAAATATTCGCCATGGAATGTAAACACGGGTCATTGCAGGTTCTAAGAAAATTAATATATTCAAAACGCATTGCAAAATAGCATTATAACTTAGTTAAACCAATGTAAATAGATCTGTCTACACATACAAAAACGTATATTAAATGCATTAAGATCGTGTCTTACTGGAATAGTGCTCTTTTTGTGGAGTACTACAAGACGATGATGAAACAAGTCGGGGGACATTTGTCAGTGGGATTCGATACGGGATGCCTTGGAACGTCACGACGGAGGCAGGCGGTGGACCGGCAAACCGGGCCTTTCTTATGAATTGGAATCATGCGCCATGCGGCCATTGTGATCGCTGGAGATCGTTAAAATAAACTCATGAACCACTCGTTCAATGACGCTTTTTTAAAAGCTTATAATCCGGCATCTAAGCTATTGATGGTAAAGTGACTAAGCATCCGTTTTGAAATCTGCTGACCGGGGTTTAATCCTAACTAAGAATGGAACAATGAGTGCTAGTTAAAAGATTAGCAACCTGTCTCATATGTGAGATGACATGCTGCGAAAAGAGGCCATTGGCTATTTCTGTGCACATCAGATTTTTATCTATTATAAGTGTAAAATGTCACCCCTTGAACTTTCCGGCGATCTCCGGGAGTGATCCCGTATTCAAACAAATAAATTAAGTTACTGCAAAAGCAGTTAGAAGTTTAAATAATATTTAAGAAATATAAAATATTGTAAAAGATTGATACAGAATTAAAGAATTTTTGTTATATTGCTAAGTAGCTACTATCTTTCCTACTGCACACCAAGCAGGAATGTTTCGGATCCTCGAGATTTAGTTGCCATTTTTAACATAAATAAGCACCTGTCACTGTTGGCATTTAACTCCTTATTTTATAAAATTTTAAATACATCCTTATGTGTGTACTGTCAGCGTTTGACAAATAAGCGTTTTCCTTTGGGCCATCAATAAAAACGTATTTTTTGATTGGCTCGCCGACTACGGCAGATATTAATACGTTCAATTATGCAACAGATCGGCCGTGTCGTTACGAAACTCGGTGGACTGGTCTAGATATAAAATATCGCTGCCGGCCATAACAAGCTCGTGTCGATGGTATTTCATTTTTGTTCACATCACATTCCTCACGATAATCAACTGAAAATATAATTGCACACTTATAGGCAAATAATTGTGGTTATATTTTTAATAATAATACACACAATAAAAGACACGCTTTACGCTGTATTTTAAACAGTAGAAAACGCCATCTTACGTACCTTTACAATAAGTACATCCACAGAAATATTAACATGTTAGTACAGACTTTATATAGTGGTAAGCTAAACCTGAGATCACTCATGGTTTAGGACCAAGGGCTAGATAGAGATTTAAGACTCATCCATATATTTTATCTAATTTAAAGTATATCCAAGGAGTCATTACATGTAAAACATATTTCTATGTAACGTTTTTTATGAAGCACAAAATAATTTGAAGAAATTCGAGAAATATGTCTATAGGTCAACGAGCGAAACGAAACTAATATTCGTCATAAAAATATCATCCGTAACAACAGTTTTAGCTAGAATAGCAACAATAAAATTTTACAGCCATGAACATATCTTCCATTTATATAACTTTCTTTTAAAGTATAACTCGAATTTCTCTTCCACGCGATCCGAATTGGCAAATAACTTAAATAAATACGTTTCAATTAAATCAATCTAATTGCAACGTAAAGGGTTTCATTGAAACTAATAAAAACGCGTTAAGCGTTACGAGCTTGCCGAGACTTGCATTGCAATCCTTTGGTAAAGAAAAAAAAAGAAAAAAGTGGAGTCCGGAGCGACAATTCGACACACAGCCGACTGCGTCAACGTTCACAAAGCTTTCTCATTAAACCGTCACCGGTCGAAGCCGTGACACTAAAAGTCATTTCGTCCGAAAAAAAAAACCAAAAATATCCCGACCCGTTTTGTTACATTTCTTGACGCTCGGAAAAAGAGCACAAAAGATTTTTCTTAGTCGAAGCGTGACCGTCGTAATTAAGTGGCGAGAAAGCGGCCGGCGGTTGACGCGGTTGACGCAGCGTACGTACTCAATCTCATACGTCATCACTGAGCATCCACCAATGCCTCGGCACTCGGCGCTTGGAGGTGTTTTTATGAACTTTTGTAATAAGCTCTCTATTTGAAGTGCGTACGTTTCAACGGTCTGTTAGCTGGTTACACATCTATTTGAAGAACGCACCTTGAAACGGACCAATCAACAAACGATCATGATACAACATTATCACAATCGACTTACAATTAACGAAAATGATTTTGTTTAAAAAAATAAAAACAAATAAACGACAAGTACATGAAAATAATTGTTGAATATAAATATCGATTAATCTTTTAAACCTTTTATTTAAAAACAGTGATGTAATAACATAATATTAAAGGTAAGCTCATCCAAGCTCAATCAATGTATTCCCCTATTCTATACACAAAATCTACCTACTCGATAGTTTATAGTCCGATCAACTTATATATGAATTGAGTGGCACCGCCAATGTCACTTTATTGTTGCCAATTAAATTGAATATTCACAAAACCGAGAAATTTCTAACAATATTGTAATTTAAAATTTTAAAAATCATCCATTTTTGCTGCACAAAAACACAAGTTATCGTGTCCGGTTTATAATTCTATATATAAGGGCTGAGGTAACATGCCACTTATATTCACCCTTTTGGTAATTTTTGAATGTAGACCTTTATTCACAACTGAAATAGAAGTTATTTATGAAATTTACTAATGGCATTTAGCTATCGTAGATAAATAGAAAAAAAAATAGGCTATGACACTCACAAATAACGTGGCTTTCTATTGATAAAACTATTTTCAAAATAGGTTCAGTTGATCCAAAGATTATCCCTACAACCTCACGAACTTTACCTCTTTATAATTTTAGTACAGATTACTCCGCAATAGAAGTTGAACTCATCTTAATATGTCATTATATTGGATGATTAAATATGTTAGTGGATGTTGTGACTAGAATTGAGACAGGTATTCTTCGTGGTGGTTCAGGCATGTTAAAAGTATGAATGAAGAGAGAGTAACGAAACAAATTTATTTTGCAAAAGTACTCACTTTTGCAAAATAAATTTGTTTCGTTACTTCGGCAGCGTTGGCAGGAGACGTCCAAGGACAACTTATATCGATCAGATTAGTAAAATACTAAAGAAGATATAAGGAGTACCCGTTACCGAAGAGCTTGTATGCGTAGATCTATGGAAGTAGAAGAAACGAGGTGTGACAAAATCACGCCAAATGCTCTGTAACATTGTTGTTCAGGTTATTAACTACAGCACCTCAGTTTTATAGCCTAACAAAAAAAAATACAGCCTTTATATGTTACAAATAGCAAAATAGAACAACATGAGACATTGATCGTCAGTGTGTTAATAAAATATTTATATAGGTGGAAAAGCTATAAAGAATTTTACATATAGTGTCCCTATTCCCCGATGCATAAAAATATGCAAATAAATAAGAAGATTTCGAGTTATAAAATTTATGTTTTAAAACATGAAACTGCAGTAATCAAAACCGAACCACCGGCCATTTACCATGGGCCGTCATACAAAAGCTGGGGCCTTAATAAGTTGCTTCCAATTTAAAATCAAAATTATTTCCGAGCCCGCTGTCTCTCAGAAGAGGGGGACCCGTCGGGGTGCCGGATTATAAATCATAAACGCCACGTTAGGATGGCGGACGGTCGGCTATCGAAATTATCGGCCCCGAGCCGCGCGTTAAATATACAAAACAGTTTCAGATTACCGCGTCAAATATTTCATATGGACCGACTTAAATTAAACCGTCTGGTCTGACTCATTAGCGAATGCATCTTTACCTGAAAATCTCGAAACCACATTTCGGAAGCTTTAAATTAAAGCTCCTCCTATGTATCAAAACATATTTTAGGAAAATTTGGATGTAAAATTTACCTTTGGTTTTACTCCAATCCGTTATAATAAATACCGATACTGGGCAGCTTCCGCTAGAGAAGTACAGGGTGTGGGAGAAACAGATATTTGCTCTTAATTCGGCCTATTGGGCATGATATAAAATATTTTTGTAAAACTGCGTTTTCGGATCCCAAAAGTCGAAATTTATTTTTTTTATGCTTAGGGGGAAATCTTGACAAAGATATCCTGCTTCCGGAGAAAATACAGGGAAAATACAATAATCACTAAAAACCTCGGTGGCCCTTGAGTGGAAAGGGGTTCCGGGATCGCCAAAGAGACATACCACAGCGCTCTGCACTTGCACAGCTTTAGCACGACCCAGATTAGTCAACTCCTGTTCCGCCTTCGCCGTGCTACGTTGTTTACGTCGTTCGTGTTCGAGCCCAGGACTACGGGGCAGATGGGCCAGAAGTCTGCTCGAGACGCCCGCCGTCTTCGTCTCCGAGCGAGATCGGCGATCACGAGTCCAACCGAACTAATTTAATAAAAAGCTGTTACTGGTTTTCAAACACGTCACAGTCATAAAATTCTAAAATCAAATCAAATAAAAGATTTTCTTAATTCGCCAATGATCTACACAATTAGTTGCGACTTAAATTAATCTTAAAACACCATTAATCATGTGCTAATGTAATGACGAAATTACATTAAGTAATTTTCAAATGCTTTATGTACAATTTGTTAATTTAATCTGTCTTATCGATGTGATTAATGAATTATTTACAATCAAATAAAAAAAAACAAGCAAAAGGCATATTAAAGTAACCATTTTGTTCAGAAACTGAGGTGATTGTTTTATTTCAGTGCAAGAATAGAAATTTTAAAATTTTAAAACATTAAACACTTAACTAGAATTTTGTATTTTATTGTTTTAATTGTAATATCTTAGTACCTCAGCCCGTTACAAAGTGGATTTACTACATTAGTGACAATTTCCTAACGCAGTGTTGACGCATAACAGAAGAGTTAATAATGTGGTTGTCATAGTTTGTATCAATACAAAGATATTTATTAGCAAAAACAGATATCATTTGATAAAATGTTCATCCTGGATACGACGATAGACTCATCTACATCATACTTCATCATCTTCCTGCCCTTTTCTCAAGTTATGTGGGGTCGAGCCTACAATAAGACCGTAGTCCATACTGTATAGGTTTTGGCTACAATTTTTACGGCCGGCCGCCTGCCGCCAAACCTTCTCGGAACATCACACTTGGAACGTAATAAGCTCGCTAACAGAGCCATCAAAAAATCCTACTTTTAATCAATTGTTTTTCTTTCTAACTTAAAAAAGTTGAACAAAAATTAACAAGTTTTAACATTTTAACCAACAGTAAAAGTACCATTTCTAATATTTCCAACTAAGGTTGTATAAGGAAACAAACCTATGACCACATTTCCCAATCCCCTACTTTATTACTGTAGCTTTATATTTTTATGATTAGCACATTTATCCTTTCATATTTTATAATATAATAAGGTGGTAAAGAACAAAAGAAATATCTAAAATTGTTTGATTACAACATATGCTTCTAACAAAACTAAACCTGATCTTAAATTGTATTTTACAAGCGGCCCAAATATAAGACCTATTCGTGATCCACGTTACATGTCGTGTGGGCTACAATAGAGCCGTATAAATTATCTATTGTCATTGTTTGGAATGTTACATGATAAATGTTTTAAGTTCTTATTTTAGCTGACTGTCGAGAAAAGTAAATCGTACCGGTTTAACGGTAAAGGATACGTCGCCATATTTGGAAAACCTAACGTTTCTCGAATGTATTAGATATAGATAATAAAATATAATTATGACACTTTCATATTTCAAAAGTTACTTGTTTATAACCTAATGTTATTGATATATTGTCCAATTTAGGATTTGGTTTATACTTCAGTAAATTTTCTTTAATAGTGTTAGGCGCAGTACCTTACCTTACCATTTATCTTTCATCGTAAATGCGTTTAGGTTGAGATTTGTCATATTAGTATCACGTTGCCAATTTTTCTCTTTTATCTATATTTTAATATTAAAAATGCAATAAAGCTTCGCAATGCAATAAAGAGGGACCTGTATTGGTGAGCGACACCCCAGCCTAACCGTGGGCTTACACTACCGAAAACATTCAAATAAAACATATTGTCATCTCAGTTTTTTTAAAGAGAAGAATAGAGAGAAAGCTTGTATCGCGACATGATTTTACGCCAGTAGAAACCCACGTTAACACAGAACGGATTGATGAATGACGAGGTTACTGACCTAGGTTAAATTTAGAATACCCTAACTTTATCCCGAAACCTTTGAAATACACACACCTTGTCTAACTATTATGTAAAAAGATTAATTTGTTTTATAATATCTGACATAAATAATTTGACAAGTAAATAAACGTTGCTATGAAAATAAAGTGTTCATTAACCCAACAATATGTCACTTGGTAATAGCAGAAAAACTTCGTCTGAATGAGATAGTAATAACAGGCGCAAAAACCTCACAGCCTGCACTTCCAATTACAGACCATCTATGGGCCACTGCTGCCCGATGTATTGGCAAAGGTCTAATCCACTGCTGTGGAAATATTTCACAAATATAAAAAGTAATCGAGCATAATTACATCCACGCCAATTCTTCTGTCCTTTAATGACTGTATATTCTTTATTATTTCTTAGCAAAAACTTACGACAGTTCAGACAGGGCGTCGCTCTCACATTCTAAACGGCTTGTTATTTCGAATACCAGTTTATAAAAATATTTAGAATTCAAACACATTAAAATAATTTCACTAAGAACAAACATTCATGTTTGTTCTTAGTCAAAGCCAAAATCGATACTTGTGTCAATCTTTTTAGTAGAAATGTTATTCCGATATCCAATTCCGAATTAACTTCTATCAACCTGAGCAAAACTAAATATATGTTTTTAAAATACCTGAATTTTTGTTAGAAAGTTAAAAAAATATGTAAATATAAAAGTTGTATCTGTATTTTCCCTATAGACTCCGAAATGGCTAGGCCGATTTCATTGAAATTTTTAGGAAATGTTAAGATTAACCTAGATTATTTTAAGTTTGGTAGCGATCGGATAAACATAACTTGTGGTACCCGGGCGAAGTCGGGGCGGATCATAATATATATAGCACCCTAGGCCGACAATTTCAAGTTTGTTATTGGATTTGGTCTGATAAAGGCATATAGCGTTAATTTTAGTCTATCTCATATGCATTCGGAATCTAATAAATAAACGGATATAAAGAAAAACATCTTCAACAAATAAAAAAATATCCATTCTACTGGTATAGGAAAAAATACCAGAGGCGAATCGGAATTGCAACTCTCTCGTGTACTCGCACATCCGAGGATCCAAGATGGCCGACGCATGCCGCGACCGAAGATTGACTGGTAGCTGAATGCTTTGCCAGCGGCGATGTAGGGTGAGATCGTAGACCATCCCGCCGTGTAGGAATGAAGCTGTGTTGCCCGCGGTCAACACTTTTTATTTGTTTTGTGCGATTATCCCGGGTAAGTATACTTACGCCGAGTTGTTTATACAAAGGCTAACTCTAAACTTACCAACCGATGATTTAATGCAGTCGATTGCGTACCTAAAAACGAAAATTGCGGTTAATGACATGACATTAGCATAGCACGCTGTGATGTTGATATTGTACTTAAATACTTAAAGGTCTTTGGTGACTAACAATGTTTGCGAAATTTTAGGTTATTTGTAAAGAGTATAAATTACAGTAGGACATCGAAGCTTTTTATTGTTGTTTTTACATCATATTTACATGTGATGGTATCTCAGAGATTGCCGCAATCACTACCACAAAACGTAAATTGCAAGATAGATTCGGCTAACTAGAATATTTTCATGCCACGTCCCTGTAGGCATACCATTCCCAAAATGCGCGCTTAATAATGTAACAAAAATGCAGAAAAATAAACCAATGAAAACACTTTGTTTAAAGATTGGATTAACTCTCAAAAAATTAAAGTAAATTAGAATCAAACTATAGGCAAATAGAGATATATTTTTTCAAAAAACACTTTAAATTGTTTAAATATTTTATACGGTGTATTTTATAATCTTTATTTCGTGTAATAACGTTGAGATAATCCAGCGCACAAACACCACGGCATCGGTGTGATTTAAAAAAAAAGACGATAATAACAGCGTTCACACATTAAACGGTGTCCCGCCTAAACTGCACAAAGCCTGTCATTACACAAACGTTTTCGCCGCCAACTCGAAACCGCATAAGTCACATTTATCGCCACATCAAAAAGTAATCAAGCGACAAAAGTTCGTGCGAGTCATCCGGACGCTGCCCCAGCGACTTTGGGACTAATCGATTCCACAGCCAAGACCTGCCCTAACATAATTTACGCAGTTCCTGTCTATAAAAAAGCAATAAGCCAGCACAGAATCTAACTAATCCAATATCAACAACTCGAAACTTAATTATCAGATGTTTTTTGCAGTTTAGATTTACCATTCATACGATCATTATATACATTCCTCAGACTGCCATAACCGTATTTAAATAAAAATTTTATAGACTCAATATCCCTTATTCTTTGAATAACTATATTCAGAATTATATGAAAGGAAAAGTGTAATCGAAGGAATTTCCTCGTTGAATCAAACGAGATAAATCCAATAGACTATTTAACATTTATTACTTTTAATTTCTAACCAGTCATATCGTCCCTAATCAACAATTATTAAATGATTAATTTATTTATATTATTTAACACTGCAGTGATATAGTCTGTAAAGAAACTTATTGAACTAATAACCCAAATGTTTTGAAAAAGAAAGTGAGTATTAATCTAGATTTAAACAAGTCTTCGATCAATGTGATCTGTAATTAGAGTACCCGTTTCAAAGCTTCCGGCCTTTCTCGTGCAAAGTTAATAACTTCTTCCTGACCTGTGATTGATTGACAATCGTTTAAACAGGCGCCATGTGTTAGGAAATGACTCTGACTTGTAAGTGAAACCGTAACCAGCATTACATGCATTGTATATTCCATTGTTTTGATATTTTTCATGATTTGTTATACATAATAAAGATTAACGCCTTATATTTAAAAGAACCATATGTAAGGGTATCTAAAGTAGCACTCCATTGACCACCCACGATTTTTGAAGACACTGTATTAATGTAACTTCGAACTTATACCTAACAAGTTACGACGGAAGCATCTTACTTAAATGAGTCATATTAGTCTATGGCGTAGTTATCCACACCAAAACTACTTAATCAAATTATTTAAAAACCATTTACTCACAATAAAAACAAAGTTTTAACCAACGATATTTAATAGTTCAAAAGTTTGCATAATTCATTTATAATAACATTTAAAACATTAGGGTATTCTCCCATCAAACAAAGGCTCCATATGATTTCGTCGTTTTTGTAATTTAATTGATAATTATTTTTCATACAATATACAAATTACATTAACTCGTTACATACGTTATAAAAAAAGCGTAAGGTAAATCCTTAGCCTACAATGGACGAACCAAATGGGTTTTTTAATCAGAACGCGCGGTCATTTCTGAAATTTATGGCCTCGTCAACGGTTTAGTGTTTGTTTCTTCTATGGGCCGTCAGGTAACATATTTCTTGTAACCGCGGGGGGTGTCTGGGCTTAAGCAAAGGATACACGGCAGTGGGTCTACATATAATGGACACGACCCTGTGACTACAGTAACTTAAAGACGGTGTAAATTTAATAATTGTTTGACTCGATAGATTGTTTATCTATACAGATAAATAAAATTGAAGTGTCTGTATGTAATATCAAAATAAAATTTCCACACTCAATTCACACGATGTATATACGGTACTTATAACGAAAAAGCAATTTTTAATTATTTTGTCTGTCTGTCCGGTTAATCCAGGTAATCTCGCAACGACTGAACCGATTTGGATGGAACTTTTACTGGAAGGTAGTTAACATTGTAAGGATTCAAATAGGCTAACTTTACTTAAGCAACAGCATTAGGGTTCCGCACAAAAAGTTAAAAGCCCTCGAAATTGTGAAAAAAAATAACGCGTCGCCATATCGAGAGCGCCGCCCGCTACCCGCAGTCACAAAGGTTGGCTTAAGCAGTAAAATATCTACACATCTATACAGATAAATAAGGTAAAAACAATTAATGTAAAAAATAGGATTATAAACTTTTATTCTGCGAAGTGATTAATATGTTTTATTTGATTCCACGCGGACGAAGTCGCGGGCCACAACTAGTATTATTATAAGAACCTTATGACTTAGCCACGTATATTTTTTTAAAAGGCAAGATGTATAGAATTTTACACTGAACTATGAATCATATCATCTTTTAATATAATTTATGAAGTATATGGAGGTGCTCACATGGGCACATCGCCATAAAGGGGTGGTCAGAGGATAGCTTTATGTTGTTCACCAAACTTGTTCCTCAAAGCTATTTTTACTTGTAGTAGTTGTAGACTTGTAGTCTTAACAACAATTAATTATCATTTGCAAAACATAGAAATACTTAAAGTACTAATGTAATGTGCCTGAACCCAATATTTTCAAGAAGCCTCTTAGTCTTTGCGGTCAATTTGACAATATTAGGCCACAATTAGTGGAAAGAAATAGCATTTAAAAATTAGAACGTGACAAATAATGATTCTTTAAAATGTACTAAGCCTATACACGTAGACAAAAGTTTTACGCGCGTGTACACTCACAGTCGGTACGAGCTAATCGAGGGTAATTCAAGTGTGGGAAGCTAGAAACTCTTATGGTATTACTTTAAACAATTTCCTCGAAGCAGGCCGTCCCGGTCGCGAGCAGTAAGCGCTGATAACATCTATGAATTTCGCGGTATTTTGTAATTTGGACTTTATTCCACTCAAGTTGCGATGTCGAATAGTTAGCTAGTTGACCTCGCCTCTCCCATTGTGCCTGATATATTTATAGGACCACACCGATCCCTATCGCTCAATAGGGAGGACTTTCTTCCCTTAAAAGAGCAGCGCCTTGTTTAGTATTATTAAGTTAATCTATAGGAAGATGGAAAGTTTAATAGATTTATTACATACTAGATGTCCCGCGTCTTTGTCCTCGTTGTAATGAACAAAAACATTTTTTCTTAGACATACTAATGCGAAAGTTGATCTTTTTCTTCTTATTCAGACAGCCGGTCGACTTTTTTAAATCACATCTTAAACTGTTAACAAATTCTTATCGACAATATTAATCTATTATCTCATTATTTAATGCTGGGACTAAAACCAAGTATTTGTGATAGTAAGAAAATTCATAATGTATGGATGGAAACTTCTATAAACATTGTCAGTTGTCAGTGCAGAACTTTTCTAAAATGCAAATGGTACATGTATTTCACGATTTTTTTATTATGGAGTACTTTAAGTGCAAAGTTTTATAAAACCTTTTATACCTTGGACATATTATAACTATTATACTGAAGTGAATATGACATTGCCCGAGCGATTTAAATATTCGCCAATAACATCTAATTTACATGTTCAATACAATTATACGAGAGAAGAACGTAACATCTGATCGGAATCTTAATATATACCATTCGTCGGTTTGTGTGTACGTCTCCTCGTGGTTCTGACTGTTCAGGAACTCCACAAGAACAATGAGAATAATATTGACAAAACGTTTTGTCTGTGTTTAACGGAGTTCTTGTAAGATTAACAAATAGACTTGGTAGAGGGCGCTGCTATCATATTCCACATTTCACATATTACTACATTTTTTTTAAATTCGAATACCGAAACTCGTTTGCCAAACTTGGTAACAGCAGCACAACGTCTGTTGAGTTGGCTAGCGTCGTAATAAAATTGAGCGATACTTTATGCAAAAATAAAGGAAAAGTTGTCAACGTAAAAAAAAAATATAGCTTTTCTTCGACACAAGCACAAGGTCACAAGCCTCATATATTATACTCAGAATTTACAATACGCATCAATATGTACATACGATTACCATTAATAAAAATAACCAATAAATATTCTACTTTATTTTCTACACTAGCTGCTCAACACGACTTCGTTCTTTTGTATTTTTAGGTAATATTTTCATAGTTGTCGAATATTAAAGATGGAAGATTCTCTTGAGATCAGAGGATTACTGTAAATAAACTAGTCAGTAGATTATCCTAGCCCCTAAAAAATTGTACTTTAGTAATATTTTGCGTTTCGTCTGATGAGTGAGGTATCAGGGTGAGATAATGCTTTATCCTACTCTTCTTCCCATTCCAATACATTTTGAATGAGGAAAGGATGGGAAAGGGAGATAAGGATTTGATAACCGGAGAGGAGATAAATAGGAAAAAAAAATATTTTTTTTCTATTTGCCCATTCTCTGTCCATTAATGGTAGGCTAGGCATCTGCAATTCATTAACTTGTTGCAGTTGCCAATACGTGGCAGTCGATTGAAGCCGGGTGGACCGCTTACTCGCTTGCCACTTTCTATAATAAAAAATGTACTTGTATATAAACTAATAACGACGGTGTAGCCCAGCTATTAGAGTACCTTCTCGCTAAGATAACGTTTTGGGTTCACTTCTCAACATTGCCACAGATACGTGTACACTAGTTTCCTATACATATTTTATATCAAAAACCTTTAGCTTTTCCAGTGCACTCATTTTCGTTTTTTCTTTATTAAAATGAAAATTATAATAAATAATCGCGAAAAAATGTTTAAAAATCATTCTTTATGAACAGACAGATGTGAATGGCAGCTTAGATGTTTAATCAAATATCAAAAAAACTTGAAAGATGAGTATAATTTAAACAGGATACTCCTTTAAGGCTTATTGCAATAAAAATAAATTAAATCAATCCAAATGAGAAAAGCTTAGATAATTTAACAAGGCAGAAGGTGTTACTTATCTTGCTTAATTCGACGTGTATAATCATTTTCTTACAAGTTATGTATTTAAAATTTTATATGCACCTTATTCACAGTCGTGCGTTTTTATTTCAAACACTATCTATATTTAACATATTTAATGATAGCAATTCAAATTTAAATGTTTTGAAGTTGGTCGTTATTTTAAAATATTTTCATTTAAACGTATTCTTTGACACTTTATAAAGTATTATATAAATAAATGAATCGTAAAATATTGACGTCATGTTCTTTGACATGGTCCGGCTTCTCACCAAATCTAGACACTTTGGAACGAATTCCAGACGGAAAGAAAAAAATTGTAATAGGCACACAACCTGACATGACTTCAAACAAACAACAGTATAAAAACTATTTTAAAACTGAAGATTGTCTTTAACTTCGAAAGTTAAGTTAACACAGACAGGTAAAACCTGTTAGCAAATCCCAGAAGAATTTAAGAAAAATAATAATTTAACTTGAAATCGATTTAAAAATGAGAAATAAAACAAAAGCCACAGCAGTAAAAGTCAAAATGGCGGCATTTAGTCCCCTTTTCAAACCTAAAGATCTCAGTTATATTAGTTCTTTATGCAATGTAAAATGCACACATTTATAAAATTCGATATTATTTTACATAGATAATCAAATTTTATAATCCCAGAGTATATTTTTAAAATGATAAATGACCGTGTCAAAATTAATGATCGAATGTAATTGAATTTTCACAAATCGCCAGACGTGGAGAATTTATAGCAGGGAGAGAAAATTGCAGTTCAATGTCGGGATTTGACTTCTAATCGAAGTTTATATGAGTCAGTTTAGATATTGCATCAGGAAGTCTTTAAACTACACATCCCAAAACAAGCCACCTTTCGCACCTTATCCTAATTGAAAAATAGTACGCATCCATTCCTCGATCAGCGTATTAATTAAAACCAAAGTTACTTTAGTCCCTGCATTTGCTCAATATGAGACTGCGTACCGAGTACCATACACAATGCGTACGTTCAAACAAAACAAAATAAATTAAGCATTAGGAATAACGACAATAAAGATTACTTTTGCGTAGCACGCGAAAATAACGTTGTAAATAATTTTCACCCATGACGGCAGTAGCTTAAAGTTTAAACTTGTTTGGCGAACGACAAAAAAGAATGTGCAATCAAATAAGGAGCGTAGTTAATAATTTATTGATATAAGACATGCAAAGCCCATAAAGTTAGCTTTGGCACACGTCTCGGTCTGTTTTAATTTGTAAGTCGTTAGTATTAAGCAAGCGGCCTAAGGGCCGTGTTCAGATTAAGATTTCAGCTCATTTCGGTTAGTTATTTCTATATGGGAGCGTTCTTGTTAGGTTTTGCAGATCTGACGGCAGATTTATGTTCACCGAATACAATCCTACAATCGTTACTTGCTTATTTGACTATAAATTTACTTTTTATCTCGCATTCTACAATTATTCAATTAGCTATGAATTATTTTAATACCGATCGAATCAATAAATGTCTTCGAGTCACGCAACATAAAGCATGCGGAATGCCGGAGTGAAAACTATTTATTTGAGTACGCACTAATAATGATAGTATCGTAACTTGAAAGTAAATAAATGAAGTTTGACCGCGGGACGAGTTAATACGGCATTATTAAATTTTGGTAAATAAAACCTGCTCAACCATAACCGAGCGTAACAACATAAGTGTCTCAAACAATAGTCATAACTGTTGAGCAAACAAAAGTTATCGCTAGGGACTAAGGCGTTAGGTCGAAACCGAGGGGGCGGCGGCGTGCGCCGAGAATGTTAGAAAAACTTATAGAAAATGACAAGAGGCCGACAGGGACAGAGATAGGCCCGCCATACAGACGAGAGGGACGGAGAGAAAACTCGTTCGCCGGCATTCCGCCGCATGGTGGATTTAGGAACGGGGGCAACACGCCACGATTAGGTGGTTATGCCTTGTTATTTTTAAAGTTCTGTGATGTGATTCTGTTTTGAGAGATTATTATTATAATAGGGGATGGAACCTTCTTAATTTATTTCCTTACGGAATATCAATATCACAAGTCACGTAGTCTGAATACTAAAACAAAAAAGAAAGTTGATAATTTGTGCTTCCGATTGAAGTCGTTTTAAAATTTGCATTGTCCGCTCATTTATTCAACATCCTTAAATTATAATTTATTAAAATAAAGACTATAAAATACAAAGTTACTTGTTTAAAAAAATATTGTCGGCTTTAATATGAAACTGGGCAGGTGTTTAAAAAACACATTTATACGTTGCATGTAGGAACATAAAAGGTTGCGTCATTAGAGACATTTTGTTCAATACGGGTACAATTTCCGGTTTTTTGAATAAACAAATATTTGTTAAATTCATTCTCTAGTACAAAAACGTTATAAAATTAGAAGATACACATACTCATACAGATAACACTCAAAATTTGCGATGAAAAATAATGCACGACTATTTATAATGAAAATTATAATTTTATTGTTTTTTGTTCATTATTTTGATACTTTGACTTAATATCAGATTTTAAAAGTAGTGAAAAACTAAAGACTGTTGTGATCACGTTTAGTTCTAGAACGGCATTGCATTATGGTATCGATAATCGATTTTCATAACGACTATAAAGAAGTAATTTTAGAAACTTTGATTTAGTAAACGGACTACGCCAAGCGTACGTAACTTGGCCGGGTGCTGAATCTATGTTGTAACTAGGAACAAGGGCCCTCGGGGACCTCAACATAGGTTGACCAATCGATTTTGGCTCCATCTGTAGCTACAATCGGTATACAATGTCCTTTGCAAGTGCAAAATAAACTTGTAAACATGTATTTAAAATGATATAGTGAAAAACCTGACAGGTTGAAATTACAACCAGATAAGCTGATTTTGGAACAATAGAAACAGATTTTGTTATTTTATTAGTAAAACAAGTTTTCGTGCCATGCAACAAGGCAGTTATCTGATTTACTGAAATTGATTAATTTTTCGTAAACCCTAGAGAGCGTGCACCGCGAACGATAGACGTCGTAAAGTTGTTAACATAGTTAGTTTACAATATCATTAGTGATATTCTAAACTGAACTAATCATTTATAATTTAACGTAATTTTTCTCGATAGTTAGTAGATCTATCGACGTTATATTGGGAACTGATATCGTGCCTCGAGTTATTACGATATAGGGAAAATAGTGAAGACTTGGAAAAAGAGGATAACTATATATTAGGTTTATTAGAATTACATGTATATAAAAATAAAATCTTTAAATGATAATGACATGATACATCCAATTGTAAATGATTAGTTGATATCACAATTAGTGTAATTATAAGTTAATGATGTTTACAATTTTACGGTGACAGAGACAATAATAGGAATTGTTGAGCAATTCTCTAACATTGAAAGGTGTGTAGACCATCAGGGTACCTCATGCGATAAAATACTACCACGCGCTGTGCTTGCCCTCTGCGAGTCTATAAATGTAAAGAATAAATGGCATCAACTACGAGGTGGGTTTCCACAGTTGGTCACTTTTACTGCACATAGAAATGCAAACGGCTATCATTCGGATTGAATAATTTAAAATTTTTAACTGTCCCGCTGAGCTGATTAGATTGACCGTTACTATTGCGCAAGTCACAGCGATGTTTACTTTTTATAACGGCCCAATAGCGTTTATTTAACTCAGTATTTAAACTTAGAATATACCCACACCGAATGGCTTACCAAAGACTAGATCTATTACGAATTGGTAAGTTCGTGGACCATCTTATAGCATAAAAATATGTCAGCTTTAGAAAGTTTCGTTTCGTGTTTAAAATCAATACCGTATCTATTCAGAAAACTTGTTGATTCTGGATTAAGCATTCAGCTATTAAATGTCTATATAATGTACTACTTTAAAAAATACGGCATATACTATTATTGTCAATTATTCTTCCCGTATTTTGTTTTCGATTATAGACAGAGTATTTAGTAATCGTCAACTAGGATCCCATGTCCATCGCCATCTACATCATCAGTCGTGATGTCTGGCTACGAGTCTGCGAGCGTGTTAGTGCAAGTATCGGCAGAGCGATGGGCCGAGCACCACACGCAACACGCAACACGGTGTCCGATTGCTTGTCGTGTCGCGTCACCGACGTGTAACAAACCTCGCTGCGACAACTTATGACACGACAACAAACGCCGGCCCAACTTCGCTGATAAAGATTTCATTTTTATTTTTGATACCCAACTGGCCTCCTGTTGGTCCCATTTTTTAGCACTCGCGTAGACGTCGCGATTACAAATGCGATCCTTGTCCGGCAATATGTCACATTTCTTTTGTTTGTCGCACATATTTATGCTGTTTGTTTGAGTCATTTTGTAATTTGTATGAAATAAATTTGTTTTATGCACATAAATTTGTTGAAAAGCAAGACGAATAGACGCATCAAATCGTTGAATTTACGTGATATGGTGTAATCCTGTCAGAATTTTTAAATCAGGTAGATATACGTCATAAAAAATCATGGCTTTTACTAATAAATTTCCTTTATTGGTAATCTTGGCGACGTGTTAGTCTAAACTAGATTTTATTTCATAAGAATTGACGTTTTATTAGGTATTAGCGATAGAGATCGCTGTGGTTATTCTGATTAATTTAAAAGTGCTTCCAGGTTTCACAAAAGCCTCAATATTATATTATATAGTAATGTATGCAATTATGCCGTGTAGTTGCATATTTCGGCCGTTACTTTAAGTAATAAAAGTATTATAAGAAACCAATCACAATCCTCGAACAACATAAGTTCAATTTTATGAAAATTTAAATCGATATAAATTTCGTAAAATGACTCTTCTATCAACAAACTGAAAAGAGTCGTAGCAACAAGGCAATAAGTCATACAATGTGCCGGAATATCTCGACATGCTGATACTTATTATGGATAATTCGTCCGTGAAACATTTTCGAAAACAGTGTACACAACACGAATTCTTAAACAGTATCAACATTTTTTTATATTGCTCAAATGGTTTAGTAACGAAAGAAGGGTTTGTTTAATTTGAATCTCAAACTAAACTCATTGATAACATTAATCCAGAAAGGATAGGCAGATGTTACGGAGTTTTGTTTGGCACGACCCTGACTTGTTTTAGATCCGTAGAGCTACACTACAGGTACTCTTAATTTCGATAGACAAAATCTAGCAATACAAATCAGTTTCATCTAGGTCCGTAAAATAATCAACACGGAATTCAAATGCACGAATCCTTGGTACTCGTTCCGTCGTTTGTTCTAATTCATCAAATTGATGGTTAATCAATTCAAAAAAATCTACAACGACCCTTTTGACAACCAACTTTGCCTCTAATTTTTAAAGATAATTTTACTTAATGACTTTACGATTTACGAACGACAGGAGCTTAATTGGAAAAGGAAATACCATAAGCTGACACACATCTTTTAATTCAAGTGGAATTAAGAGAAATAGCAATGGCTATTTCTATTGTTCGAGTTTTAAGGTTTCCAATGTAACAGCGAGTCGAGACAGGAGTCTATAGGGAGGATAACGAACATTTTTTTGATATTTAAAACAATCCTTTGCTAAATATCGAACTCAAGACACACAGCTTAAGAGATAGGAAGTCTTACCGCTCGACTACGAGGTCGTCTACACTTATACGAGACTCGTACACACTGCGCGTTAAAATAGCTTTTATTGACCGACACTCAGAACAAGTAAAAAAAGTCGTATATCCTCTTCGTCCCGGCG
>JWHW01054964.1:90960-101086 GCA_000931545.1 Papilio glaucus
TGAATTTGAAACAGTTTCGACGAACCTGTTCAGAGCTTTCACTTCTGTCTGCAGTCCTTATGACTGCCTGTGCGTTTTTTTTAAATTTAAAGTACGTTCTAAAGCCAAAAGTCTTTTTCATACAGCAGCCGTTCCCATAAATGACTCTGTAAAAATTTTACGAACATAAATTGAGATTAGATCGGCATTAAAAAATAACGATTTTTTTAAAGTCGTTAAAGTTAATGTTAACAATATAGCCATCGTGGACTATTAGTCACATTATCAGCCTTATAAATCGCGGTACCAGTACACACTAGCCGGAACAGATATTCGTACGATAGCGAGTCGCTTTCTCAGAGTCCCGATGTATATTTGTTCATGTATCTTGATAGTAAAGTAATTCAAGAAATATTTTTATAAAAAGTATAACAAGAAGTAAACTAGTCATCACTAGGTAACAATAGGTCAACAAGCTGGCTTTAATTGTGGTTATCCCAGTACTTATACTAATAGTTATATGTCCAATTGTAACAGCTCCGGGTAAAAATGCTATTTACATAAAGTTAAGATTCAACTGATTAGTAAAGCCAATTGTTTATAGGTCCAATGTCTTACTCAATTTTTGGACGAACCGCTTCCTATTTCCCCACTAGGCTAGCTACGAACTTGCAACTCTTATCAATTAATCAATTGCGGTAAGTCACCGTCCGTAGTCCATTGATGAACGAAGGAATCATCTAACATACAAAGAAAATAATCACACACTAAGTAGTCGTAGTTGAAGGAAGTGCCATTAGCCTTAGAATTTACATAAACATGCTAATATAACTGCACTATATCGTTTGTCACCAAATCTCTGTGATTTTGCTTGTGACTGTACCGATGCAATCCCGAACAATGGTTGCTAATAATAAGGGACGCCGTATTTACGAGCATACGTGCCCTTCGAGCTGAGACGAGTAAGACCTATTGTACTCAGACCTCCTATGATTATTTCAGTCCCTTGCACTTTTCACAAATCCCTTTTTAAGCTTTAAATTTTATGGTTTCTATACCAATGAATCAAACATTTGTCGCACAAATCTCTCGCTACACAAAATTTAGTTCACTTTACCAAACGATTTCTTTACAAAGGTGTTATTATAATTACATACAGACATTATTTAACTGTATAAATCAATTTGATTGATTGGATGAATAAGCGATTTCAGATAATGAAATATGCATTACCTATCAATCGCTAATCAATTATCATCAAATTAATTCTCGCATCAAATTTAGACATGTTTTAGCTATTTTCAGTTAACCTATTTTTAAGTTAGGTAAGTACAGGTTATTGATGACTAGTCTGGTCTATGATAATACAAATGAAATTCCAATTCCAGGAATACTATTAGTTACGAAAACCTGCATTGATCAGCATAATTTGACTTATGGATTCCAATTAACAATAACAATATTCGAATCGTTGTGTGTTAGCAAATTCTTAAACAGTTACCAGATACGGCCCACACTGTGACCTACATTCGTGCTGCGCCTGCGCACACGGCGCCCGCCGACCAGCCGACATTCAAATTAAGAACCGGCGCCAGTTCTAGAATCTATAAATCTATGGTACGATAGTTTTGACATCATAGTTAACACACCAATTTAAACCTTTTACATTTCAACTCCAGACTTGAACTACGACAATCGCCTATAATTTATAGACCAGCAGTAATTACAATGAGCTCTTATGCATTCAAAATATTATTTAAGTTATATACATTATAATTTACGTTAGTGTCGATTTACACATACATTTTGTCTACACTTTACGGTGAACCTTTTTTCATGTTTCCTGTTTAAAATGTTCCACTATAAATCTAAACGAAACAAAAACTTTAAGACCCCATTACACCGTCCCAGAGCAAAGTACGCCTCGACCATTCCTGTGTATTAGCCGACAAAGCCCTTCAAAGGGAATTGTTACGTCTCGCCCCGTGGCGACTTACGAGTTAACGTAAAGTGTGCAAAAAGGTGCCGATAGATCCGTAGGTAGTTTAACACTTTTTTTTAAGAATAGAAAAGAAATATAACTCTCGTGGAGGAAGTGAACGACCATAAATAACATTGAATTCTTTGTGTTTAATTTCAACATTCAAATCTGTTTAAAGTATTCGGTCGATAATTGTACTCACCGATAGTCTCATGGTGGGTTTTATGACTTGCAAGTAAATGAACCTTCAGCTTTAAAAGGAGATGGGATGTAGTTTGAGCCCTATGTACGATAAATGTACAAGACTGTTTTATTCTATATTTTATTTTATAATTAAGGCGATATACGCCTTATAATATAATATATAAAAAAGCAAATGAAGTTTTTTCATAAAAGTATATTTCATATATAAATATTACGACTTGAATTATATTAAAGGTAATGAAAGTGACTCACACTTCGTCTTTTCTGCTGTACTAATATTTCTATGTACACAAAAATGCAATTTTTAGGTGATATTTATTTTGAATATAATGAACAGATCTGTGTGTTGAATATTATGAATAATTTACAACATAGTCGAATTATAAAAATTGTCTTAAACTATTAACTAACTCAAACTTATAAATGAGAAAAAAATAAAGTAAAACAATTTAACAAACATGTGTGCCTGTTTATAAAACTGCGATACGTTGGCGATTATGTCTAGTCGATTTTATTTCGGTTATAGAGCAGCGTGGCAGGTTATACTATCTGATGCGACTGCTCAAGGACACTCCGGCCTGGTTCATCGCTCTTTTTATAAATATCGCAGATTCCTTAAATAAAGAAGCAAGCAATATAACAAAAGTTCACAACTTTGCATACTTATAAATCATTTTTATACTCAAATGGTATTATTGTTACAAAAAACAATTAGATATTAAACTAAGACTTTTTAAACATTTTATACTCGTTTTTCTTACCGATATCTTTTTTTATTAGACGCAATACAAATATTTATTTATATAATACATAATAGAGATCGTCTATGCCCCAGTCCGATAGTTATTTTATGCGTAAAATGTTACAAAATAAGTACAAACTATTTAATTCGTCTACTGGAGGTTAACTTAAAGAGCGTTACAGTAAATAGCCGCTTGTCACCCTCATCAAGTTATCCACCATGTCCATGACTGTACGATCTGTATGATCATGTCTTATCAACTGATATTCGACAGTGAGATTCTTGAATGCCATGTTCGAGGACGCAACGATGAGATAAGTCTCCCACAAATTAGACACCATTTCGGCAAGTGTTTATTTATTTCTTTTTTTACCATATCTAATAGAACAAGAGTATAGCAAAAATATGTTTAAATTAAACGATATCAGATATAATCAATGGATAAACGGAAATAAACACAACGATTTCACAAACTCGACGACTATTGAATCTTTGTAAGATAAAATAACTAAATCCATTATCTGCAGTCGACTAGGAGTGTGCGCTCAATACAAACATTAATATTTTGAGTGAAATTAAAACTAAAATAAAAATAGGCTAAGCGTAAAAGCTTCAATAATATGAGCTTGCGTTACTCCAAGGATGAGCGAACCTCTTAAAAGCTTTTTCCAAAGCTGTTTGGGACATTAAGCCGGAGTGAAGATAAAACCCGTAAGAAACTTGGATGTGTTACCGCCATAAATAAAATTATCTACTTTGCTTTTGTTTCCGAGATAAATCGGCCACTTTGACTAGTTCAAGGTTTCTCGAAACTTACAAATCAAGGTAGATAATATTCATTCCACTGAGTGTATCCCTAATTGAGTTTTTAGAAGAATGGCGTCCTGACTCCGATGGGTCTTTAACGACCCTTTCCCAGCGGAGTTGTAGCAAGCTATTCCAGTAATAATACGCATATGTTACTTATAAATATTTCAATACACATTTATTACAGCGGGCACCAACATAGATTTTTGGGTGCTAGACGTAGCATGCAGGAAGTTCGTTTTTACTTTATATTATCTTTGTATTCTTGTAAAAACTTTAAGGTGATCTTCCTCTAATTTACATTTTCAAGTTACCATTTAAGTTTGGCAAGTCCACAGCCAATGTCGGTTACTTTGGTTCGGATTTAAATTTATAGAAGAATACGTTTGTATTTCAATTCATGAGCATCACTTACTGCACAAAGCATGAGAGTACACGGATAACTAATGCTCTACATAAAAACAAAATACAAAAATAAATCCTACGTGTGAGCTAGTGACAAAACCCTCTCGATCCGGAAAAACATTCTCGGTCCTGATAAAATATGGCCGTCGCTTAAGCAAAAGTAACTTCGATATTTCAAGTCGCTGTTAAGTTATTGGATGTTATTAATAACGAGTCTTTCTTAACTTAATCTGACTTGAAAGGCATTGAGTCGTTCGTCGTACAGTGTATGTATTGTTCGGAGTATGAATAGAATCGAGACGAATCGTGCAGTAGATATTGTTATTATTAAGTACAAGACTTAAAGTTTGTTTAAAAATTCAATTTTACAAATCTTTATTATTTTATTTTGGCCACATCTTCGCCAATGTTATCTAGTTAAGAACAATGATGTTATTTAACATCATTGTTCTTAACTACATATATACATTGGTACATTTGTACCAACATACAACATAATTTCTTTAACTTTATTAATTAATAAGTATTTTGTTATAATTTGTCCCAGCAAAATACAGTTTCATTAGGTTTATCAAAACATTTTTCATTCCTCAAATATCATAGATTTAAAATGAAAGGAAGTAAAGCAAATAATTCATAGTATAGCTTACATCATTCAAATTTTTGTAGTCGTATACAAAGCTTCGTCCATTCCTCTTGGGCTTATTTGAATTGAATGAAAAGTAAAACACTTAGTTAAAGGCCGCGTGGGCGTCTCCTACCGATGCATGTTTCAAATTCGAACGATTAAACTTTACAAACAGTGACCGATTCAAGATAAATGAACTTTTGTAGCATTCAATACTTCAGTTCTGTCACGTAACCGATAAACTATGAGAATTGATTGCGGCGAAATCGTCGTGTGTTATCAATAAATATTGTAAGTAGAATGTAAATTTATTTTATTAGAACATAATTGTGAGCCGGTAAACTTCATCGCTAGACTAGAACAAATGTTGCTTGTGTAATACATAGCTGATAACGCAAGTGGTACGCTGAAGCAGGAAACCGGTTTTGTACCTTTTAAGGAAATTGCCCTAACGCTCGACAAACTAGCGGTGTCTCCCTGGTAAAAATAACAAAGTTTACTGCTAGTAACTTTTCTTTTTTGAGTTACCTAAATGCTTGGGTGGTCTACTTAATTCCTAGAAACCATACCTACCTCATCTATTTCTTTTTTGATTTCGTTTTTGAACTTTTTGCGGAAAAAACATTATCAGCTTCTGAGATGGTCATTAATTGTGACGTCTATAAATAAAGACCTTTGATTTAGTTGGTATTATAAAAAGCCTGATTAAGTCTGATCCAGCGCCAAGCTCTCTAAATTCATAAACTCTCTGTTTTCTTTAGGTCCTCAAACTAAATGATCGAAAATTTTACTGATATCTGTGTGCGAAGATGTGGATGTCACGGAAGACCATATTTTACCATCGCTTAGTCGGATAATGTAGTTACCACTATTATCCATATTTCACCGAAACTCTTTGAAAATGCGTGATCATTTTACGACCCTCGCGGTTCATAGACTTTTTGTTATGCTACGACTTTACCACATCTATAAAGTAACAAAAACTTATTGATTTATGTTTCGAATCTTTTTGTTCCTTTATAAAATCACGATCGCTTCGATATTTGATGTAATAATATTTGTGCTCTTTAAAACATTCGAATCAATCGTCACTCGTTAAGAGAGACTTGGCACAAAGATAACTTGTAAAGAATTGAAGTATCTGTGGCTGGGGCAAGGTAACGCTGCGTCATGGCGCGGGCGGGAGGCAGCGAGGCAGCGCCGCCCCGACTGCTCTCGCCCGGCAACTTAATTGCTGACTATACAAAATTTAAACGTCAAACTTTTGTTTGTTTTGATCTTTACTGTATAATTAAAAATACATGCAGTTGACACGTTATAATATTTTTTTTCTAATTTCGTATTTATATTTCGTGAAGTAATTTAACATAAGTTTCATTAAAACAAAAGGATAATAAAAAATACTTACAAATATCAAAACTACAAATTTACAGAACGTGTAAAAAAGCCGCGATAATCAAATGTAACCATTTGATTATCGCTATATCCACTAAGGACGTTCTAAAAGACAAAATCTAGCGAGTACAGATGTCATAAAAATATTACTTCATTTTATATTACAATATTATTATTAGAAGTAAAACTTAGTTAAGTATAAAAAAAAACATAACAGCAAAAAGAGTAGTGTTATTATTGTTGTGATAAAAATTTAAATCGAAGAAAGTTTTATTTTAAAATTTCTTTCATCTGCGATGTTTTATTGTGCTATACTAGGAGCAAGGGAATACGGACGATTGAGTGGCCAAAGGTTGGCGTGTGGGCAGTCGAGGACTATTGAGGTTTTACTCTTTTTTTGTGCGTACGCGCCTCGTGGACGACGAGCCGCGTCACGTTGCACCATTCGCAGTTAAGGATGTCCCAACAGTAACTTAATAATACTGCTATTTATTAGCGTCTTTTTACGAAATAACCGCTTTTTGTGATTACGAGACATCATAGAAATTATCTCATGTTGAGAAAAAATAACAAGAATGTAATTGTAAAATTAAAAGAAAATAATTTTTGAATCATAATTCTGGTTCTGTTAAAATAACTTAATATTAACTTTCAGAAGTATGATGTCGTATTTTAAAAACTTTTAGAAGGTAGAACTATATTGTGGTGCTAAAAATTTGATGTAATCTTTTTATGTTTGTTGTTCACCCCTGTTCCGCCGGCATTGTCCACCGCAAACTAAAACGGCCCGCATTTTAGTATTCCAGTAAAACGTTCGCGCAAAATGAGGTTTAAGTTATAGCGGTCGAACCGCACAATAGTTAAATGATTTATTTAACACCATTCATTCCCAGCTTCCCTATCATTTACACGGCGCTCTTAACTTAAGTAATCTTGTTTAATTACGTACGCCTTAACATTTTTCCATTTAAGTGCTCATACCTTCACTAATACATCTGTCTATTTATGAACACCTTGCTAACTTAAGATAAAATTCATGTATTTTTTTTAAGTAAGCCACTTTACTGTATTAATGGTTGTTGGAAACATTTTTCAAGTTTATAAACTTGAGCCGTCACAATCAGATAAACTTACTATAATCTATTAGTTCAGTCAGAAAAAAAAATTGTTAATGTTGTGTAGTACATTTTTGCCAGAGTATACTCTGAAGGTAATAAAAAACCATTAAAACAACTAACAAAGGTAAAATCAATCTTTGTTTACAGTTTTTAAAACGTTTTGAATGACGCATGGGAAAAAAATCGTGAAAATTTTGTTTTTTAGTTGACATTTAACAAAGAAATCAAGTATTAATGTGCTTTATCAACATATCGAAGGAAGCGCCGACATTCAAATTTAACAATATGGTTTTTGCCGTTAGTCATTTAGCAACTTAATGCCCTCTGCCGGCCGTAAGAATAACTCCGACGAGCGAGGCGATATGCCATATCTCGGCGATTACTCAAGAGGCCCGGAGACGGCCGAGCCCATCTTTATCAGCCTCTATACCCGTTGAGAACCCAAGAAGAACTCATTCCGAACACATTACCGAACAAGATATTTTATGTTGTTAACAAACAAAGCAAAATGCATTCTCAATGGAGTATATTTGTATTATTCAATACCGACGCAACTAATGTTGTCGGAAGGTTTTCCTTTCTAATTTTATATCTTGTATTTTGTCTTTGAATATCCCGTATTCATTTTAATACTTACGAAGATATGTTCAAGAGTGAAAAAAATGCGCGCATTATGCTTCGGTTTGTTGTAATTTTCGATGAATTTAAACAAGCAAGATTTGATTGCTTTAATGATTATTGAATTCGCATTCCAGGACACACTTTCACATTTCGCTGTTGTTTTGTTCATAGACGCTGAAAATAATTTAACATGAAGTGAACTAATTGAGACAATTCAGCTAAAGATTTAAACATGTTAGTGTTAGATCACACTCAAACTTCCGGCATATCCCTATCTCCTATCAACAGGTACTCAGATGCAACAAATATTTTTCTAAAACTGATTATTTCACTATAGTGGGATGACCAACACATGAATGATTATTGTAAATATGGATCACCTGTGTGACACTATCAAGCTGTAATAAGCTTCACACAGGTCTTATAAATATATAGATATTTTAAGAAGCAATAAAAGTTTATGTAAATAGTGAAAATTAAACGAATCCGTTATAGAGGGACAGTTGCCTAATTTAAACTAATGAGATGGACGTAATCACAAACACAACACGCAGTAACCGGTGGAGAAATGTAAGCTATGCCCGCCGCTAGCCTTGGATAAAATCAATTATGTACTTTACTGTCGGATCTCGTAATAAATACAGTTATATAGCTTTTCATTTTTAAGTTAACTGCTGGAAAGGAGCACAAGCAAAAAGCAATTTTATTGTAATACAAATAAATTTGACAATGGCTCAAGTGTCGCACGGCAACGACTTTACCTTTCTCATGTTTCGTAGACAGTATTTATTTTTGTGTGAGTCAAAATTCTTGTTAGAGCCGAGCGGTGAGATGAAACTGGTTTTAGAATTTTTATCTCATATAAATATGTAGATAGTAACGCCCCCGAGGTGATCAGCACTTGTTATGAAGCATTTTAAATATTACATCGCTTTTCCAATTATATTATATTTTGTATCTCTATCGAGGCGAGGAATGTTTGTATTTATTGACGCATTGAATTATTGCATCGCCATGTCTTACGATTCAATTGTAGACGAAATAAAAAAGACGTATTTAGAGCGAAGAATTATTTGTTACATCTTTGTATGGAAATTAAATTATTATATAGAGATGTTTGAGTCATCCTCTTTCATTGTGACATCTGGAATAAATGCCTAACGGTCAGATATTCCAATACTTTCTTACGACTACACGTAATCTCAATCCAATCCATCTCATATAAAGTATAAAAATTAAACTTTTTACCTCCGACCTTTCCATTACGTTAAAACAACAGTGGCAGTTTCGTTTTTATAAGTAAAAATCTAATACACTCTTGAACTTTTGAGGTAGTTATGATCTGGGAAATTTTTGCGAAGTCGTATATTATTAACATTAACATAAGAGATGTTCGTGTAGGAAGGTAGCCAGTACCTCTGATAGCAATCAGTATTCAGAGCTCATATGGCAGTGAGAACGAATTAAGGGCAACATGTTGTGATACGACAGAGAACAATAGAAAGGATACGACACAAAAACAAGCACGCAAGCACAAACACAGGCCGAAACCCGAGACATACCTCTGCCGCGACCGACCGACCGAGTATTAATTAGTACCGCTAGGGTGACAATCGTCAAAGTAAAATACAAAAGAATACTTAATTCACTTATTGACATATCGTAACTCGAACGTTTTTCCATAATACAACTTTATCAAGCCCGTTTCGACATCGATAAAGAAACGCAAAACATAAATTATTTATTTTTAAAATTGCACTAAAAAGTTCGTATGTTATGTATCCTCTACGGGTGTCTCGTTCCGTTGATTAATTTCTTCTCGTGAACGTGGTTGTCCGCGAATTGACGTTAATGATGGTCGTCCTAATTAACGAAAAAGTGTCGCCAAGATGACGGACACCAGAAAAGGATGGTCGAATGTATTCGGGCATTGGCCGACGTCGTACTCAAAAAACCGTTTAAAAATCACTCGCCCCGCCTACAGTACGCCCAGCGAGTCTTGCGCACATATGATTTATCGTTACAGCGACAACCCGCCCCTCGCACTAACTACCCGGCTACCCGGCTTCCGTCCTGCTAATTATACACCGACCTTTGTATCGCCATCCAAAAATCTTAAATCGCGCTCTCGATTTTGTCACCGCTTATCGAGATGTTTAATCGAAACCCGTGCTTCACTTTAAAGCGTTCACATATATCTACTTCGATCGCATTTTAAATCGTCTATAGCTATTAAACTTACCGAG
>JWHW01054964.1:101294-132719 GCA_000931545.1 Papilio glaucus
TCCACTTTGCAAGATTCCTGGTCCACCTATTTTTGTTTATCCACATTCATAAATTTCCTCAAACTATCCGAGTCAAAGATATGAAGTCGCCACTCGACGTGCGGGGTATTTTACATAAGTACATGCTTCTATAGCCCAGGATTTTTATTACCCTACAGCGCATATTAACCAGAAAACAGTCACAACTACTGGCGGAATTGTTGCCCTGCAGATACCTTATTATTGACGACTTCTCTCCGAGACAAATACCTACCAACGATAAAATTAATCAAAATCATTATAGCTTAAGAATTATTTTATATAGAGACAGTTATTCTGTCATATATTCATCGTTATTCCGATGCGATATCGTAAGGACATTTTTATATGTGTGCGCGCGATAACGTGCGAAGTGAAGCGATTCCATGTATTGCTCATTGTTTTAGTCGCCGGTCACGCACCAAGGACGGCCCGGAGACGTATTTAGAATAATTTCCAAGTGGACACTGGCAGTTCTCACGCTATTGGCATTCTCAGTTATCATGCCACGTGTATTATGTATTCATACTGGTAATTTAGGAGTAAATTTGTATATAAATGCGTTATAATTGATTGACCGAGCTACGACCAAAACGCCGCCTTCGAAACGAATCCGTTGAATCAAACCTCTTAAGATTTATAATAACGTATTATTCTGTATCAAGTTACATCAGTCGACGTATAAATTTGACATTTTATTGTGGCAGTTTTAAATAGATACTTTATATACAACGTTAAATAGGGATTAAATGATCTAAGTTTTTGTGTAAAGTAGGGTGACCAAATATTTAATGGTAAATGGATACATATTTCGAGTGTTAAGCACACCTGCATTTCCTTGAAGGTGTGAAAGATCGATGTTTTACGATTAAACATATAAAATTTTATTTCTCATTCATCTGTTCTTGTTTAGTAAATGACTTGTCTGTTTCTAATAAATCTTATTCCACAGTAAAACAATAGAAAAAAACTTTAAACATCCTAAATAAAACATTTGAGACTAAGCATATCAATCACTCGTTTATAAGGTCAAACTACATATAAAATATTAAAAAAATCAAAGTAAATATAATACTGGCGTACAAGCCTACTGGTACATTCGCTGTAAACCAATAGAGAATGTCCATGACAAATTGGTAACTAAACCGGTATGCGTTGCACTTAATAAATTACTTACAAGCTTCTTTGGAAGAAAAAAACCCGTTCGTATGTTTGTTGTGACAAAACGTAAAGATTAAAGCGTACGTCGCAATGAAATGAACCGTGTAATTGACGTCAAATCACGATACCAATTTAAAATCTAATAAAGACAAAAAGACTACAAATCAACGTTCCCTAACAGTCAGCGAGAATAGGGTCAATAACTTGCACTGCGTAACGTGTTGGCCTGATATTTTTTCTTTGACAGCAAAATTGTTCAACTTAATTGGGAGTTTGGAGAAAAAATTAAACGTTAATACACAGTTTAGAACCTGCTATGCGATACATAAATAGTCCTTATTGTTATATTACAAGCTGTCCCGCGGTTTCACTCACCCGTGCAATTTAATTTAACCGACGATTGTACATCGTAGCTGAAGGCTGAACCCTGTTCAATATGATTGATCATGTAGATTTGAGGTCAACTTAAAAAAATTTTCTCCATACAAACTTTTATCTCCTACATAAGAGTTTTTTTATTGATGAATAAACAATATTTTCTTAGCGCTCGCCTTCGTAAATTATAGAAGACGTCACTTATTATGCAAAGCGATGCGGAAATGGAGTGAAGATAATAAAATTAAGGGAAGGTAAAATGTGTTATAAAAGGATTAGAAAACGTGTAAGATATCACGGAAAATGCAGCAAAGTCAAGAGTGTGAAAAGCTCTTAACTTTATCGTCACCTACGGTGTCGTATATTTTTGATAGTCAATAAAATTAATTATTCAGATAATCAATAGGATTTTCTTCTTAATTTGAGGTTGGCAATATTATTTTTTTTATTTATTTAAAATTTTGGTAAATATCAAGTTATATATAAAGTTTCCGAATTTTTGTTTTTATAAGTAGGCTAGCAAAGATATGAATCAACAGATGCAAGCTTACTGTAGTTTTAAAGTAAATTACTTAATAACATCGTATGTAAACGTTCAAAGACCCCGTTGGGTTTATTACCGGTTCTTCCACGTACTGAAGAATTTATCTGGACCATTGAAAAAATAAAAAAAGATATCAAAGTTAATACGAGGTTTTACACAAGCCGTGTTAAAAGTTAAACAGCTGATTCGTTTTACAAGTTATTAGATATTAATTTGTAAAAATGACGATTTATTAATTTCGATGTGTTACATGTTACATCGTAAATATTTAATTTTTGAATAATAATTTAATAAAGAAAAAATGGAATAGATAAATTAACACTGATTGATACAGTTAATCATTACAAAGCTGTGTTATCACGTATGCAAAAGTGATGTGCTGTGTTTTATTTCTTTATACCATCATTAAAGGTTTAAGTGCGAGTGCATAAAATAGTCAAGCGCTGTCTCGAGATAGATAGGAAATGGTATGGGAATCAATATAAATAAATTGGCCAATAGAATTGCCCGAGGTACACGCTTGCTCCGGGATCAGATACGATAATTCAGCACGCAACATATCAATTAAAAGCCGTATTAAACATGCACGTACCACTGACTGTTACAATATAAATGTAGCTCGATGTTTTTTGTTCGGCAGCCTTCAGCTTGAATCATTTCATAATTGTTTTATAATAATAAATTATTTATTAAGTGCTCCAATTGCGTTAGCAATACATTTATTATTTGCTTTGAAAACTTTGTCATTTTAGGCTCATTGAATATAATCTGTAACTTTTTTTTAGAGGGTTATAGGTTTTTTTTTAAATCCCGTTACCAACATTCACCTGCAGCCCGTACTAATATTATTATCTTTTGTCATATATCGCGCCTTTATTTACGATCAGCTCCTTGTTATGATTTACATACTAAAATTATAAATAGGTAAAGTTTGGGAGGTTGTAAGGGGTAATCTCTAGATATACTGGACCGATATTGAATATTATTTCACTATTAGAAAGGTATGTTATCCCTTATACAAAAATTTCGTGTCACGATGTTTCTCCGAGATAAATTTCGATTCTACTAAACCAATCATAATGAAATTTGGTCACTATGTGTAATTTCGTCCAAGCTACAAGATAACATAGTTTTTAGTGCTACCTGCGCGAAGCCGGGTCGGTCCACTTGTAATATACTATATAAACAACATAGCAAGTGGATACATAAAAGTCGGTATCTGTTTCACGACGTATATATTTAATAAATAACCGTGGGTTCACACTGCCGAAAACACACTCATAAACCATATTGCCAGCTTTTTCAGAGAGCTATATAGAGAATAAGCTTGTATCGCGAACCGATTTTATGCTCTCGTGAAACTCACGATGAAATAAGCAGAATTGTAATAAGCTCTGACTTACGGTTTCCCATTACTGGTAACATCAGGGAATCGTGATTTTAATATTTTGATTATTAAGTAAATTATAAATAAAAATACTTTTTCTAATATGGCTTTGAACATGTATTGTGTTATTTATAATGCATTTAGTTGAAATACTTAAGGCTACTATCACTACTACTATTGAGGATTTGTAAAAAGCGTGAGAATTAATGTTTTTATTTTCGAATGATATCGTGTGAAAATGAGTAAGTTACCAATACTCTTAATATGTCACCAAGTTAGTCGGTATAACTTCGCTCAGGACGCCCCCTACCAATACCGCCACTCACTTTTGCAATATAAATTTACCTTGGCACAATTTCGTTATACATCTTTTTAAGATATCCGAAACATTGTAGCATTACTTTCTCAATTGTAGTCACATTTTTAAACCACGGCATTCCAATAATCTTTTCCTCTTAATAATCTCCATTAATAACAATAGCCATCTCAATTCCCTTCAATAAAATAAGAAGGTTTCAAATATTTAAAGTATGTATTTTTCTTGTTAAGAACCAAAATGTATTTGTGTGTACGCGTCAGATTAATTGCATTGTCGCCTTCAAAATTCAAGCAATAAACAAGACAAGGTGGTACAGTATCCATAATGGCACCACTAAATATTATCATCACGACAAAGATACCGGTATTTACAGCAACAATTTCATTATGAGTCGCCGTGGGGTCGTGGGGTTATCTCTTTGTTGCGGCCGCGATCCTTGTCACTGGCCTCATAAGTGCCTGTTCGCCAAAATGGCGGGCAGTAAGAGACGCTTCGCGAATTTCTGGCCGGCGGTGAATAATGCGGGGACCCTGACCATTAGCGGTCGGCGCAATCTGCAGCGACTGCACTTAAATGTCTATCACCATCTCAATGTTCGAAGATAGCCGTTTTTGTCATTAATGAAACTACTTTATGCAACTTCAATAGAAAATGGTTGGAAAATTATTACGTTAGCTCTTTAATAGAGTTTTTTAAGGAAAAAGGTGGCAAACGCGCGAACGGTTCACCTGACATTAAGTGACCGCTACCCATAGGCATCTGCAACAAGCAAATTAGTTGTCTACCTTTATTGAACAGAAGAGCTTGTTTATAAATTTGAAAATTTAAACTAACTTTTTTCAAATTTAAATATCAATGTACTGAAGTATGTTACACATTCAAAATTTCAATAAAATTAAGTAAGTCTTAAGTCAAGTTTCTGTTTTTCTTTGTGATAAAGGTAAATTTGTTTAAATATTAATTCAAAGTCCCAAGATTGCATATTTGTAAAGCAATAAATGTGACTAATATGTACGTTATATTTCGTAAACAGGGTCGTTGTTTACATCCTTATCGTGACTGTCCCTACGTTGCGTGGTCATTTAGATCATAAAACAATAGAACAGTTGCAACTGGGGGAATGCAATGCGCAGTTATGCAAATAGCGCGGGTCGTGACCCCGAGCATGAATATTGATACAGCATTGTCGAGATTACAGATTTTCTTCGCGATACCCCGAACCTCTACTTTCTACGTGCACGATTCGAAAACGAATTATCTTAAATCGATTATCTTTGTTATTATGTTCCAAAGTACGAAATTCAAATGTCAGTAAAAAAATCTGAATTGCGATATATGACAGTGTCATAAAAAATAAACGCGAGAAAAAAATTCCCGTGAGTTGCTCAATACTTTTAGTGCGGCTTGAATAGCACGGACACGGCTCGAACTGGTCACGCGGCCACAATGGTCGATGGAGCTAAGAAATGCCTTCAAAAACGTATATAACTTCGTCAAATGGTCATAAAATGAGAGCCGTTTTATGGCGCACATTTATAGCCGCGGGCTGCGTAAGGTTGGACGCGGATGCCATGCCCGGCCGGTACGCCTGATACGAACGCAGAGTTCGCCGCACACGCAACTATCTGCAACTCGATTGCCTTTCCGATGTCAAAGATTTAAATTCCGATCGTAACTTTTCCAAATATTACTGATATATTTAGATTCAATAAAACATTTTAAACAGGGAAATTCATGATGTTTACATGATTTATGTCAAAAGTGTTACATTGCTAACTCTATGCTTTCCCAGGAGGGTTAAAAGCTGACCTTACTTCGACAGTGCGCTATTAACTCTGAACCCGTAGGTTGTTGTAAAGTACTATTGCTATATTTACTAACGGGCCTGTAGCTCGTAAAGCTGCTTACAATTTCGGCAATTCTGATGCATGTTTAAGTAAATATGAGAACGATGAAAGCGCTGTATATTCCCACTTAATCATTACCGAGCTCAAATGTAAGAGAGTAACTAAACCAAATACAGTTGTGTTTTGTCTCCCCCCTCCCCCGCAATCAAAGTTAACTAACATGTATAAACCTAAAACTCACATAGTCGTAGTTTTCGTCGATTATGATGCGCCATGTGCAAGTATGTATTTACCTGCATTAAGGTAAGCGTTTTTTCCATTTCATATTTTAATTAACTACTAACAAATTCTTTAACGATTTCTTTGTGTGATTTTATCAGTTACCCTCTAGAGACCACAACACAATAACTTAAATTTGAAGTATCAAGAGTCGGGTTCCCGGACTTTCTACCTGCGACAGGTAAAATTTGAAAAGGAATCCGTATAGAAGACGCAAGTAAGGAAGAACATATTTCGAAGAACTGTAGTTTTTTTGGTAACGGCTGTTGGATATTTGATGTACGATATGTACTTTTACACATGTACATTATCTTGATTTTTGTTAACATAATAAACGTATCTTATTTATACGTTATCATATTTTTAACGAAATATTGTTAAACTCTTTTCAATTTCAAATAGTAACTTAAACTACATACGTATTTAAATTATTATATTTTCATAAAGTTCTGTGAGTAAAGGTAATATAATAACATTACCTACAATAGTAAATTTAAAAAAAACCTTCTGAGCGTCGTATAAAAAAACCTTGGCTAGAACAAGGACAATGTGAATAGTTGCTCATAAATATTTAAATACAAACCCTTTGATTATAAAGATGCACCGAAATTTATGTCCCAAATTACTAACCGTGAAATTATAGCCACTTATATCGAACCGATCCTATAGTCCTAAATCAAAACAGAATTAATATGCAAAATTGCTTCAATAAATTTAATTTTAATCTTTTTAGTTTTGATTTAGAAATTTATGAAAAAGTCTTCTTATATCCCAATCCGTTTATACAGAAATATAGGAAACAAAATTAATAACTATTGTGAGCGACTTATAACTTGGCAAGGTTTGGCATAATAGGGGTAAGTTACATCAGAGAACATTTTCGAATAACATTTTCATACAAAAACCTAAAAAAAGAAATTGTGCGCATCTAATGATTCTTGTCAAGTTACCTGCCACCACACACAATACATAATAGTAGTTACAAGAATACCATAAAAATAAGAAGATGCTTGTCAAAATAGTAATAAATATATACATACAAAAATAAAATATACTACATAAGGCTAGTATTAATTTTAAAGACACTTCGGATTTAATATTTTTATTTATATTATAAAAGTAATTAAATGATATTGTAACAATATCACTATAGTCGGGCATGTTGAAAGGATGAATGAAGATAGAGGTGACATGAGAAAATTATGTTGCGAAAGTGACTGAGTTGACTACATACGTGCTAACTAGATAAAATTATATTGACCGTATTGTAACTCTTAAAATGCGCAATCTCTGCTTACGCTTCTGGGTTAAGAACGTGAATATACATTTATTCACGACTTTAAATTAAACAGGAGCTAATACAGCGAGTCGTATGTCTTTCCACTGAGCTGTCAGGGTAAAGAAATGTTTAAGTAGGTATAATGTAGTTTTAAGAAATACAAACTGGTTTAACAAGTCCTTAGCGAGAAGATATAAAGACGATATTAGGTGTTTTATGGGTTCACAGTTAAATGATTACTTGTACAGAGAAACGCTGTCAACATACCGTACCAAAGACGCAGGTACGCGCTCAAAGCTGGACGAAAGAACGTAAATTATTTTTATATACCTGCTCCGAATAAGGTAACGGTGCAAAAGCTCGTGGGCGTGAGATTCTTAACATTTTACTAGAGCTATTTGCATTTAACAACTTTTATCAATGTAGTGAGCGCGATGAGCGACCTCTGACGGCGTGCGCCGACATTTGACATCCGACCTGACCCAAGGCGATGACAGCGATAATTACTAGGCACGTTATTACTCAGTTAAGCAATTCGCACATTTAGATATAGTGGTGCTTGGGAAGTTATCGCCCACATTATAAGAATTATAATAAAATATTTGTTCAATAGCTTTTATTAAATAATTGTAAACCATCTCAAAATAAATAAAATATTATATTATTATAACTGGTAACTGAATCATATTTCTCACGGTACTAAGTTACTTGTTCAACTTGTTTTGAGGATTATTACATTAAAAAAAAAAACTTTAAGTATATTCAACTAAAATACTTTTTTTATACTTTACTTTGTAGAGTCCAACACATGTATTACTTTATATTTATGTAATAAATTTAATCTTGAATCGTACATAGAAATATGTTATTTAGTAGTCTACCCTCTACATAAAGAGTTTTTATTGAGATGATGTAATTAATTGCAACACATTTTAATAACCCATAAGCCAACTAATACACTAAAATCGTGAACATATTCAAATAAGGAAGAGCTTTTCCTGCTTTAAAACATTGCATTATTCGAACATCATCTTCAAAGCGCAGTCGTATCTGTCGAACGTTACCACTTGGAGCGTAATAACGATAAACATGGCTTAATTATTAGTCCAGTACTTGATATTTAGTGCGGACCTCGGGGTTAGGTTCCTCCTTAACAACACGGCTATAGCGGGGCCATAACATACTGAACACTGTAAGGCTTGTAGCTCACTTCTTAAAGCCCTACACTAGTGTGAATTTAAACGCAATGCACGCTCTTCCCCACTAATAGGGCGCGATTACATTGAGGGGAACGGTTTGTAGTGAAGCTGTGAAAACAGGTAGGTATTATCAATTACCTTAGAGATGACTAAGTCAATTCGTTTATAATAAGAGCATAAAATGTTTCGCTTCCTGGATCTAAATGCAATCATTTAAGCTTAGAATTTAATTCATTTTGTGATGATACTTTACTGGCGCAGCGCCCCAAAGCGTTTTGTCTTGGCCTCCTACACCAGAGAGCACCAACGCCGCCTGTCTCACACCACCTCTTCCAAGTCGAGGGCTTGTGGTTCATGTTTACAAAAAGAATTAAGTTCTAAGCTTAAGCTTAGAACTTAATTCTTTTAAGTCTTAAAAGTTTACCGCTTTGGTCAACTGAGAGAGAGCAAATCATTGGAGTGACTTAAAAAAAATTCAAATTCAAATTTTTCTTTAACTAAGCAAGGAATGAAATATTAATCAACATGAACATTTAGTTCATTAAAGATATAAAACGAAATGTTTCTAAAAATAAAAAGCATAGAAACTTTTTTCGCATCATAATTCAACGTCAAACGTTATCTTATAATTGTAATTTAATATTTGGATTTTGTACGCGCGAGATCGGTATCAAGCCGCCACGCTCATTTGGACCTCTCCGAAATGCATCGCAAGGGATAGCACCACGCGTACAATGAGGCATTAAATCAAATCAAACGCATTGCGACGGAGGAGTGTCGGACGCAGAATTAAAATGCAATAATATCTCCCGCGCGCTGTAATTCCGGCCTGTCTCAGATCTCAGACGATTATCGTAAAGTATTTATTTATCCACCGTTCCCTCGGGAGGTGCGATAGCATCGGGGAATCAATTTTGCTGCGAAACGTCGCGGAGGCGTGAGTTTTGCGGCCCCTTAGTTACAGGTGGCTGTTATATCGGTGTAATAGTTACGTATTAGCTCCCGTCTTTGAAACATTTCAATAGGCCGATATATTTGATATATAATTATTGGAAAACGTTAATTGGTACCAATCTGCACCACACAAACTGCATCTGGCAATAGAAAATCTTCATGAAAATTTGACAATTATAGTATCCAAGAGCTGGTACAAAAAAATATTCGTCGGATTTTGGGCCTTTACCTAGAAAGAACATGGGATCTGATCGGAACTGGAGAACAGAGAAATCGAGAGGAGTGGGCCAATACCCACAAACTCCGCTGGAAGGGCCACCCAGGGACTTGCTAAAGATGTGAGACGATCGTTGCGTCGAGAAACCATACCTCGGAATCCCGATTAGCCGTCGACCTGCCGGCTGATATAGCTGGCGGCACTCCGTGGAACTTGTCCTACATGAACCACGACTCTCGACTGGGAAGAGGTGGTGTGAGACAGGCGGCGTTGGCGCTCTCTGGTGTAGGAGGAAAGACAAAACTCGCTTAGGGGCGCTGCGCCAGTAAAGTATCATCACAAAATGTTTTGACAGACGAATGTATTTCAACGAAGTTAACGCTATTTTATAAACGTCCAATAGTAACTCAAATAGAACAAGCAAGCATTCACAGTGATTGTAATTACTAAAAGAACGATACGCGAAGTCCGAAAACCGTAAACCTCATATTATCTTCTGCAGTTAATGGTATTGGGATGTTGGCTTTATGGATCACTGACTATTCATTATAAACAGCAGCTAATGAGAAGACATTATTCAAAATAGTTTATGGCAGATATTGAACTAATAACATTATTTCAAATTCCATAAAACTACATCGTAAAATACACAAGTACACACACTAACAACTAAACACTAATCACGACTCCACCAATAGTACACAAATCATAATAAACTTCAGTTAAGTATAAACTTATGAACTACAAGAGCTCACAGGAACACCACCGTGTGACGTAGAAAGCAACAGAGCCCAAACCGGTCTAACTCCACATGAATGCACACATACAATCCGTCCAATTAAACATGATCCCCGACAGCCTTTGATATTCGCTCCGGTAAGGTCTCTGCGGGAAATATGCGGAGGCCACGCGTATCACGCTCGAATGGTTGGTAGAGCAGCAGAAAGCTGGTACCGTAGACTTGGAAGGCACAGTCTATTATGTTAGGATCTATATTGAAAAACTTACTAGAGGAATAGAAACTATTAATATTGAAGACATCAATATATTTAAAAATATATATTTATCAATGAGTATATTGGCCTCCCACAAGATGAACCGACGATCTGGTCAAAGTTGCAGGAGTCAACTGGAGGACTGCCGCCCACAGGGGACCGATCTTTGTGACGACCAATGGGAGGCCTACGTCCACGAGTCCAAAGTCGTCCGACTTTAGACTGAAAAGAAGAAGAGTATATTGTTACGCACTGCCCGTGATTCGATCACAGAAATAGATTTTAGAGGTTCTATCCGACCATTTGACCATAGTGATCATTTAATATTTTTTTTACTTGCCATTAACCTTTTTTTATTTTGACAGGTTTGGTGGAAAACGAGCAAGCAGTTTAAAAAAAATCAAAATTTTAAGACATATTAGATATTACCTTATTTCAATTTGTTTGAAGTGACAAAGATGTTGAAAATATCTCTAATAACATTATCCTATAGTTTTATATGATAACAAAAACGTGTAAATACGTAATTTTTAAAGATGATACAATCAGTGACATATAGCATCCCATTTTCTATGAACGGCAATAGATAATGTTATAAATCGTAGTTTTAATAGGCACTATTTTTTCGATCGCACGTCGTGACTTCGACATTAACCGTATTATTATGCCACTAATAAAGATTAGCTTAATTTCTTTCGATTTCACTATTAAAGTCGATTATAAACTGCCAATAAAAACTGACTAAACTAAATTAGTACAAACCAGTCGATGTCGCGATTTCTCAAAGGCAACTAACTCTCTCTCTCTGCGTCAGTGTAAACGATACAGTTTTACATCGAGTTCTCACGCCTTGTTTTAAACGTTTTAAGATTAAATAGATAAGAAAAAATATGTTCGTTTAGAGTATTTGTTTCGGTGGGTTTCCACTGGCGTATAAACTTGTCGCGATACAAGCTTTCTCTTTATCTTTCTCTCTAAAAAAACTGAGACGACAATATGTTTTGTGTGAATGTTTTCGGTAGTGTAAACCCAATCTCAGACGCGATTTCAGTAAAAGAAATTAACTCTCTTGCATTCTCCGTACACATCGATATCCACTTTTCGCGGAGCTAAAAAATAATAGATAGCTAAAGAATAGGAATAGGTCTAATAGACTCATTTATTTAGTACGTAACTATTAATAAGCAAAGTAGTTTCCCTCTTATATATTTATGTTATAATGTACAATTATATGATTATGTAAAGAAGTTTTTTTAATTAAAGTTTTCATAGGAATGCAGGTTTCTTTACGAGTTTTGGGCATCGAGCTTTATTAAACGTGTTTAAAATTAACAGTGATGCACTTATAAATAACATAAAGCCAGTACGAGGAATAGAAGTCAAATGTTTCTCGCAAGTCGCAAATGTATTTTTTTATGTTGATATTTTTCTTTTACGCTTATATATGTTAAATTTATAAGCTCAGTAATGATACAGTTTGGTATATCTACGTATCCTGAATAGATGAGGGGTTAATTAAAGTACATGTAACACGCAAAAATCGATCGATATGTCTGCCTATTACAATTTGCCCACAAAAAAATTAAAAGCCTATTAACATAATAGAATTTAAATTGATTTACGTAAAAATTCAGTTAGAAGAACATCAAAGCTTTCCAGTCACGAAGTCTTTCGACAGCACGTCAGTCAGTTTCGCCAGCCTACTAACAGTAATTACTGACAAAGTGATGTGAACTTTATATTTCGCGTTAATTACTTTAATCTATATTTAGATACCCAAAAAAATAGCGCCGCTATTTAGCGTATGGTAATACGTTATTTTTATAAGAGACCGAATAATTTATTGGATAAAAAAATATGGCGCACCTACTTTAATGGACTTTTTTTTCACGATAACGCTCGTAAAGGGACGTGCCACCCGTAATCGTTATCAAGTGTGCTTCAGAATGCATTTAGGCGAGTCGATTTAAAAGTAAGTTTGATTTAACATTTAAAGTTTTTCATCAAGGCCACGTCCGCCGCAGACGCCAATAAATTCATTGATAAAAACGAAACACTAATAACTTAAAACGACTCAAAGTATTTCAGCAAGTCTCATTTAAATGGTCTTTACTGATAGTCTTAAGGAATCTTATAGACACATTAACAAGAAAAATAATATTATATTTATATAATATTATTACTGAGTTATACTCTAAAGAATGACAATATATTAATATATTATAAATAATACAGTTCCATTGATCAGTGAGAGTACATAGGCCTTATAAAAATTTAACTAATAAATACAAACTTTGAAGAAATACACCAAATTGATGGTGATATGAAGACAGTAAATGATCGCTAAATACAACAAAATATGTTTTAAACGAAATTATAAAATGACGAATTCACTATCCTAAATATTTCTACGTCCTAAGCGGTAGAGAAAAGTACTAATTTATAAAGAACAAAATTTACGTATAATATTTCCCAAACAATAACCAACAAAAGCTAAACCAAAAAAATAAAAATCAAGCCCTAGAAATAGAACAAAGAAATTAGTTGAACACTAAACGAGGGTTAAATGCACCACATATGCAGGACTATTAGCACTGGCGTGAAATAATGGATGCTATTCCGTGGTATAACGTAACTTGTGCGTTCATTAAAGCGGGTGTCGATGGCCGACTCGGGTGCGCATTGCATAAATCAACCAGGGGAATGCAGCCGCCGCCCTAATGCGCTTTCGTTGTCCGCTGATAGGTAACCCCCCTCTCCAAACTGCCTCAAATCGACCCTCCATACAACATATCCATCAATAATTTTCTTGCAGTCGTTCAATAAATAAAATGTGAATCATATTGCCAACTACAGAAGTCGTGTCATTAAACGAATTATTTAAAGCATTAAACAAACACTCACTCAAATCCTCAAGTAGTTCTTGTATGTCAATTTCACCCTTTGTTGGAATTTTAAGTGTTATTACGTTATACCTCAGTTTATGTTGATTTCGTATGGCAAAAATTTATTTAGTATATTTGGGTGGTCCGAATCTCGAGACCCCAGATGGAAACTAAATGGTACATACCAATGATCCTTTGTAAAATGGTTACGCAGTCGTTAAAATTTATTGTATATTTATTCGCCTTGACTTCACTAGAACATTTTATACAGCGTTTAAGCGGGAACGTTTCAAGGATGACTTTAAATAAAGATAAAAATAACATATTTTAAATAAGAAAACTTTTTACAAAAATTGATAATCATAATGATGATAAATACTGATACATTTATCAAAAAAAAACTTAAATTAACATATTTTTAAGCACAAACATAAATAAATTCTAAATGCTATGATGATCAGACCATCATTTGATGATCAGTGCCAGAAATATATTAGATGCAAATCGTGTGACTAACTTTATCAATATCACGTTAAACGCCAACTTGAGCCAATTTCGCATGGAGTTTTCAAAAAAGATTTGTTATTTAAGCACAGACATCGTCATTGAGAAGTGTGTTGCCACTCTGAATAAAAGGGATATTGTGTATAGATATAGGGTAAGAAAAAAGGGTAAAAAAATATATTTCCTTCTAAGGTATATTGACCACATAATCTGTAAAGAAGGACGATATCAGAAGTCTTCGGAACCGATAACCTGGTTATCTTTAGTTATTTGAATTCAAAAAGATTGAGAACCGTATTTGCCGGACCGCACAAAATGTAAATTCAAAACCAACCTCTTATGTAGTGTACCTTTAGTATTTTTTATTAAAATAAAATATAGATATTTTTTCAAAGTATGGATAATTTCAATACTATTTATAAAATTAACCTCTTGCAAATTCCTTTAGAACCTGTTTAGTATCACATTTTTTATTGAAGCGACCATAATGAAAACGAAGAGCGTCATCAACAGCTTATTTCATGCGTCGAATGAAATTTTAAATATAAAGTATGTTCGTAATTTTCGACTTAAATTTGCTTAGTCGTAAAATGGCTGGCAATATGCGCTAAACAGACATCGGAAACCATATAAAAGATCTTTCGAACACTTCGCATAATCATAATCTAAATTGAGGATTGTGGCGTACAGCTCGGATTTCTTATTAGTTTCAAGATTTGTAATTTCAAATATTTTTCTCTTGAAAGTTATCAAGAGATAAAACACAGTGTTATCAGTTAGTTTTTTACCTTAACGGACCGACAATGCACATGAAGAATATATGTTTAAAAAGCACAAATAAATTTGATTATAACAATCTTGAAAACTTATAAAGTAAAATTTTACGCTGGCAGAAACTGGATGCTGAAAGTTTCAAAATCCAGAGGAGGGCGTTGGAATCCTTTAATAAAGGAAAAAGTCCTAAAATAAAGGCCTTAAGATAATTTAATTTTAAAACTAAAAAAAGTGTTATAAGAAGTTTGATGGTCTATCTAAAAATCTGGAAACCCTCGATAGAACAGACTCGATGGACAGTATATCCTGGCTTTTTATAAGTTACAAGTGTCAATATAGGATTGTATCTAATGTTAATTTAATAAGATGGCGTCGGGCTCTCTGAGGCTACTTATAACAGCTGCCAAGACATTCAATAAAATAAAATAAGCAAATTGTGTTTTTGCATTTATTATGGTAATATGGTTGTAAGACCTTGTCTAATTACAATATTATTTGTTGTAGTTAAACATAACAAAATATAACATAATCAGGTTTTCTTAAATCATGTATGATTGTAAATTGTTTAATCAATCACAGGTCTTAAACATCTGCACTAATTGATTATATCGTTTTATTTTCTGTTTTAATTATCCTACCGGTTTTATTGAGTTGTAATCGTTTTGTTCCTTTGCTAATTGAAAATATAAGAAATCAAGAATTTTATGTTTTATTATTAAATAACCAATAACAAACGGACTGTCATTAAAGGCGGCATTAATGACGATGTTGTTCGATGTTTCAGAAAATAATCAATAACTTACAAATATGTTTTTTTTTTAATAAGTACGATTTAAGGACGGTTCTAAAAAAACTTGACTATATTTTTCTTCAAATTCAAATTAAAATGCCACTTGTATTAAAATATTACTTTTATTATCTTTTTATACGAGTATCTTATATATATCTTTTATAAAATTTACAGCTTTTATAATTGTAATGAAGTAATGAGTAAGCTTTTTGTACCTAATTATCACTTAATATAAACATGTCTTACGAATTACATATAATGTACGTTTCATGTAATCTTTGTAAGGTTTAAGGATGAATGTATGAGATATCGTTACGAGCCACAACTTATCGTTAATTTAGAGTCCCCGATTAGACTCGCCGGCCGACATACGCTAACGAGCATTCGTTTAACTTATTTTTGTTTCAACAGCAGTACGGTGCCGATGTTTTGTCTTCTGCCGACGATTGTGCAAATTTAATTGGATTATCCTTTTTTGAAAAATACACGAATAAACACTCTGCGTATAAATAGTGGGAAACTTATAATTAAAAATTTGTTTCCCAAATGATGTTACTATTATCATGGTGATCGAACAATTAAATACATATACTTATAGAAAAATGATAACAGAACACGGGAAATGCCTTACCTTTGTAGTAGTAGATTGAAGCGGCGTACTCGACGACACGGCGCATACTTCAACTTCATATCGCCCTATGCCAGCTTCTCGATCCAGCGAAACAGCTGTTGATAAGATTCCTAGCGAGGAATCAATATCAAATAGTCTATCCACTTGTCTGCCATCACCAGTCACATTAACGATGTAGTACTCTAAAGCCGATTTAAAGGTATTAGTCATATTTAAAATGGCCGTGCCTGCGGGTTCATTTTCAGCTACTGATACGGAGCCCACATTAGTCCATGTTATGCCTTCCAGTTCAGTGCCTCCCATTATAACAGTTAAATAAGTTTCTGTACTTCTCTGTTCACTGAGTACAGCCTCATCGGTTGCTTTTATAACAAGATTCCATCTGGCTTCTGGGATTGCCGGAGGATACCGTAAAACTAGTGCACCATTGCTTCTATGAAGATCAAATATATCAGTTCCGCCATGCATCAACTTATACGTTACCAATCCATTGGTCCCTGAATCTAAATCTCGCGCCAAAACGTTCATGATGAAGATGCCTCGGCCGATGCTTCTTCCTAATCTTTCTGAATTAATAACAGCAGCATTCATTGAAACAAACACTGGCGCATTGTCATTTATATCTTCGACAATGACCGTTACTAACTTTTCCGCCGAAAGCCGTGCAGATGGAGGCTCGGCTCGGTCGTATGCCACAACTGTTATTCTAAACGTATCTATACTTTCTCTATCAATAGGCAATAATGTATGGATAACCCCAGTTACGTTATTAATAGCAAAATGCCGTCTACCATCGTTAGGGTCTTGATGTGTTATGGAATAATAGACTTTGCCATTCGATCCTGAATCAGGGTCCTCTGCAGTTACAGTGACAATAGGCGTATGAATAGGGATACCTTCCCTTATTTGTCGTACGATGGCTGTATTCGTAAATATAGGTGAATTATCATTAGCATCAATCACATTGACAGTAAACGGAATACTTGATGATAAACTTGGACTTCCATTATCTGTTGCAGTTATATTTAAAACATATGAGGTTAAATCTTCATAATCCAAATGTTTATGTAAAAACAGCTCGCCAGAATAACTGTCAATGAAGAATGCTTCTTTCCTGTTGCCTGATGTAATAGAAAATTGTATCTCATTGTTTATTCCTAAGTCAGCATCATTTGCATGAAATTGGATAATTTTCTTATTTATTGGTTCCGTTTCTAACACTGAAACTTTCATTTGCGTTTGCGAAAATACTGGAGCATTATCATTTTCATCTAGGACATCGACATGAATAGTAGTTGTAGCTGATAGACGAATTGTTTGTCCAGAATCATGTGCTAACACCATAAGTAGATATTTATCTACGCTTTCTCTATCCAGCGGTTTGTTAATAAACAGCTGTCCTGTTGCTTCGTCCAATGAAAATTTTTCCATTTCATCTCCGCCTATGAGTTTATAGTATATATCTCCATTTAAACCTTCATCGACATCAGAGGAATATACTCTTGCGATAGATGCACCTACTGTAGCACCTTCAGATACTTCTACTTTATAAGGAATTCGTGTGAAAATTGGAGCGTTATCATTTACATCCGTGATGTAAATTGTGACTCTGACAGAATCGGATAGTTTGACTTTACCATTATCACTTACTGTTACAGTCAAGGTTATATAATTTTGACCTGTGCTGTGCGCCAAACTTTCGCGATCGAAAGACTTTAAGGTTCTAATAAAACCATTTCTAGAATCAATTCTAAAGTCGTTTTGAGCTATAGGCAAACTGAATGTCAACTCTGCATTTCTTCCAATGTCCTTATCAATTGCAGTTAATTTACCAACAAATGTATCTGGTGGTTCATTTTCTTTTATTTTAAAAATAAAAGTAGTATTAGTGAATTGAGGGCTATTATCGTTCTCGTCTAATACATGTATAACTACAGGAACTTGTGAAGATCTAGGTGGCTTCCCGTTGTCTGTCGCCACTATTGTCAAAGAATAATAATCTCTCTCTTCTCTATCTAAGGTGCTTTTGACATAAATGTAGCCATCAGGAAATACTCCGAATTTTCCATCTGAATTTCCTTCTGCAATGTAATAGGATATTCTTCCATTAGCTCCTAAATCGGCGTCAGATGCTGATATGGCAAAAAATCTTGTATTTACTAAAGTTGATTCCAATAAAGACGTCTCGTAGGAAGTGTGATCGAAAACAGGTGTATGATCATTTACGTCTTTAATTATTGCTAGTATGGTATGTTTGGTTGCAAGAGCTGGCTTACCATTATCAGTTGCCGTTACTTCAAGAGAAATAGTACTAGCTGGCTCACTATTTATAGCTTTATTTAAATAAATAACCCCAGTCGTTTCAGAAATCCTAAAACTATTATCTGGATTGTAGCTTAATTTATATGTAATTGTTCTGTTTGATCCAGAATCACGATCAGTAGCTCTAGCGAAATAGACCTCCTGTCCAACTGCCATATTTTCAGGTATATTTATTTCATCTTTATCTTCAATAAATATTGGATAGTTGTCATTCACATCTAAAATGGAAATATTGACTGTAGTAAATCCAAATGCTAAGCCACTTCTTGCCATGATTTTTAATCGATAAGTCATTTTATCTTCTCTGTCTATACTAGAATCTGAAGATATTACTCCGGTTTTCTCGTCAATCTTGAAAATATGTTTATAGTCACCTTCTATAATATAGTAAGAAACCGAATCACTAGTCATCCTGGCATTTACTTTACCAATATAACGACCAAGCTGTGTCTTTGATAAGCCATCGTCTTCGAGAATTTTGAAACTATATCCATCATAACCCTCAAAATCTAGAATTTTGCGTTGCGAGGTTTTTATTATGTCTACGACGGCATCTTCAACTGCACGTTTATTGCCTTTGTCTTTGCACGAAATTTTTAGTGAATACATTGACTTCGGTGCCTTTTGAAAATCTTTTTGCAAAACAATATTGCCAGTTAAAGGCTCTACATCAAAATATCCATCTCCCCCACTTTCCAATTTAAATTTAAGTTTTGCATTCTCGGCCTCGTCCAAATCTAATGCTTTTACTTGTAATAATTTGGAGCCAGGTGGTAAATTGTCATTTATAGTTTCTATGTATCGTTGAGGATAGAAGAAAGGTTCGTTGTCGTTGACATCAAGAACTTTTAAAAATATTTTAGCCGTTGATGACTGCGGCGGAAATCCTTGATCTTTAGCGAGAACCTGTATTTCATACAATGGTATTCTTTCCCTATCTAATTCTACAACAGCACTGAGTTGTCCGGTGATGGGATCTAACATAAATGTGTTGGGATATTTTCTTTCAATACTTGGTGGTAAATAATAAGATATAGATCCGTTTGTTCCCTGGTCATAATCCGATGCTGTTAAAATCAATATATCTTTTATCGGTTTTAAATTTTCGTAAAGTGATGCATTGATTACATTCTGAGGAAAAGAAGGTGCTTCGTCGTTTTCATCCAATATCGTTATTTTTAATCTCGTGTATGCCCATTTAGGATTGGGACCTCCGTCTCTAGCCGATACATTAAGTTCAACAGTACCTTGAATTTCACGATCTAATATAGACTTTGTTGTTACTAGTCCTGTAGAGTGATCAATAGAAAACCATTGTTGTTGATTTCCATCGTAAAAATCGTAATATATTTCAGCGTTTACTCCAGTATCTTCATCACTGGCAGTAATGCCAGCAATATATGTACCCGGTGGTGCAAGTTCACTCAATACAGCAGAATACTCAGATTTTTCGAAAACAGGTTCGTGATCATTTACATCATTAACATGTATTACTAAAAACGAGGTAGCTGTCCGTGGCGGAACACCTCTATCCGTTGCAACTACTGTTAAATTATATTTACTTATTTCTTCTCTATCTAAAACACCATTAACATGGACAATGTATACACTGGAAGAATTTTCTAAGCGAAAGTGATTTAACTCATTCCCAGAAACAATAGTAATACTAGTTATTCCATTTAATCCAGCGTCTAAATCTGTTACGGTAATTGCAGCAACTAATGACCCATTTTTGGCATTTTCATCTACAGTTGCGAAATTCGCGGTCGATGGCACATAAGTAAATGTTATTACAGGGTCATGGTCATTGGCATCTATTAAATTAACAGTAACATATGTGCGAGCATCTTGTCGTGGCACTCCGTGATCTTTAGCAATAACAGTTAGGACGCAAGTCATATTACAGGTTCCATTACTGCAGTATTTGGGACAAGTTAGCTTTTTTAGTGTTGTTATTACTCCAGATTCTGGATCGACAGCAAATTGTTTTTCAGTATCGGTTACTTCATACGTTATCTTACTGTTGTCACCTAAATCACTATCAGTTGCAGTCACTTTTAATACAATAGTGCCCGGTGGCACACTTTCATTTAAAGACACCGAAAAGTCACTTTGATCAAAAATAGGAGGATTGTCATTTACATCTAAAATAGTAACATTAACTTGAAGGTACCCGTATTTAGGAGGACTTCCTCCATCCCGCGCAGAAATATTCAATATGTAAAAATCGTTCGTCTCACGGTCTAACTTTCCGGTCGTTTCTAAATGTAAATAGGATGTTTGTCCACTTGGATTTACAGTGACATTCAACCGGAACTTCCCTTCGTTATCACCATCCACTATTCTATAATCATTAGTGATTCCATTTTCTCCTAAATCTTTATCCGTCGCAGCATCTAGGAGTAATTTTGTTCCGGCGGCTGCGCTTTCTGAAAACGCCACGGCAATGCTAGGCTCCGGAAACTCTGGATAGTTATCATTCACATCTGTTACTCTAATTCGTACTTCTATCGGGTATGTCGGTTGACTTGATAATACAACGAAAGCATAACGGTCCACGCTTTCCCGATCTAAAACGATGTTACTTTTTAATTCACCTGAAATCGAATCTAGGACGAATTCTTTCGGAGGCTCATTGAAACGATACGTAAATCCAGGTTTGATCGGGATCCTTCCGACGGTAGTACCCACAGGCTGGGCCTCGGCTATTCGAAGATCTACCCCGGTGTCGACAGCACGGGACTGCATCTGTTCGGCGGCGGCGCCAGCGCCCGCACCGGTGAGCAGCGCCACCGCGACCAGCACCACGTGCCACCGCCCCATGCTGGTCATGATACCGATAAAAACATCGCAGAGTTTGTTTGTCTTCGGTAAAAGATAACGTCCACCTGAAAGAGTCGCTGTGTCCCGTTCGCGCAAAGTCGCGCGCTCGCTCGCCTCAGGTATGCAACATGGCCGCAGCGACCTGCGCGAGCACGAATATCTCACGGGAGAGCGACCCGCCGTTGCGCCTACGCTGTCACATTCATTCGTAAACACACGTGACACTCACTATCTACACAAGTTCAAAACAATTCCGCTTATTTAGTCACAGTACCGGCACTTTTGGAAACCATTTACCGAACTCAACAACGTGTTAGTACATCACTGTTTCAAAACACTGCTTATTCAAGCTTGCGTTACGTTATCACATAAAATATAGTTCGTATGCAGCATGCGGGCAGCGTCACAGTTGGCGCGGCACTGGCGGGCGGAGGCTTTCACGCCGCCCCGCAACCTCCCCGCGTCACAGTAACCCCTCCCCCGCAGCTTTGAAAGCTTCGCCTATAGCTGCGTGTTCACGATGCCAAGATAATGGCCGCCTAAGGATTCCACTATTTATTGTTCAATACTAGTCACTTGCCGTTCTGAGAAAAAAATGCTTAAGTCACGAATACTTAGTGGAGTTTTTTTTTTGTAAACATAAATCTATGATTGTATAATCCAAAAATTAATGAGACATAGCATCAACATTTTCGAAACTTAATTTCAAATAGTATACAAACAACGAAAATTTTGTATCAATAATTTAAATGTTGAAACGCGTTGATGTCTTTTGTGAGCACAGAAACACCTCTTATGAAACAAACCTTTTAAAGACTATTTATTATTCAGTATAATATAAAATTTTTATCGTCAGATCAAATTATTTAGAAAGCTTATACAGAAAAGTTAGTAACATTACAGCAGGCAACTGTTATTAATTTGTGCTAGTAATTTGCTGAAATCTAGTTTTGACATGATAGTTTTAGTTGAACTACGAACTTCAAAAGCTAGTTAAAGCGGAATGTGTGTGTTCTCATACACGCCATCTATCGTGGCTCCACGAATTCCGAAACCCGAACTGAGTTTAAAGCCGAGCTTACTTAATTTAAGCTCAGTAGCAGTAGTAGTTCTGTTACCAATAGATGGCGCTTTTTATATACGACTACGACTAATAAAATAGTTTTTGTTTTGAACATCCGTATAGGCCCTTTGTTCTTTTTCTAGATATTAACAATTGTATAATTTCAAAATACCAACCTGTTATAACCAGAAGTCGGAAAATTAACTGTTTTATAAAAATAAAATTATTCGTGTCCTATCTCAGATCTTCACAATCGTAATAGTTACTTTAAACTTATTCTTAAAAATGTAATCAGATATGTCTGTGGATTTTACTACGCTCACTTAAACTTTGTATTGATCATATTTTCTCTTAAGATGAATACTATTCAGTTATTAAAAATAAGAAAAATATTACTAATATTCGAAATTTAAAATAATTCTTATAAACCGAATTTATTATATTATTTGTGTATTTTATTGTATTATAAAAATCATATATACAATGTATACAAATATTCGCAATTATAAATGGCGAATGTACATAAAATTAAAAAAATAAGAAAACTTAATTAAGAAATTTAATTATCAACATATCTGTGGCAAGTTTATTTAAAACTTTTATATTTTAAATATTAAAAATCAATTTGCAACATACTTTTCAATTTTTTCGTTTCATATTGTAAAACAGTTGGAAAGTTTCTATACTTTAGAAATCATTCGATTACCCAAATGCATAATGTTGATAAATTAGTCTGCACTTTGTCAGAAAAAAGCATCCACAGCTACTACAGCTTTTTTATTAATCCTAAGTGTACGTGAGCTTTTTTCGGTCAGTTAAAAATAGAATTGTATTCATACTTGCTAACACTTAGGAACACTTGTTGCATAAAAGGTTTGACGTCACTCGCCCATTCCAGTATCTGCGCAATGGTTGACCCGAAAGGGGGAAAACGCGCCCCCACATCGAGGGTGGCAACTACTGACGTAAGGACTTTCATGAATGAAATGAATGCCTAGACTAGCTTCATACTGTACCTATATCAACATAGATATATTAAGTAATTCCACAAATCTGATGACTATATAAAATTATAAATTCATTTGATATAACTTTTGAAAGGCAAACGTAATTAATGTCATTGTCTGTCAAGTGTATAAAAGCGTATATTTCAATGAAGACAAACAAATATAGAGAGATTCCAGAATTAATTTCAGATTGCTCAAATGGCTTTCGGACATAACATTCAATAAAATAAGGTTGTTTATTAAATGATTTGGCATTTTTATTTGTTGTTACAGACTACGATAATAGTATTTAGTAATGAAGAAAAAGATGTTTAGTTGGTTTGGTTGATGATGTTAATTATTTTTCTAATCTTTTCCTTTGTTTTTATGAATCAGAAAATGTTACATTATTTTTGCAAGTATAGTAAGTATTTGAGAAAAATAACAACACTTCAAGTTCCTTCTAGTTACATTTAATAATATACTTTCGTATTGTTAATAGTAATATGAATAATATAATATAAATTACAAGGTTTCATAAAAATGTACAGCACAAGCAAGAGTAATTTGAATGTGAACTTTGACATATGTTTACTGGAATCTATTGATTTCTGAGTAGTGGGAGTTAAGTGGGAGAGAGAGAACAAGCATATTATACACAAAAGCTTAGACGTTCTATATTTTTATACTCACAAGTCTCGTCGTATTGACGTAGTATTTGATAATATACGACATTCGTTCATACCGTGTCTACGACGTAATTTTTTTTAACTACCTTTTTGTATTCATTCAAAAAAAAACATCTAAAACCTAATGAAGTAATTTAGACAATTTATTTTACTGTCATAATTTTTACAATCATTACTATACCATCGAATTAACAGGGATGCCATGCAATTACTAAACTTGTACAGACTTATAGAAATTTACTTCAAAGACAAAGTACTTACAAGCTTAAGAGCGCAAGAAGACGACCGTTTTGTTTCGCCGGACGTCGGACCGTGTTTTTTAGGATTTGCGGTGGTATATAGTTTACAATGAATATGTGTACCTGCACCGGATACCGGTCCGGCAACCAATTTACGCCTAATGCATCGCCGCCTATTATTGACATATGTACATATATATCGTCATATATGAAATATATATCGTTCAGTGAAAAAAACGGACGTCAACAAGTCAGGAGCGCGCAGTACTGATGAAGTGAATGTGAGTGAAAATTAAAATCCTTAACATTAATACATTAAATCAAATCATACAGTTTTGGTGAATTCAACACAAAATTCATTTTGAATATGAAACCAGTAACTGTATTATTAAAATAGATACTTAAAATAAAAAAAAAAAAAAACTATATGTATGTACATAGTTTTAAGAAATAACCTTAATAATTGCAAGCAAAACAAAAGCAATTCTCTATGGTTGATATTTAATATTAGACACGTTAAAATATTGATAAAGTGCGAATTATTTTAGAAGCAAATGAAACTCCAACCCCCTGCTAAAAATAGACTCAGCTACCTCCTACGCTATCGGAGACAGATATACTGAATTAGAAAGAGACAGCGATGACATGACCTAAAACGATATTCCCAATCTAAGATCTAGGTTTCAACTCTCACATCTAGGTAACATTTAAATGCATCTTCAACTATTATAAGAATTGTTTTTTTTATATTTATGAACACTGACAACAATTCTGGGCTAATCATCTTACGGTTACGGCTACTTTCAAACGTGTTGTTCAAAGTGTATGGGGAAAAAACAGTAAAATCCAACAAATCTTTTTTTGAAATTCTACGAAAATTGTGTCTCGTAAAACTTGAAATCAGGCCAGCACATCACCACCTACCCACCCTTTAAGGAATTCCAACCCTTCACCTCTTTAGATTAGTGAATGTAATCAGATATCCAATTATTGATAACGAGACGTTTTACGTTACGCAAAGTATCAACATTTCGTTCCTTTGAAGGAGATGGATAGATCGGGTCGTAGAAATTGTTTACCGTGTGTAAACAATTGGCTCATTTATATCCGCTATTGTTCAGATTTCATAACAGAAGACTTATCGTGTAAAACACCCAAAAATATAGTTTGCTGTAAACTAAATAGTTCATGTTTTGGCCAAAGTTCCGTATCCGATAGTATCCGATATTTGATACAATATACAATACATATTCAACTATCTCATGATAACCATGGAGGTTCTAAACGAGTTGTGTACTCTAAGCAGGGCCGAAAAACTTTTTTAATATAAGAGAAAAGTTTTCTTTTTTCACTTTTCCCTTATATTAAAAAAGTTTATACTTGATCCCTACCAAACTTTACACTATAGTTTGTTCCACATTAAGAATTTTGTAAAAAAGGTTACATCATACCTTTTATGTTAAAACTCCTAAATTCCAAAATATTTTCAAAAAACATTTTTTTTCTCTCATTAACATATAGTATTAGCTATCAATATTATACAACTTCAATTTGCTTTGTTTCATGATTTCCACAAAATTACAACATTTCTGATGAAAGTATAATGTAATGAATAAGTATAATACTCGTATAATAAATAAAATATAAAATGTAAAAGTGTAATGGCCGCCAAGTATGGTAACGTTTTTTGTTTACAAAAATTCTATATTGATGTGAAACAAACAATGTATAAATGCTATCACGATTTTTCACGATTTTTTTAAGATCTAATTCTAGTTTCATGGTTTTCTAAAAATATTTCCCTAGAAAGACCGACAGTCGTGGTAACTGCGCATAAAACTTTTTACTGTACCTTTCTACTTGGACATTTGAAGTTTGTGTTACGTAATCACAACGGCGCGTGTAGAGAAAGAGGATATCATGAAAATACTGTGGTCTGAAAGGAAAAAATATATTTTCTTACCCTCGTTAACCATCCTACGCCCAATCCTCTTCCCGTTCCCATCCTATCCTAATGAGGAAAAGGTGGGAAGGGGAAGAGGACTGAAATTAGGCCTACGGCACCTCACCTATCAGACGAAATGCAAAGTACTTCTACTTCACGCTTGTTTTCTGTGAGGTCGTGGTATTTCACCGGTCGAGCCGGCCCATTCGTGCAACAGATGTTTTTGTTGCGGGCTCTGTTGAAAATAGGTTTATTCAATCATGTAAATTAAAACCAAAAAATGTTTATTGTTTTGTATAAAGCACACGAAAAGATCGTTGTTCCATTCAATTTGGTTCGTTTTTATCTTTAGAATAGAAAAAACATGTTACATCTTTTTGACCCACTAATATTAGGTATCGACTTCCTACATAGAACTTTACACACTACACAACACACTAGCAATCCCCTAGCTTCTATCAAGGTAGGCAGATTAAATACAAAGTATAGCCTAGGTTACTCCCTGACAAAAGAGTTTTCTATTCGTGATTTTTTTTTAAATCGGATCAGTCGTTTTTCAATAAAATCATTTACAAACCGATTACAAATCATTTACCGACAAACAATAAAATCATTTCTCTTTATAATATTAGAATAGATAGATTAAGAGATATATTTATTAGAACAACAATTCGGACATATCGGAATGTCGACTAATTTAAAACGAACGTATTTTTACACGAATCTACAAAGTTAATACAAGTCTCATTATAGAATCGCTATAATTAACTAAGTATATCTAAAACCTCTGCCTTAAAGTGACAATAATCATTTCACAACAGGAATTTCATATTGTATAACTGTTCTACAAAGGGTTGAAATATAATATTTTACGTAATTGACATGCGATGGCGACGCCAGGGCGGCAGTCGGCCATCGACCTCGTGTTTGTGACTACGTCCGCCGAAACCGAACCTGACAGTGCATTGCGACTCCGCCGAAATGCACCAGCTACCCCCTCACAACCCACCCCCCTCACGCCTCAACCATGAGCTGCCCCATAGAATTGCAAGAGATGCCATGTAACCGGTAAACTTGTACAGGTTTATGGAAAGTTACTTCGAAGCCAAACAAAGTCCTTACAAACTTTAAACTGCGAAGTATTGAAGGGATTTGAGAAAGCGTGCACACGAATAAAAGAGGGATATTCATTAATAGAACATTCTGATCGAAGGAAAACTTAAAATCTTAAGAAAGAAATCAGAAGGGAAATGTTTTAACGTTCCTGCAAAATGTGTTCTTTTAGTAGCATTTCAGTCAGCTTCCATTTAGGTATAAATATTCTATTAGTTACATATATACTGCAATAGCATATTTATATACTTAGAGACACTACCATGTCTCGTGATACTGTCCAGATATGATATAAAATAAAGAAACGAGTTCTCGCGACAGTATAACGATTAGAGTAATGTCAGATGTAGACAAATAAACAGTTCCTTTACGAGAAAAAACAAAATTATTTAGTTACTAGCTGTGTCCCGCGGTTTCCTCCGCCCTGCAATTTTACCTAAGCAAAATGATATTACCAACTTAATACTACCGTAACCTCATCATCATCTCCCTGACCTTTTCCCGGGTATGTGATTTCGACACAATATGGCCGCAGCACAGTTAAATCGATATAACTATTATTTATAATATTTATATTTCTTATTATTATTTATAAACAGATTGAGAAGCTTACCACAATAGATTAGTGGAAACCGCACCCAAATCGGTTAAGCCATTTTTGAGATCAGCGGTAACAAGCGCACAGACAAACAGGCATACAGACAAACAGACAAAAATTCTAATAATCATTGTTTTGGGTTTTATTGCGTTTATGAAGGCCCCCAATAACAGTTTTTCTCAAATATCTTCCATGAACAGACAGCGATCAGTTACATTTTTATTATATGTATAGATTATACTATAAAAACTTCGGAATTGTTATAAAACATTTTAGAAGGTATCCTCCAGTCTCCAGTATCGATTTTATTTTTAAAGCGTTGCTGTGTTTCTGTGAAATACAAATACATGTAATCAAGTTTTCGGATTTTAAGCAAGCAGGAGCAGACCAATGAACCCTTTCACAATGTTCTTGGGTATTAAATATATAAGGAGATGAATCTTACGACATACACCATACTGAAACTTTCAGTTAATCCAAAATATGATAACTCAATCTGGCTAAGAATCGAACCTACAACAATCGTATTGTATGTTGAACGCTTAATCTATGAGATTTTTAGTTAATTAGAAATATGCAGTTCACATGAGAAAATGCAGTTACAACGTAGCTTCTTAAAATGAAATTGACTCTTTTTTTCTATACTTAGGGTTAGTTCACACCGAGAGGCTACGCGACGATACTGGAAGAGGCCAGTGATTTCGCACTGCGTCGCGTGCCGCGTGACGCATCGCAACACATCGTAAAATCGTTGGCAGGACGACGCCTGAGCAGCAGAACATGTCTACATTCGCCACGTGATGTGTGATGTTTTACTTTTCTATTCTTACTCTTCCTCTTTTGCAAGAAGTTCGATTATAACAAGATCCCAATCTGTCATCATAATTTACTCTCGAGCACTCGAACGAACTGCAACCGCGTTGCGATAACTGCTACTACTTTCCTGTTCTACCTCCTTCCCTATTTCCTACACAAACTTCCGTACCTTTCTTTGCTGCCATCTACCATAAAAAGTCTCTGTCCGGTTTGTTCGACTAACTTGTACTAAGCGTTATATTTATCTAAAAAAAACTACATGTATCAGTGGTATCATTAAAACAATACACTTTTCGTAAGAACCGGCAGCACAACTGCAGTTCCGAATGTTCATGGGCGTCAGTTATCACTCAAAATTAGGCGACCCGTTGCTCGTAATTTTGAAATACATCGTAAACTATTTGAATCAGAAGTACATGGTCGTACGTCGTTCATGTAACATGGCACTGAAAAAATTTCACTATGTGTCATTATAGCGTGAAAAAAACTGTAATACAAATTCTAGTGAATAACTTCAACGCCCAACTTCCCACGAGCTCTCCAAACATGAACTAAGGGAGGTACAATTAGGAAACCCACGCTATATTCCTCATACTGGAATAGTACGAGTATTTCAACCCACAAGTGTCAGTCACAAAACTTTACGGTGGAGTTTGCCCATTCATTGAATAGATACTATTGTTGGCTTTATCACCATTGCAGATAGGTGTCAATTATTATGATGGCAATTTATAAAACTAAAAGAGCTGTGTATATTTATCTTAACTTATTACTAGCTTAGTTTCTTTGCACAAATCAAGTACAAATGGCGGACATATATGCCTAGGGGCATTCTCTACAAGTTGCCCACGCATTAAAATAAAGAAAAAATAACTAGGTGCGCTTGATGAAAAAAGGAGATTTTATTCAAATATCATAGAAAGTACAGAAAATACATATATCAATATGTATTCATAAATCCATACATACAAAACAAGGAAGGACTCCCATTTACCGTTTTATCTATTTTGAATCTCAGCCTTGTCTCTGTATTATCAAGAAAATGGTGGTACGTTAGCGAGATGAATAATCTGTGGACGCGATCGATACCAGGGAGGTAGGGGAGTCCTAGTGGGATGAGTTAGGGGCGGCTAAAGGCCGGGGGTGAACGTAGAGGGAGACGTTCATTGAGAACGTGTGGGCGGCGCGCGTGGGCGAACAGCTTATAAAGCCTTCCAGCCCAGCCTGCGCCGTAGTTGTGTCCCGGTCGCGTCCTTATTCACATACTCAGTGCAAAATGTTCAACCTACTACAGTCGGGTTGGAGGTGAGTGTAGAATTTTATTTATAGGCGACGAATTTAAACGAGAGTTGTTTCAAAGTGTAATTTTATCTAATAATTTTTTCATGAGAAAAAACTGACAATATTCAAAATGTTATCGGTGACATCACTATTACTTTAATGAGGTCGGAATTTTCACCACATCTTCTACAGACTAACTTAAAAATATTAATTGGTATTTCCTATATAATTGGTTTTTATATCGGTAAGAAGTAAATGTAGTAGTAGTAAATACAGTTGCAAATGTCCTGATATTGTTTATCGCTGTTTATTAAAAGTATAAATATTAAAATTATTAAACATATGTAATAATTTTTTTATAGATCATGGGTAGCATTACTTGGCTATCTAATAATACAAGCGACTGCATATCCTATGCAAGCGTGGCCTATGTACCCTCAAACACCCCGGGAATATCAGGACGATGATTATTACTATGCACCAGGACCTAAAATTCAATACTCTTACGATGCGCCTGCAATGAACGCTCCCGAAGTTTATGGTCAAATTCCTTATTCTTACTATTATGACCCATACGCCAACTTTGCCAATGAAGATCCTGAGAGGCAAGATGAAAGATTGGCATCTCTTCCTGTAGGACAGGAGACGTGGTTTGAAAGCGACAGCAGCCCACATTGGCGATCCAATGATATGGATGACGTCAACGCAGCTTTCATGGATAACTTGATCTTAACACAAATGGCACAAGATGCTCAAAGACGCCGAGAAAACGCTCGAGCAGCTTTCTCGAACGTCGACTACGAAGACAAGGACAACGAAGATGAAGATGTCAGGGAACTAAAAGCTTTAGCAGGCAAGCCGCTTTACCATGTCCCGAAAACAGTTCCTAGGTACGAGGACGATGAGTACCCAGCTGACGACGGCTTTATCAACTGGAATGGAAACAAAAGAAGCGCCACAACTAGCCGACCCATTCCTATGGAAGAATCGGATGCTGGCCAAAAAGAAGTAGCAGTACCGCGGCCAGCGAAAACAAATAACATCAGAGTCCACCAATCTTTACATGAGAAGAGAAGCTCACCTTACTACGAAACCATTACACAATTGCTGGAAAATAAACCTCATGTAAGTATAATTTGGAATAAACGTTTTATGGCTTTACTATGTAAAGTATAGATTTTATATATACAGATTGTGAAGCCCGAAGTCTAAAAATAACTTGTCCGGGCCGGGGGTGGCGGGTGACACAGTCGCCGTGGAGGCCGGGTCAGTCGGGGGTGGGGGTGCAAGGAACCGATATAACCTAAAAGCTCGATGCTTTGATATTATACTTATATAACATATAAGTGAATGAATGAAGGAACCATTCACTATTTTAACATTTACCTTTTT
>JWHW01055078.1:0-19950 GCA_000931545.1 Papilio glaucus
TGTGTTAAAAATGGTTTTGGCCTAAATAAATATTATGGTCTCACGATTATCAAGCTAAGTGGGACCGGAACAGACAATTGTTACCTTTTTTTTCGAGTTCATCAAGTAGTTCATCGTATCGTTTGTATATTGCATACTATGTTAAAACAAATTCTCATCCCATCCAATCCATCTTCATAGTTAAGCATTTTATAATCGTTTGGTTTTTGCACAACTTTTTTAATTACCCAACTGCTGCTGATAATTCTGGAATGAATACCTTCAGTATCAATTACTTTCAAAACTGATTCGTCTGGTGTCCTTCAAAGAAAGAGCGTATCCCTTCCTTAACGTCGGTATAGCCTTACAGCTTTAGTATTATGGATGCTCATTTGCGGCGCTAATTACTTTACATCACATGACCCGCTATATCAGTCCACTGCTAGGCCTTCCCCAATGCTTCCACAGTATGCGGTTCCCCGTTTTTCGCATCCAGCGACTTCCTACCGTCCTACACTTCTCGTTCCCATGATCCGCTGGTTTGCCTGGTATTAAAAAATCGTACTACATACGTTTACGCCACGTTTACGCCGTTTTCGTTTTTAACTTTCCGATAAGTTTTTAAATTTTCGCATTCTTTATTAGATTGGAATTTTAATTTCTTGCACATTCATAGCGATGGCCGATCGCGTGTTGTCGAGGTAGAAATAGACGCAGGCGACAATATCCTATTAGAATTAAGAGCCATGCTCGTGCTGATTATGTAAATCGGGTCAGCTTGATCAGGGAAGTAACACAGTATTTCGAAATACCAACGTGACATAGCATGATAATGTTGCTGTGATTCATTTAATAAGGAACTAGCTGTGCCCAGCGGTTTCACCCGCCCTGCAATTTTACCTAAACGAAATGATGTTACATACTTAGTACTCTAATTTATAGTAATCTATATGATAGGATTATATATATTTTTATCGAAAAAATGTTTGACATGGTTCTTTAAATTGACATAATTTCAGAGATAGCGCTGTATGTGAAAAATATTTTTCCCTGTTTTCCTGCTTTTCTCCTGAAATTTTCTTTGCTATAAACCTCACGGAGCCCGAGACCTTTCCAACGAATGCAAAACCGTGGAAATCGGTTCGTGCGTTCTGGAGTTATAGCGTCAGGAAGGAAAACCCGACTTATTTTTATATTATAGATAAAAACACCATTGGCACTTAGTCGCAAATAATGATAAATCATATTTAGTGGCGGTAGGTATACATATATATATAAATGGGTATCTTATATCCGTAGGTTAACGTAATCAGGTTGCATAATAGGTATTTATATTTCATTACAACTTGGCAAATATCTAAGAGTACCTACTTGAGCTCTGAACAAACTGCATGTTTCTTTTGTTAGTGGATTGATGTTAAAGGAAATCGAAATAAACCTTTTGCACTTTATATGCAATTACATTACTGTGTCTTTATATTCATTATTTATTTAACGTTTACCGATACAAGATACCTTCGGTAAACCAAATAAATAAAGTTATGATGTCGCAGGTAGCATCAAGCGACAGACACAATTGTCAAGTGGCAATAAAAATAATAAGCAAGTTCCAAGCGCCCGGCGACTACCTGAAAAAGTTCCTGCCGAGGGAAATAGAAGTCGTGAAAGGCTTAAAGCATGAAAATTTAATACGTTTCCTACAAGCAATCGAAACCACTCACAGGTCGAAAACTTTTATTCTTTACAAACGTAATAATAGTAGTCGCAGTAGTAATGCGTGCTCGAGTACTGCGCCAAGAAAACTTTACCTGTACTCGTTTCAACAAGATACATAACATTTTTAATTTAATATTAAATATTTATGCATTTATAGAAGCCGATCTAATTAGCTTTATGAACTAAGTGTTGTTGCCTTATTAGAGTAATAATTAAATGACTTATTAATTTGTTTGCTTGTGCATTGTTCAGAGTGTACATTGTAATGGAGTATGCTGAGAACGGGAGTCTGCTGGATATCATACGAAAGGATCAGCACATCGACGAAGTGCGCGGGCGGCGCTGGTTCCGACAGCTGGTGGAGGCAGTAGACTACTGCCACGACAGAGGTGTGGTTCATCGGTGTGTATATAAATTTAAATCTTATTTTAAAAGAAAGTACAGTCCAATTTGATCGCAACATACGAGAATTTTAGGGTATGTATGTGAAGTTTTCTTGGAGTCATTATTATCCAACTGCTGTATACTCTTACTGCTGTATGATCTTAAAGAGTGATGGAACCCAAGATATCTTGGAAATCATTAGTACTGCAGGTTGGTTAGATGCACGATCTGGTGTGTCGAGCGTGAGCCCCCCCCCACTCGGCCATTATATTAGTCTATCGACTACATGGTAACACGATGCTCTAACCGTAACTTAGTATTTGCTAACATCTCTTATCACGAAGTTTTTCTAACCACAGGGATATAAAGTGTGAAAATCTACTAATGGATCACACCTTGAATATCAAATTGTCAGACTTTGGTTTCGCCCGAGGTCACATGAAGCCGAAGAATGGCGTGTATGCATTAAGCGAAACCTTTTGTGGCAGCTACGCTTACGCTTCCCCAGAGATACTTAAAGGAGTTCCATATAGGCCTCAAGACTCCGACATCTGGAGTATGGGTGTTGTGCTCTATGCTATTGTATACGGACGTCTTCCTTTCGATGATACTAATTATACGCAACTTCTTAAGGTGAGATATTATATTATTACTATCTGTGCTCCGCGGTTTCACCCGCCCTGCGACATGATATTACCTACTTAATACTACCGTAACCTCATCATTATCTCCCTGCCCTTTTCCCGCGTATGTGGGGTCGACATAGTATGGCCGTAGCATAGTTAGTACAGCTAACGCCTAACCTAACGCCCAACGCCTAATGCCAACCCTCGGCGGGAATAAGCTACTAACGGAACCTAACATTTTACATAAGAATAAATATGTAATTTCTAAAATCGTCTATATACGTGTAAATACTGCGTTACCAACTATGGCTTGCAAAATCTCCGAAACTGTCCTGTTGAACTTTATATAAACTTTCAATCATCATTTAAAAGATAACAAGTACATACATAACCAAAAGTCCAACCCATTCAACTGAACAGTTATTTTATAGCATTTTTATGGAAATTGATATAACTTTTTTATTTATAAACTGATTGAGATAAAACACACACTAAATGTTAAGTGAAGCTTACCACAATACATTAGTGAAAACCGCACCCAAATCGGTTAAGCCGTTTCTGAGATTAGCGGGAACAAACGCAGAGACAAACAGTCAAAAATTGTAATAATCATTGTCTTGGGGTTTATTTCGGTTATGAAGGCCTCCAATAATAGTTTTTCTCAAATATCTTCCATGTTCAGACAGCGATAAGTTTCATATCTCTACAGTAATTTTAATAGTTTTTGCAATACACGACAAGAATTAAGTCAATGCAATATAAGGTCCTTTTGGCGTTTCCGTCTTATTTTGTAAATGGTGTAAAGTCAAGTTTTCTACTTTTATGTTTAATTTTAAGTTATAATTTATTAAATGTTTAGCGACTCAAATATTATCTACACCTTTAATATTGGCAGCAAACATTTGTTTTGCGTCTTTATGTGTTTTTATCGTAACGTTTATTACCGCATGTGTTCACGTAATCATTTACCGCAACCTATCCAATGTTATTTAAAGGACATTGTGCTAATTTGCAAACCAACGACCACGAAGACCAGTTTTTAACAAACCTTGCACTTACGTTACGCGTTTCCAATTTGTTTTTATATGAACATTTGTTGTTTTTCTCTGTTTTGGACTAAAATCACCTTTTTAATAAATAAATTATTAATATACCAACGGGTTATGAATAAAGTGGCTACGCAACATGACATAATGTTGTGATAACAGAGGGCATTATGCATACACAATAACAATACACTGTGTAATTAATCATCTGGTAAAATACCGCCGTAATAGAAGTAATTGTTCTGGAAGACATTATTGTTGTCAATCTAGATTCTAATGTTTAACTAAAGAAATTCGAGTTTTAAGCACCCAATAAGTTTTTATGTCATAAAACTCAAAGGCAAACTACGAGAAAAAATAGTATTGTCATCATTTGCTATTGTTTCATCTTATCTGATACCACTTTTCATGTTTTCCGTAAATTTCTTTCAGCCGTAATAGTTTCGTTAAAAATACATAACTATTTCCACTAAATGTATAGTCATTTAGGTGTGGTGTCCACTTTGCACCTTTACCATAACTAATTCTTAAATAAGGATCTATTTTGGTTGTCTAAATTTAAAGACTTCCGCAACAGGTTTGTTAGGTTCTTTGACATATTTAAAGTAGCTAGACCCGGGCTAGTACCCTCCTTTTTTCTAGTTGTCATTTAAAGCAATTTCTTCTTATTGACATGTTCCCCTTCCTATTCTCTTCTCGCCTTTCCCTTGTCTTTACAACTCATGATATTGTTGCGGCCGAGCGAGAGAATCGAGGCGATATTATCGGCCTGCCACATATTGCCATACACTGCTTCAGCACTGTGATATTATCGAGGTGGTACGATGAGTGTTAAAGCGCGGACTTGTCGCGATTCTCTTTTGCGTGGAAATGACGTCTTGGAGTAGCGGTGTGTCACAGAAGTGAAGGGAAGACGACAAGAAATAGTTAAATGAGGAAAGCGGAGGACTCCATACTTTGGAAGGTATTGGAGAAGGCGTATTAACAGCTGTGGGCTGACAAATCAGTATGATTATAGTCATCAATTCAGTACACCAGTTGAGTAATTATTAAATGAATCGTTTGCTCCTTTGTCACACCATGAGTTCGTTAAATAAATTTAGCGAGGCAAAATATTGTATACATCTTTTTTTTAATTGCATAAATCACTGCTTTCAGGTATTGTGTGTCTTGTGCTCATGAAAGTGACGTTGAATAGAATTAACCAATTCAACATTTCTTTCTATTAAATCTTGCTTATTCATTAATTTAGTTAAAATTTACCTAAATTCATAATATTTACCTACGTGTTAAACGATAAAATTATCCCCGTAGATGAGTTTAAACACTAATTTACGTGTTTTAACAATTCATACTCAGTTTTACAAATTGAAAATTCAGAAATTAAAACTAAATTCATATGCCCCATATCGTGAATTATAAATTGTTATCGCTGGCTGATCTTAGCGTGACTGCACCAACGGCAGTTAATACTAACGATAACATTGACGATTTATTTTGTTTTAATAAGTAATTAACCAATAGTTAAACATTTAAACTGCACTTACGACTCCCATTGTTAACGACACTTCATTTAAATTCCAATATGCTTACAATGACACAAATAAAAGGATATAGGATACCATATGTACATAGATACATATAACATATTATCTAGTTTTTGTCGGGACAATCACCAAGAAAATGGTCCGATCAAGTAATATACCAGCTGACGTCCTCCAAATTCTATCCGGAGAGATGCGCTGGACCGAAACCGCTGTAAGCAGATCATCTGCCCCAGATGCAATGTCGATACTGACCACGATCCACCACCACCATGAAAAGTGAGGAAAGAAAAACAAAGGATCTCAGGTCACTGGACTCGTCCTATGACATACTTCTGGGCTGTATCTGGTTCTGCACCTGGGCTTAATCAGTCCCTTCATTAATGTACAAAAGATTGCTATAAATGCCTCCTCTACACTACCTTGATCTCATTTACACTAAAGAAAATGTTGTGTGCTTTTAGTTTTTCTAGCTAAGTCTCCCACCCCTCCCAAATCCATGATTTACTCACTCCAATAACTATCAGAGGCCGTACTCTCGAAGTTGTTGACGAATATGTCTACCTAGGACAAACCGTCCAGTAAGGTAAGTCCAACTTCGAAAAAGAGGTCAGTCGCCAAATCCGACTCGGGTGGGCAGCTTTTGGGATGTAACAAGATATCCTCTCGTCCTAATATCCACCAGATGCCCATACATGACGATTATAAATTGAGTTATACTAGATCAAGGCACACGGTGGAATTGCAGGCAACGAAAGAGCTGAAAAATTAGCAGCTATTAAAATCAAACAAAAACCTGTATACGATAAGTATACCTTGTCATATGCAAAGTATATTATCAGAAGCTCAACGCTACACACCTGGCAAAGGAAATACGAAGAATCTCCCATCAGCAGCTTATTGAAAACATTAACAACAACAAAACAAAAAAAAAACATCCACCAGAATGCTCGGAGTCTCTCTGCGTGGTCGCATCAGAAACGATGTGATTCGCAGCAGAACCAAAGGGACCGACATTGCCCGAAGAATTGCATTAATTGGATGACGGCGGCAGGGGACCGATCTTTGTGGTGATCGTTGGGGAGGCCTATGTCCAGCAGTAGACCACTGTAGGCTGAAAGGAGGAAACCATAACTAACGATCGTAGATGTAGCATGCATCTTGAAGCGCTTGAAGTGTGTGTCTGAACCGTACAAAATAGAAATTTGTAATTTCGGTCTAACCCTCGTGTTAAATGTATAAGTAATTTTCTCTAATACATATGTTTTTTTTTTGAAGTGAAAAACATAAGGTATTTTGTTTGATATTTAAGTCAAGGGATATGACTACTAAGATATTGAGGATTTATTTGTTAGATTACAATATATAAACTACTTATGTATGCTTTAATTGAACTTTCCCGATTACAATATCCTGCATAGCCGAGCACTTGATATCCAAGCCAATTAAGACTGATAAAAATAACAGTTAACAGAAAAAAAACCTTTGAGTTGATCAAAATTTGATTGCATATCAGAATTAAACACTAAGAACTTTGTTTTTAACTACTGATACGGGTAAATAGATGAAACAGTATATTATAAAAAGCGTATCTTAGATGTGTATGTATCCAGTTCACCGAGGAAAGCAAAAGTGTAGATACCCATTATTGGCGACAGGATCTCGGGAATAAGATGGATTCTGTAAATTAAAAATCGGCCTACACTTTTCACTGTTTTTTTTACTAAGATAGATTTTATATTTCTACATCATTACTTTTAATCATGTTCAGTTGTGACTTATAACAATTTATCTTTATTGACATGTTTACAGCAGGTACAAAACAAAGTGTCTTTCCCGAGGGAACCGAAAGTGTCTGCCGATTGTCGCAAGTTGATCACAAAAATCCTGTCGCCACTCAAAGTGCGCGTTAAGATCCCGCAGATACTCGCCGACCCCTGGCTTAATCCCAATCAACCAGCCAAAGTAGATGAAAGTGAAGCACCACAGGTAAATGTTATTATTTGTAATTATTTATACACATCGCAGCAGTAAAGAAGTCCACTTTAAAGTCGCAACCATGCTCTTGCCAATAATTTTCGAGTAATTCCGTCTTTTGGGTATAATTGCTGTTTTGTGCTGCTGCACGTTATAATCTATCCTAATATTTTGCAGGAAAACGCACATTCCAGCAAAGATGAGATAAAAAGTGTAAACATCGGAACTGTAACGTATGACAGACATTTGGAAGAAGTAAAATAATCGACACCCTAATAAGTTTAAAACAAGATAATATAACAAGCATTGAAAGTAATAAAAATATATAATTATATATTGAACGGACTATTGTTTTTTTTATTTTCCAACAAAATTAGCCGTATACTGTTATATCAACTCATTTCCATTTATTCCATCACACGACAGCCATTTTTACGTTACGAGGGCCGTTGGGGTTAAAACGGAAAGAGCATAAGTTATTTATCCATTTAGTGATTCATTCAAGCGATTAACGAACTTTTAACGTATTCGCATTTAAAATGTGGCAGGGAACAAAAATGCATTTAAAACATGTTTCATCATACATTTCACCACGCAATTTAAAAAATAGTAGTACATAACATAGGAAGCGAGCCTATCTCTTTCGGAAGGAAGACTATCAAATTATTAAAAGAGTTTAAATTTAAATTTGTATACCCACTGCAAATTGGGTCACTTTTTGAGCTAGAAGCTGAGAAATGAATACTATAATATAAAAGTAATAAATATAATACATACAATATGTATACAAAAATAAATAAATACTAAACAGACGGGATTCCCTCGGCAGGGGAAACCAGACGGCCGAGGGTTAGGGGGAAAGGGAAAGAAACCGACAGACAATTCTGGCGGTGTAGAGAAGCCCTAATTGTATTTGAGCTCGGAGCACACCGTCCCGGAGTCCCAATTGCACAGATGTTCGGAGAGGCTGACTGGGCTGATTAACCCGTTCGCAGAAACGACTATAGGGATGATTTCAATCGATAAACCTCCCCACATGTCGGTCATCACCACCACATGCACCAGGGCCAGGTATTTCTATCTTTCTATTTTATGTATCTTTTTCTCTGTTTCGACGTTCACGAGGTTCTCTTCGTATGGGATGGTTATATCGACCCAAAACACCCCGGACAGTGCCCGGTCAAACAGCACCTTATTACATGCTTATTCGCGAGAATAGTCCTGTCCGTGATAATGAGCCGGTCCCAGTAGAGCCTGGTGCGGTTATTGTTATTATTAATTTTGAATGCGATTTGGATAATTTGTTTTATTTAAACGAAAAATATTACAACTTAATGTCGGCTTCTTCGTCGTGTAATTAACTTCCTTAAATCACTTTGGACTTATTTTCACAATACCAATCGTCGTCTTCTGATTTCTTCATTTGTATCTTTTCTTTACGTTGCGCTTGATGCATACAAAGCCAAGATACGCCGATCATCACAACATAAATTACAGCAGCAATCAAGCAGTTCAGACCCACCTTAAAAAATTACAAAACATGAACATACGAAAGACAGACAAAAGATCTAAGACCATGTACTGGCAGATTGCTAGTTGCTAGTTGGAAGCTTAGCTATTTTGGCAAAATATTAACAAATAATACAAGCAGCGATAGTAATGGCACAGTTTAATAATAACTTATGATTGTTTAAACTGTGATAGGTAATGGCGTAATCCTAGATCTTAGATCATAGAAAATCATGTCGAATTCCAGTTTGTAGAACAAGGCAAAGACAGTGTAATCGTGGGCTATACGTCAGTACGTATAAACTTGTCGCGATACAAGGTTTCTCTTTTTCTTTCTCTCTGAAAAAACTGTGACGACATTATGTTTTGTGTGAATTTTTTCCACAGTGTAAACTCACGGTTACAATCGTGTTTTCAAAATGGTCGCAATAATGTTTTAATCCATGTCTCTATTTCCCTACTTGAAAGTAACATGCACAATCAAAAATGCAAACAAATACAAAACATGCAAATCTTTATTCTAGCCATAAAATCACCTTTCTATGCTATATCACTCTATTTCTACGACTTTCAAGAAGAATTCAGATAGGTTTCTGTTAGCATACCTTACTGTAATTCTCTTTTGTTTTTTTAATAAAATCGTCATAGTCCTCATACTCTTCAGCTTCGACATCTTCCAACAATGTAATAGCTTCCATTTTATAAAGTATTCCCATTAAGATCTGTAATATTAATTAATCAGAAAATATAATCACAAAACAATAAACATAATGGACGTAGAATTGTTTTTACAGTTGTGCGATTTTAGATGTGATCGAATAAACCCAAATAAGAACTAAGTTTTTACTCTACCCGTAGAGTTATAATACAGGAATATAAACATCTAGACATGTTCCCAATTCTATATTTTTGTACTATCGTCTCTCGCATTGTTACGAAACGTAACGCTCCGTCTTACACAACGCGCACTGCAATGCATCACGAACAGCTAGTGCCATTGGGTTATTTTTTGTTCAGAAGAAGATTGCAAACGAGCAAGCGGTTGACCTACTATAAGCTTATGATTTGCAGGTGCGTTGTTTAACTTTAATTGACAGACAAGGGGATAAACAGAAAAAAGGATGTTTCCTTTTCCTGCCCATCCCCTCCTTCGCCAAATCCGTACACCCAGGATCCCCTTTCACATCCATTTCTTATTAGAAAAGCGTAGGACGGGTAGTAGTGAAGAACCAGAATTAATCCTCCGGCACCTCACTCATCAAATGAAACGCAGCATCGAGCAGCACCGGTCGAGCAGCCCCACATTCGTGCAGCAGATGTTGTAGCGGGCTCTACTACTGTTAAGTTGATTGTAAAATTCAAATGGAGGTTACACAGTCTACCATTATCTCCAAATCTTCCTAATATCATTTGAAAATATGACCCTCATTAATTTTTGTATAAAATTATAAATATACGTGATATACTAAATGCAAATACCAGCTGCACGACTCCCCACACACTTATTAACATACAGCACAAACCACAGTTATATAAAAAACTCATAGTGTAAATAATCCAGTTATTATAATTAGATATTTGAAATAACTGACGACGTACGGTGAATCTAATTATGACATTTACTTGTTCAAAATTGTCATAAATGTGACATTTATTAGTCATCGGTTTGTCTTGAATGATGTTTGTCAAGATTGTGTACTTCAAAAAGCACAAATGTCCGTTCTAGGTTAACCGTGAGCTTATTGCCGATGCCGTAAACATTCACATAAAACATAGTGTCATCTTTTTTTTTTCAGAGAAAAATTTGAGAGAAAGCTTGTACCGTGACATGATTTAACGCCAGTGAAAACCCACGGTTATTCACATCAAGTGTATGGGGACGAGTACACCTCCTGTCACATATTAAACCTAATAGGCTCAGTAACAAGTTAATTTAAGAACTAAAACCGACTGTATGATTTTCATCATTCATAATTACCGAGCATATTGTTACCGAGTCTATTAGATCCAATATGTGACAGGTATACTCCTCATTCGGGTAAAAAAACAGATAGGTACGATTCGAACAACCTTGTAGCATTAAGACTAGCGTTCGATATCAGTTTCTGCCTTCGAAAAATTGGTTATATAATGTTTAAATTGTACTTCATGTCTTTCATTGGCGTGGTGCTATTTTTGTTATACGACCCGTTCAACAAGTAAAGAAAAAAGTCTTTTTTTTATGGTAGCAAACGAGCAAGCGGATCACCTGGTGTTCTGTGAGCGCTACCCATAGACATCCGCAACAAGCAAATGTGTTGCGGATGAGTTACCTACCTTTAATGGACACGGCAGTGGATAGACAGGAAAAAGGATATTTCCTTTTCCCCGCCCCTTCTTCCCGTCCAATCCTCTTCCCGTTCCCATCCTATTCTTTTAAGGAAAGGGTGGGAAGGGGAAGAGGACTGTAATTAGGCCTCCGGCACCTCACTCATCAGACGAAACGCAGAGTACTTCTACTTCACGCCTGTTTTCTGTGAGGTCGTGGTATTTCACCGGTCGAGCCAGCCCTACCGTGCAACAGATGTTGTTGCGGGCTCTACCACTGTTATAAGTAGTTATGAACCAGAAATTATGGAATCAGCAGCTGGTTATTGTATTGGCTTGACTAAAATACAACCTCAGTACAAGATCAGTATACCAGCATAGTTCTTTATGTATATGCTGCAAGCACCATCTCTACATTGAGTCGTTTATCATATCTACATCCAGTTACATAGTATCAATGATATTTCATACTATAGATTCAGATATGTTACCCATATAAAATCACAGGTCAAAAGTGTTCCAAAGACAGTGACAGCATTCACACATGTTGTAAAAAGGATAGCGTAATTAAAATAATAAGAAAAGCAAACCGGCCAAGTTACTTAAGTAATTAATATTATAAATGCAAAAGTTTGGATGGATGGATGTTTGTTACTCTTTCAAGCCGAAAAGGCTGAACGTTTCCGGATGAAATTGGGTACAGAGATAGATTATAGTCTGGAATAGCATATAGGCTACTTTATATCCCGGAAAAATATACGGTTCCTGTGGGTATATTTGATTTTGTTTTTCACAGATTTATTCATTCATTCACTAATTTATTCGTTCATTCGTTCATAGGATGATCGGTTGGTTCGTTCCTTGTTTGGCTGTTGGTTCGTTCCTTGTTTGGCTGTTGGTTCGTTCCTTCGCTCACTAGCTATGAGGAGGAAACATTGTGACAAGTAAAGTTTTAGTCCTGAATGTGGAGGGGTGAGTCGGTAGAAGATATGGACGAATTGTGTGAAAGGTGATGTCACAATTAAGAAAGAAGTGAGGATTAAAATTAAGGATGATAGATCGACTTTGGAGACGAAAACTGGTTGTACCGACCGCATATAAGGGCAGGGCAGGTATAGGGACAAAAGACAATTTTTAAAACGTTAACCGGTAAATGTTATTGCAATATAAGACAAAATGTATCTCCTATACATTTTGTCTTTAACTAGGTCTTATTGATGAAAAGAATAAAGAAATCAATAATTATTATATATTTTGTATATTACAACAGAGGAAAATAATAACTAACATTTACTTGAAGGAAATACTATATAATCATTTTACAATGTTCCTACAAATATAAATAATTATTTTATGTACATATTTGATCACCTTAGGGTTTTAAAACAATGATAATACTCAACATATTTTCTTAACTTGCATCTAAGCAATCTTTTTTTTTAAGACAATAATCCATATTTTTTTACAAAGCAAATTCAGAGTGTGTTAATAGTTTTTTAATAAAGTTATAATCAGAAAGAATAATCTTAGATATTCACACATTAGTAATAAATATATTCAATACACTTCGGAAAGGTTTATAACAATACACTCTTATAACATAGTCATTTATGGTTTGTTACAGAACAAAAAGAACAAGCAATATAATTAACATTTTAAAGTTCTTAAATCTGTTTGAAAGTGATTCAAACAGGTTTTATCAAAGTAAATGGAATGGAACTAATAAATAGTAACAACGAGTACCTAGAACTTAGTACCATTGTTGTGCATTACATGCTAACAGAAGAACGGTTGTTCATCCAGAACTGGTGGCCAGATATTACCAACGTAATAACATACAGAAGAGCTGCAATCCAGCAGTTGTAAGCGTTCTGAAAAAAGCAATGGATAATCAAATGAAATTATTAATTGACATAAAACGCATTCACACTGCCGAAATTTTCACATATGGGATGTTGATATCTTTCTCTTTGTCATTGAAACATCTGTATACACATTATGTTTTATTGGTGTACAAATACATCACCGTCAGATTGTGAATCTCGTCAGTTTATAATATCACTAGGTACATTAAACACTGACGGCGAAATGTGAATGAAAAAATCATTGATAATGGAACTTGTCATTTGTCAACAGTTCATAAGCTGTCATAGTGAGATTATAAACTGATTTCGATTACATAATTTTTAACAACCTTGATGTAAGAAAGCTGAAAATATTTGTTATAGCAAGTGATTTGTTAGAATTAGGTTTGTTATGTTTAAGGAATTGATGACTGTCTTACAAAATATTTAATATGTCTGAACCTGTTGACACATAAATTTTGACTGTAACTGTTATTGTTGAATTTTTGTGGTTAATTAGTAGGATATGTTATGTAAAGGTTATAACTTGACAAAATTTGTTAGAAGTAAATGATACTTCTACAATAATTAAAAATTAGTTTTTACAAATGAATAAACAGTTAAAGAGGTTTTTAACAAATGAAAAGGTTGCAGATGTGTTGCCTACCTTTAACACATAAAGTAGGGGATAAACAGTAAAAATAATATTTCTTATTACTATCCACCATACCCTCAGCCGTTAAGTCCTCTTCCTTTCCCATCCCAAGGGGTAGGGGCCTGGATTCAGACTTCAGCACCTCACTCATCAGAAGAAATGCAGAATACTACTTCACACCAGTCTAATGGGAGGTTGTAGTATTTCCTGGTTGAGCCAGCCCATTAGTGGAAAAGCTATGTTGTGGGCTCTACTATTGTTGAACTGAGCTGGTTGCACATGCCTAAGAGTGCCTTAATATAAGGTGATGTGCCAAAGAAAAATGAGGCACATATCACCTATTTTTTGTCTGGTTTTGGTTAGTCACTAGTTAATAGTATAAATGAGTTTTAGCTCAGAGTAACATGATTGAAGTCAATGAACAATTATGATGTAAAAAATTGGTATAGTTTATATCTTATACTTTTATAAAACACTATAAGGTGCATGATGTCACATTTATCTTTGATATATTTTCCCATAAAGGTAAAAAAATGGTAAATGTAAAAATATTAAGCATATTTTTATCACAATGACTTTTTTATTGTTACTTTTAGTTTTCCTTCATGAACACATTACTGTAAAATATTAGTACTACCTATAACATCATTTTATGACAGCAAAATTCATTTGAAGATATTAAAAATGACAATAATTTAAATTTAATGTGTGTTTTATAGGCTAGTAATTAAACCCTATAAGAGGTGTGTTTTAGAATTCAGGAGTGGGAACTTAAAGTTATTTTTTATTATTATTTTGCTGTTTTAGTTATGCAAAAACGACATGCTCATAATAAGTTAGAAAGGAGCGACCAAAGGGAGCTTAGTGATCTATGTTAATACACCACAAAAGCCTCTAAGGCATAGAAAATAAAGAAATGTTTATAATTTCTTATTTTCTCAGAAACAGTTTGTTTCCTGTCAATGGGAGGTGCTGGGTGGATGCGGTAATACCCCACTTCCAATCCCTCCACCAATCCTCAAGGTCCCGAGATATGAAAGCTTACATTTATAAGTTGTTTTATGAACATGGGTATAACTCTAGATTTATTCATCAGGAAGTCAATTTAATTCGAAAACTTTATTAGCCTTGAATCTCTATTTTAGACTAATAAGAACACTTCTACTTACCCGATTATATCCTATTTCAACTGAGTGAATAAATGCGTCGATAGTGTGGTGACCGCTTTCTTCTTCAAGAGGCAGATCTTCTAGAAGAGCTACTGCTTCTATATAATAGAAGACTCCCATCAGGGTCTGTAATAAAAAATGTACAATATTATCGTGTTTGAAGATTATGACCTTACCATAAATCCCTAGTCCTACATACCAATTGGATGATTCCCCAGACACTCAAAATCAAACCGCACAATGATAACTTGGGACCACAAATTTTACAGGCCATTTTGAGGTGTATTTAATAAAATTACGTACAATAAAATCTAAGATATCGACCACCGCCTGTCAGCAGGTGTCAAAAATCACACTAAAAAATGAACGCTCACATGATTAATCTTTGTCTATGGTTAAAAATATATTTAATAAAGTAAACCACCGTAACTTGAACGTAATGCATTTCTTAATCACTTTATACCATTTATTTACAGACATATAAATAGTTAAAAGCATTTTCTTCTTGACATGACAAATAATAATTTTATAATATGATCAAGTACACATTTAAGCTAAATTAATTAGACAAATAAAAATGATTACTCAACTAAAACAAAAAACTCTTAGGATAGTGTAATATTCTCACAAATCCACTTATAATCAAGTATATCTGAATATTAGTAAAGAAATTTAAAAATATATTGTAGTTAATTACTCTTTTATGCAATCGCTTTGCTACTTTGCCTTAATAGTTTTTTAAAATTATACATGGCAATGATCTTAGAGAATGACACATTTTTCTCTGTCGTTTCGTGTCTAGTGTCTACGAATCGAAAATAAATTTCTATAATGGTGGATCGTTTAGGTAGGCTATTAACTACGCTATTCATCATAAGTGATTAAAAAATCTTTTGTAACTTAGTTTGTGACAGTGTATTTATTTTGAACTTATTGTAACAAGTGCTAGTTTCCATTGTTTGTTCATTCAGTCACTTTCCTTTGACGTCAAACTTTGATACTTTACCGCAATTTAGAGCGATTATTTTTCTTTTACAGTAAATAGCGAAGCAAATGCCAGACGAATTGCAATGGTGGAGAACTGCTTCGGCAGTTCTGGCCAGGTAAGACTATGTTTTAGTCTAAATTAAAATTTACAATGTATGATATAGTAGTGTTATCAGCCGACAAACAAGGGAAGATAAGTCTCCTATACCTACATTCAACGGGTTTGCCCGAATTGATATCTCATTTATCAGAGAGATGTGAATGTACATTTTTATTGTAATATTGATTAAAAGTTTTTCTACTACTACAACTCTTTAAATTGTAAGTTTTCAACCCAAAAATTTATTGACATTATAATAAAACATGACAATCAATGTAAGTTACTGTACTATTCATATTATAGTGTATGTATCATGGATATAAATGATGCAGGTTTTGTGAATGCAAACTAAATTCCAGTGTATTTTTAGCCGCTGGCGGAACAAGGCAGGGTCTTGGTGGGGGAAGGTGTCTTGACAAAAATGTGCCGCAAGAAGCCAAAAGCCCGTCAATTTTTTCTCTTCAATGACATCTTAGTATATGGCAACATAGTCATAAATAAGAAAAAGTATAATAAGCAACATGTTATTCCCCTCGAGGAAGTTAAGCTGGAGTCTCTTAAAGATGAAGGACGTAAGTTTTAAGAATTAATAAATATTATATTTAGAAAATATGAATTATCATAGATGGGGCATAGGGTTTAAGGATTAGACTATTCTCTATTTGAATAGATATGTAACTTTGTTTTTGAACCAAAGCATTTTCAAAGGGACATTGCTTATAGAGGGGGCCTATAGAAGAAAAGTTTTTTTTTTATTTGATGAGAGTGAAAAGTGACTGACCTGTATAGTTTGCGTTCTTGAAAGGCCTGTGGCCAATAGTAGTTATATGTTAATTGGTTAATTGATTAGGATGTGGAACCCTGGAAACATATTTTTGCTAACTAATTGTGGGAGAAATACAATAAAGAAATTAAATTTTAAGTAGAAGTGTGATCAAATATTACTCCTCAATCCTTTGGTTTAAAGTCAATGTGTTACAAACTAGAGAGCTTAAATTTAAGGATTGAAAGCTTGTCTATCCTTTTAGTTCTAGTACTACTTGTATTACCACTGTAAGTATAACAAGTAATAGTTAGTTAAAAAGCAACATGATACCCAACTGACTGTATGATTATTAAAATCTTAATGCCTTACTTTCACTATTAGGGAAGGGAAGAATATGAATCTAATAGCACCTCACTCTTCAATATTGGTAAATCCATTTAGGCTACAGGAGGCAACAATAGCATGGACATACATACCCACAAAAAACATTACCCTCCTTCTCTGGGTCAGTTGGGTATAAAAAAATTCATGCCTACATAACACAGAATGTAGAAATTAGTAATGTCAATTTTCATCAAAATTACTTAACTGCAGTATGTTCACTATAAACTGCGTGTATATTTATGTTGTAGAGGTGTATATTGTAATAGCATTATTGAAAGGTGAATAGACTCCTACTAAGTTGAGCATACATTAACCAGAGTGGTAATATAATGAAAAATGCAACTAAACAACTCATAAATAAGTAATATGGTGAGCATAGGTATATGTACATAGATTATGAAAGAATGTTGAAATAAAAATCTGAAAAGATGATTTCTGTCAATCCCAATTTAAAATATTTTCAAATTATTAACATTTTCTGAAACTACAGGATAATGTACAAAGGATAATTTTTCATTTGTCTCATTTCAATCACATATCAATGTTTATTTATAAAATCAATGAGTCAACATTTTGATGACACATTTCTATTGTTTTATCATCTCGGCCAGTTATTAATATTATAAAATACAACTGAATCATTTCCAATATTTTTATTCTTCGTTTATAAAAAGAATAATATCTTTTACCTTATATTGTCATAGAGATTACTAAAGTCATGTACCATAGTGAAAAAATGCAATACTTTCAAGGCACTGATTGTTTTTGTAATGCATTATATTCTGTACCAACCCCACATAAGTGGAGAAATGAACTGGAATCATTATGAATCTACTGTAACATTAAATTTTAAGTGTTGTGTACAAAAACTTCTCAAAAATTTAAACATCAGATTATTTCTAAAAATGATATTTTTCTAGTGAAAATGGAATTTAAATTAGTTAAAATAAATAAATATGCGCTCACGCCCGTAACCCAGAGGGGTAGGCAGAGATCATGGATTTCCATTTGGCGCGATCGAGGTGTGCCAGGTTCTCGCTTTTTCTACATTCATACATCTGTTTTTCGTTCACTTTTCCTACATAAATTTGTTTCGTTATTCTCTCTTCATTTATCCTTTCAACATGCCCGAATCACCGAAGCTAAAATTTCTCAATTCTAGTTACAATATCCACTTTATATTGCGCGCGTTTTTCGTCCATTTCATTAAAAATTGCAAACGGGGCATGAATTGTACTAGTAACGTAAACACGCGCATTTTTCGGCTATTTCATTGCAAATGAGTCACAAACTATCCTCGGGGAAACACCGCGCTTTATTCAGTGTTGTTTTGTTGTTTTTCTTTATTCAAAGCGAAAACGTTCCGTTTTTTAAATTAGTCGAAGAACATTTGTATTTCCCCGATTATTTTTCCCCTTTTTTTAAGTTCCTCCTTTTGTGACAAAACTATTACTGGGATATCCGTATCTAAATGTAATTTCCAAAAAGCACGATTAACCACAAAAAAAATACCGAAGAAAGCTACTGTGCTTTACGATAACTATATCCTTAGCTCAACTAGTTTGGATAAATACATGGACAGATGATTTCCTTTTATACTATGTAAATATTCAACACTTTACAGAATATCGAAACGGCTGGCTGATACGCACGGCCTCCAAGTCATTTGCCGTGTATGCCGCAACAGCGACAGAGAAAGAAGAGTGGATGGCTCACATAGAGAAATGCATAGAAGATTTATTAAGGAAAAGTAAGTGATATACATTTTATTCTCTTTTATAGAGTAGTTTGTGTATTTTAATTAATTTAATAAAGTCACAAGAAACTTTTAATAATTTTATTAACACGCCTGCAATTCGATCCCTTGCTATTTTCTGATACCATTACAGATAATATTGTTATTCTATTACCTTACTTTTGAGATAATTGTCATTAAATATCGTAATTTTACACATTTTTTTATCCAGTTGGTATGGGTAATGTGCTGTAAAGTATGTGAAAGAAAATCAATGGTCAATAGTTGTTTAATTCATATTTGAGGTGGTAAGCAGCCGCCGTCAGAGCACGCGGCCGTGTGGGTACCAGACAACGAAGCCGCGATATGCATGCACTGTAAGAAGACGCAATTCACCGTTCTGAACAGAAGGGTAAATATCCACTGTTTATAAAAAATGTCAAGTCTATGTGTGTTACCTTAGTAAAATTGCGGCATAGTGTAGGTACTCGCTAGGGCATTTTTTACTATATTTGCTGACTGAACTTAAATGTATAATGTATTATATAGCACCACTGCCGCAAATGCGGATCGGTGGTCTGCGGGCCGTGCTCTTCTAAGCGTTGGGTGTTGCGCGGGCAGAGCGACAAGCCGCTACGCGTCTGCCTGCAATGCTACGACGAACTCACGCGTGAGCGCGCTCGCGTGCCTCCAGTGCCCCTGCCGCCCTCTGCCGGAGCCGGTCAGTAATATACATAATATAAAACACGATTATCTCCGTAAAACAATAGTTCGAGAAATATTACATTTGAAACATATCACGGTAAAAATATTAACATTTTGATGTTGAGTGTATAATTAATTTGTATCTTTTACCATATAACATATTGAATTAAAGGGGGTAACCATAGTTATTGTTATTAAGACATTAGTTGTGCATAAAAGAAGTAAATTAAAGCATGCAATCTAATACGCAGTCTATGTCATATTCAAGTCATGGCATACTTCTCTAGTTACTTAAAATTTTACTACTTTTATGTAACTTTATAGCAAATTGATTCCAAGTAAAAAATGGGAGAGGTGTCTTATGGACAGTCAGTTGGAACGGAGTTCCTTTTGCTATAATTATCTTATTTGTGTTTGTTTAAAGTCAATGAATCAATGGGCTGAATCGATTGAAAAAAGTTTTAGTTTCTTAGGTGTTCGGGAAGTGCCTCAAAAATCACTGCGTTTTTCACTATTA
>JWHW01055078.1:24803-36084 GCA_000931545.1 Papilio glaucus
ATTGTATGATAAAGCGCACATGTCACGGATATTTCCGACGACGTTATTCATGATAATATAAATAAATAACTGCAGCAACTTCTTCGACGTCCGCCAAGCCCAATTCTCATAAAGGCACTTAACGTAGCGGCGCGGCGGAACGTAATAGAACCGAGACGATACGCTTAGCCGGAATACGCCGTGTTGTTGCGACGGACCGTATAGACTTCGACCTGCCGGAACCGAACGCCGCATCACGGCCAGCCGCTAGTGCGATTCAGGCCTAACTATGCCAAAGCTGTCAATACGTGATATTGAATTTCCGCTATTCACGGCGAACAAACATAAATCGAGTAGTGAGACTCGATTGACACTCGCACTCACTTGTTCTCGCATCTCATCGCGTTTTACGTTAACTCGATTAACGTCACGTTGAAGTTTGCAATAAACTCGCACTAGGCACACAGGTAGGTTTTTAATAGCTGTCAATCGTTGTCCGGCCGTCGATGGTCGCGCAACTAATGAAAATCAATGTATGTTCATAATGATTTATTAATTATTATTGTTTTTCGATATTAGTATAAAGTAGTACTCTTCACCTATGTAACATTATTCAATAATATTTTTATATTGCATTTAACGAGAAAAACATACATAATTCATAATGTAATTATGGCTTACATTAACATACAGTAATGATAATATCTTATTACAAACATTATAACAAAATGTATACATCGATTCGTACATTATCTTCTTGAGTACTTCAGCTGTGGGGTACTACAATACTAATACAAAATAAGATACAAAACACTGCTGTTAAACATTTGTTGTTTTTTTGTCATATGATCTAGATTAGGGGTGGTCAACCTTTTTAAGAGTGCATGCAAGGAAAGTAGTTTTTGTTTGTCTGTGCTTAGGGTAACCTATGCTCTTGCGTGCCAGAGACAAGTCATCGGCGAGCCAAATTTGGCACGCGTGCCAGAGGTTGCCCATCCCTGATCTAGATTGTCATATGTATTTGCATTCTTATTGTATTTATTCTATAAGGCGTAGAAAAATTTGAAAATGCAATCACAGATCATGAGTTAAGTTAAGGCAATATAAACCTTAATCTTTTCCCGAAGGGACAGATGAAACAGTACATTGTAGCCGAGCCACCGTCGCGTGAGTCATTTGAAATTGCCAGCGCACATTGCGCTGCACTGGCAATTTCAAATGCTTACGCGCTATTTTGGTTAAAACGGAGGTCATTAAAAAATCATAGCAAAACCCTGTCTCCATTTATTATAAAAACAATAATATAATTATTTTTCAATTACTGTCTTATTTTTTTACAGCGGGATTTACCCAACAGCTTGTCAAAACATATTTGAATAGCAACAAAAAACTTACTACTGAATAATTTCAATGATCTGGTTGCAATATAACTACTGAACTTGATCACAGTTTCCACTCTTAAATCTCCACTTTAACTCATAACACATCAAATAAAAACTGTGATACTATTCATTCTAAAAATGCCTTACATGGAATCCAAGTCCCGTTATATATTTAAACTTAGCAATAATAACTACTTTACAATTATCATCAACCCTGGGAGTATCCTTTCTTAACTTTTTATCATGGACCATAGATTTAAATGGCTGAGTCGACAACAGATAGATTCTCAAATTTGTACTTATAAAAAAATCTCTTATGAGTGCATACATACAATTTGGGAGATAACATCCAAAATATATTTAATTCTATGAACTATTATATATATACTAAGCTCGTATAAATGGCTTAGTATAAAATTAACACATACTAAAAGAACTAGAGTACATTTAAGAGGTCTTATAATACTAAGAAACTAGTGCGAAACGATACTAGTACCATAGGAAGTGTTAACTGGATACATTGGCGGCCAACTCGAACCACTGTCGTAACGCGTCTCCCAGCACGCTCGGCAGCGCCGCCAGGTCCCGCAGGAGCAGGTAGAAGGGGAACGGGAATGCGTCCAGGTATGACACAAACCCGCTCAGAGCGTTCGTCACGGGATCCATCACTGGCCGCCTGATGTCCATTATTGAATCCTTTAATACAAATACACATATCAGTAGTTGAAAAATGTTGAAAATCTATTTAAAAAAATAAAAAAAACATTTTTACGATGGTATATGTTATATAAATGAAACTTTTTACAACTTTGTAATTGATTGAACTAGTTTGTTTAATGGACACCTAGTGTATCGTCAACTCAGACATAGCTCACCTTATTGTCGGGATTATCGATGATAATGTAGACGCAAAATATCCCTTGCTGCCTCGCGCGCCGCACGGCCTGTACGACGCGCGTCTCTCCTTCAGAGAATATTCCCCGACCATCGCTAACTATCACCAGCAGCTTGGCATTGATGGCGTCACTCCTCACATTCTGCTCGTCGAAAAGCACCGTAGAGAAGTCCAACAGTTGAGCTATCTTTGTCTTTGTTTGGTCGAAGCGCAATTGGTCCAGTATCTTCGCACCGGAATGCTCGGAGAACTGTTCACTGAACGGATGGAGAAGGTTTGGTTTTTCTCCGAAGCTGATTACAGCGAGATCGCCAGATTCTAGAAGGTTTAGTGCCTGGAATAATGCGTTTAACATAATTTATTTGTATTAGACTAAAACAGCAACTGGAAAGTAGGTTTTAGCAAACCAAAACGTAGAAAATTTAAATGTTTACAAATTGCAAATAAACAGTAAATATTTATTTTGGATCACAAAAACAACGACACTACAATTAGTAAAGATTACCATGCTCTTCTCGCTCCTGTGCGGTCCTCGACTGAGCACGAGTTTAAGATTGACAATGTCCAGATATTTATTTACAATTATAAGTTAAAATAAATTAATGACAGTATAAGATTAGTGTTTGATGGTACCTGTGAGACGAGCGCGAGGCTCTCGAAGGCGAGCTCCTTGCTGCGGTTGTCGGCCATGGAGCTGGAGTCGTCAAGCGCGAGCGCGATCTTATAGTCGCGGCGCGCGGGCCGGGTGCGGCGCAGCCAGATGCGGTCCTTGCGGAACTGCGACGCGATGTAGGGGATCACGCGGCGCATGTTGATAGCTCGACCCGTACGGAAGTCGCCTACAAACAATTACTTAGTAAATAAATTATTTGAAAAACTCACAATACACTTTGCATTATATGTCATCCAATAATAGCTACTAATCAAGTCGTAGTTCAATTCGAATCGAATTGTTAAACGAGCATTGAGTCCCAAGCCGCGGTCCAAAGAACCCAGGTTAACTCTATAGGTTGTCCGGCCAAGCGGCATAAAAAGCTTTCCACTCCGAATTTAAAGAAGTAATCCCCCGACCCGAGGTTTCTGAATGATTAGTACTTATTTATACTACCCCATACTTAGTAACTTAAAGAGGTTTAGGCTAAGCGCTCTCCCCAGTTGCCACTTAAAGACTAATGTGGCTGTTAAAACAAGTCCCGAGGCAAACAGTCAATGAATAAAATGTCAGTCACAAACAATCGTTCTAAGATAATATAGAGGTGACAAGGGTTTATAATAGCAGGATAGAACAGCAATATTAAGTCTACTGACCGGCACGTCTCGACCGTCCAGTTGGTTCCAGCACGAGGCGCAGTCGCTCGCAGAGTGCGCGCGCGGCAGCCGCGGTGTCGCGCCACGCGCCACGCCACGCCTCCACCGCGCCGGCCCCGCTTGAACGACCAACACTCAGGTATTCACGGATACTTAGATACTGCTCCATTGTTATATCCTCAGCTGCTTGGACTTGAGTATCAAGTCTGAAAATATTGTAAGATTTGTTTATGTTATTACTTAAAAATAATTCGGTAATAGGAACTATCATATATCGTAAGAACCCGAGGCAGCTAATGGTAAAAGAGAAACAGATTCAAATTGTGTCTTTGTTATAGCTTTTTAAACCTATATTCGGAAATAAGTGTTTAATTGTTATATAAAATACTGTTTCGTACTTTGTATGATATGTGGTGTCGCGTCCACGCGGCACGCTCGCGGTGAGCACCGCCTCCCCATCCACCTCCACTCCAGCCTCTCCTGTTGCCTCTTCTCCACCTTCCTTTTTATTACCAGATTTATCTTGCTCTTTCTCTTGTCCATTCTTCATTTTCTCGGATTTAATTTCTTCAGTCTTCTCTATCTGGAAAGCGAAATATTTTTATGAAGCGCATATCTATGAATATGTTCCTAACTAAGGTTTTGAAATACAAGTGCTCGTCACTTAAACTGAAAATGATTTCTAGTTAAATTTTACATTAGTAATTGGTGATCTTTGTTTTGGTTCATTTGGGGTCATTACTCTACTGAGGCTTGCGGTGATGAGGAATTGCGTCTAGTAAATCTTCCTGTGTGGACATACTCGAGTAAAGTGGAAGGAGCTCTGTGATATCCTACAGAAGGAAGCTTCCTTTATTAATTTAACAAATTGGTGGAAGTTTCTTTGCTTCATTTGCGTTTGTAAAAACTTTTCTACTTATAAGGATTGCAAAGTACAATTTGTTTATTCCTGTTTCTTAAAATAATATCTTACTTGTATATCATCATCATCAACATCCATGGGCACGTCCTCGTTATCTTTCATCTCCTCTCCGTCTTCATCTTCTTGCTGCAGTGTTGGCTGCTGCTCTGCTTGTTCCTTGGTGGCAGCGTCGATCGCCTGATACAAATAGGAAATAAATTAGTAAATCGAATTCAAAACGTTTATCAAATTAGCCACCACCACAGTGACAGAATTATAGCTTGTAATATGTATTTGTACGTTTAAAGATTTATCTTAATATACATAATTCTTCTGTACGTGGGTTTGTCAGCTAACTCCTAAACGGCAGGAACGTATGAAATGTATGAAATTTTATGTGTTGAAAATAAAATTGGAGCCTGTAGTAGTGTTTCTCAGCTAAGCTAAGGCTATCTATCATTTTATGACTTCAAATATTACATTTGACCTCTCCGCGTAGTTCTATACAAAAGTGGAAAGAATGATTTTTGTTGTTAAGTTAGGTTAGGTTAATAAAATGTTACTATAAACGAACTTATAAAATTCAATGTCTCCTACCTGTAGATCATCTTTCTTTCCTTGTTTCACATGTTGGAAAGCGTCTGCTTCTTTGTCTGCATCATTATTCGCGTCCCCACCTTCCTCGGTGGCTTCCTCTTCCTCTACGTTTAAGGTGTGAGCTCTTTTTTGTTTTTGTTCATTTACCTCACCTGAATAGAAAGTATATTTTAATTCAAGATACCTATCTAATATTCAGTTGGTTATACGGATATAGCAATTCCTGTACGCATTTCTCAACCTTAGTATGTTTTAGTCCCAGTGTTACATTTTTACACTGAAGTACGGAACAGAAAACTAAGAACTTATAAAAATAACTTTAGTATGGATACCTGCACTGTATCGCAGTAAGTTTTACAATTAAGAAATACCGTATTTAAAGTTAAAATATTTTAAAGCCTCGGTTATCGCTTTGTCTTGCAAATTTGAAACGTAGACCACTTTAGGTATTTACTTTAACTTTCAAAGGTTATAGTGACTTGCACACTTGCACAGTCACTGGCAAACTAGTGATTTTTTAATTATCTACCTATGGCGTGCGCTCCGTTTGTTGACTTACCTAAAGTTCTTTCATCGTCAGTTCTTCCGGGTTTGTTTTCACGTCTCCTCTGTGCGTCTTGGGAGGCCTCCGCCCTGGCAGCTTGCTTTTCGCCGCGATGTCCTCTGTCACTCTTGTCTAGTTCTGAACGTCCTGTGGATTGTTTGTCTTCACCGACTTGCTCTTGTGCTTGTTCCTTAAAGAATAAATAAATGTTAACTTTAAGAAAATAGAGTGATTGAGGTTTTAATTTCTGTATTAGATATGAAGGCCTCTTGAAAAAAGGCACCCACCGTAAGGAAGTTATGGAATCACATGTATAAAATTTGCATTGAATTGAAAGGCAAATTACCAATTAGTAGAATAAAATAACGTGCAACACTTACAAATGGAGCTGCTTCTTCGTCTTTGGCTTGTTCGGCATTCGTTTCTACATTATCGTTAGCACCGCGATCCATTTCAGCATTCTCGGATCTCTCGCCCGTAGAAGGATCTTCACTTGATGGATTTGCTTGAGGATTAGCGTCATGTTCTTTTTTCTCTATATTGTCCTGCTCATTGATGTCCTCTGAATTTTTTGGCAGTTCTTCCTCATTATCAGGTTTATCTTGGTCTTCAGGCAATTCAGAATTATCATCCTCGTTTTCTTGTGGAATATCGGAATTGGGGTCATCTTGAAGACCATCTGTCTCTTCATCTTCTAGTTTGCTAGATTCTACATCATCATTTTTATCTTTATCTTCTGACTTTTCTTTTTCCTAGTATTAAAAGTTTATTTAATATTTGCAACAAATACAGTAAAAGTACAATTTACGACTAGTCACAATATTATTACAGTATAAATGAATTAGGAGTTAAAAATGAGGTATCAAAATGGTAACATCAAGATTTCAATGCTGATTGAAATCTTGATGTTACCATTTACCTCATTGCTCAAAGCTATTTAAGGATATGAAAAACTGATCTAACCTGTGACTCGTCATTGTTTTCCTCATCACCTCCATCGTCTTCGTCACTGGACACTTCAAGTCCATTCTTATTGTCTTTCTCTTCTCCGTCTTTTTGCTTATCGTCCTCATCATCTATAACTTCCTTCATCACATCTATATCAAATGGATTTTCGGTTTCTGTTTCACCTTCGTCCTGTAAAAATGTCAACATAAATATTTTTTTAATTAAACATGTATTTATTAAACCGCATTGATTTGTGTTAAATTGGATAGTTCATATTAATTAGGTAATTAAACACAAGATATCCGAATAGGATTTGATACCTTATCTTCGCCTTCTTCTCCATCAACATTCATATCATCAGGCAGATCAAAATCTTCAGGCTCTGGTAGTTTTTGTTCCTTACCGTGATGCGGATCAATCTAAAAGAAATCGTTGTGTTTATTAAGCAAATGACAAGATATCTATTAAATAATTTGATCCAGCAATTACCAATATATATTTAATAACTAAAAATATAAAATAAATAACATAAAATACAATTAAGTAAGTTAATATTTTTATAAATCTTCAAAGTCAGGCGGCAGTTTTTATCGTCTTAACTAAAGCCAAATGGTTCATATGGATGGTGCCATAAAAGTATGAGAAATCAATAAAAATAACTACACTTATAAGTTTGTAAAATATATAATACTTTAATTTAAGAAATTAAAAATAAATATACATCACTTTCGCGGTACTTACGTGATCGTCATCAACTTCAGGTTCGTCCATTTCATTGATATCTTTCTTCTTCTTTTTCTCATCGCCTTCTGTGCCGTCATCGGTCCCTTGTTCTTCTTCCTTAGCACCCATTTCTTTTTCGCCTGTACTCTCTCCTTTACCCTTTTCATCCTTATCTTTCTCCTGTTCTTCATCAATATCCTCCTCATCTTCTGACCCCCAAATTTGTTGATCTAATCTATGTGTTTAAGAACATTTTAATTATATTTCACTATCTTTACATAATATAAAACAAAGTCGTTTCTGCTGTCTGTTCCTTTAGATTCTAATTCCTTGAAAGGACATATAAAATAACTTACTTTTCAGCTGCTGTATCCGTGTCACCCATTTGCTTGTCGGCATCATCTTCATTGTCTTCTTGTTCAGAATCATCTCTTTCTACACATAGTTTAAATATCATTAATTTAAAATGGATATCATTTATAAAAAAAAAACAACAAAAATCATTATATTATCAAGCAATAATAATAACAATTTGCAATTCGAATCAATTTGTTTAAAAATCTTACCCTTTTCTTCTACATCTTGTAAATGTGACTCAAAGTCGTCTGTCATGTTGATTCCTTTTTCTTCTTCCTTGCAATCTTTGTTCTCTTCTTTTTTCTCCTCACCTGGTCGTTGCGCATCATCTAATTGATCCTATTACGACCCCAAAAATGATCAATAGACTTTGATTAAAAATAACTATTTAGCGTTTATAATTATAATATAAATTTAGATCAAACCAGTAAGAGAACGTACCCACACTATATGCCCCCTTCAGAGCTCGGGGAGGGACATATTACCATTTTTTTGTAATTGATTAAGCTTCCTGTTTGCAAATAAATGGTTATATACCATATTTATGAATTACTACGTGAACAAGAGGGTAGGGAGGGGTCTTGTCATATACCACCTTGTGATTGCCTAGTAGTTGAACGGAGTAAAGAAATGGGTCACGTAGTATAAGTACGCACCGTTAATACTTTGTATAACATATACCTCACCTGATTCTCTATTCTTTCAGACACGTCCGTTTGGCCTTCACCTTCGCCAAGCCCCATGCCATTGGATAATTTTCCGGGGCCTTCGCCACCTTCGCCATCTTCCATGTCTAAGTCAGACGGCTTACAAAAACTGCAAATTAACTCAATTTATTGAAAATCTCGAAAAACTTTAAATCAATAGAGAAAGTAAATTTATTTAATTATTTTACCCACCCTTTAGTCGCTAAATCCGAAAATATTTTCAAGAGTACTGACAGCATTTTGCAAGAAACTCTATGAACAGCCACCTTTTGCGATACGAAATATTGTATAAACAAGATAGCTTGCTCTAGTATGGGAACAACTCTTGACACTGCAATTTTCACATCTCCGGTCTGAGTCACCGTCGCTATATATTGAACATAATCAGTTAATAATCTGTACATTTTATTAATTAAAGCATCCAACTGTAATAGTTTTACATCATTGGAAAGATTGTCTTGTAAACGTTCTTTTAAGTGCTTATCTTCAAGCATTTCTTTGTTTTCACTTTCATTGTCTTCAATTAATTTATCGATAGCGTTCAATACATCAGATTCACTATCGTTTTTATCAATTGGCAAATGTTTTTTGTAAAGTGACTGTATAATTAAAAGCATAGTCGCTATTAAATCTTCAGTTTCTGTAACCAACTTTTCAGTATCTTCTTCCATGCACACATCAGTCAATAAATCTAATGTATCAAGTTGTACGATTGTTTGTTTCATGTACGAGACTAAATTATTTAGACTCCTTAAGAAAGGATGCTGTGGTACAAATTCATCACTGACCAGTGCTTTTAAACTGAACTGATATTTATCTTTAATTTCATCTAATCTGTTGAGAAAGCTATATAAAATATTTCTGGACTCATTGACAACATCTATATGAGATTGGGACAGCATCGGTAACTCAAACATGTTGTGTCCAATTTGTTTAGGAGCAGATACTAATAATTTATGAATTGTGGTTTTCTGTTTAGAGACTTGAGTTATAATGGATTTGACCGATTTATACAGAGCATTCCATTCGTCGCTGTTCTTGTAGCAACGAGTTATTGGCGAATCAGAAACTACGGCATCAAATTCTGGATCACAGTTGTCTTTTAAAGTTCTCTCGGGACACGATTGTAGCAGCACACAGAATTGATCAAGCAATATAGATGTATTCGAGTAACAATCTGAGAGGAGGCTTAATTTTTCTTTTAATGTTGAAATATTAGATTCGGGAGTTTCAATTTCTAATGCCGCTGTCAAACATGACGCTATCCTTCGTAAATCGCAGAGTTGTCTTGAATATTTCGCAACAGATTTCTTCTGTTTTATTGTTAGTTTCTGTTAATAAAAAATAATCATAACGTCAGTTCCATCATAAATAACAATAGAATATTACATTTTATTAGAAATAAAAATACCATTAGTTGAGCTGCGAATCCTTTACATCTTTCAATATTTTGCATGCCCAAGTCTGCATGAGGAGATGCCAACGATGCAGCAAGCAATCTATGACGCGCTATATTTCTCTGGAAGTATTTTTCACATCCGGACCACAATAAAGACATCGTCGCGTCGCTGCGTCTAAAGAGAAAATATTATATATTTTACGTTTTATTTGAACTAAAACATTTTTTTTATTTACTTTTAGTTTGCTTACCTGGTCTTTAAGTAATTCATAGCTGCATCCAGATCGACGGGAGGTATAGTGAAGTCGTACAACTTGTCATCAGCAGATAAAATGACGAGGCCCGTGCGATAGTTAAGACCGATTTGGGACAAGTACTTGAAAAGATCTGCAAGAGCCTTGCGCTTTTGTTGAACGATGTTCTTTGCTTGAGATTTTTGTTTCTCTTTTGGTACCGTTGTATCTACCTGAAATATGTAGTTTTACTTAATATCTTATATATCTCTTAATAATCTGACAAACATGCTCGACGCAAGTTTAGACCATATCAAAATTATTCCATACACCCTCAAGCAAGACTGCTATGCCAAACAAAAATAGTGTGCCCTGCTATGCCACGTTTTTACGGTTCGATTCATAAACAAAATGTATTGAGAACAAATTTTCTACCATTATATTTAAGTGGGGATAAGCAAAGGGATGATGATGATGGTATGAGAAGGTATGTATTATCACCACCAAATAGTAGGTCAAGAAAGTATATCGAATGATGATATTGTTATAGAAATCTTGCTACTTACCTCCATAGTAGCTAAATGGGTATTAGTCTCTATAATAAGAGTAACAAAGTCATCCAACGCTTGCACCAGCGATGGATAGCCGGAGTTGAACATGGTATCCTTGCACAAGGACTTGGCTTTGTTCAGCAACGCTGGCACTTTGGAGAGCAAACTGCCTTCGGGCACGACGCCGCAAGCCAGCTCAGCTTGGTCTAGGTATTTCTGAAAACCGGATTTCATACTGTGGACATTGTTTATGGATTTTTATAATGAATAAACTTTATCACAATCTCACGAATGTTCAATGGCGATACGCATAATTAGTATCAGCCTATTCCGTGTTGTCTGAAAGTTAACCACGTCAATCGAACGGAAACACTGACGCTGGCAACTTGTTACAAAACTTTGCTTATTGCCCAAATAACGAAGATTCAAACGCAAGGTGCAATAAGGGGGTTACAAATACCACTATAACTAGAAGTCTGATGGTAGAATAAAGATAATTAAATTATATAAGTAATGCAAACAATTAAGAGAACTATTCACACATACATATTTCAATACATTATTTGTTTTCTAACAAGCTGAACGGGACTCATGGACAGTTTCACCGGCAATTGTAACACTATAAGCTAAACTCTATTTAATATGATTCATCATATGAATCTTTGGTCAACTTATTTTGCATACATCCTTTCATCCTCAACTTTAGGCGTATTTTTTTCTTAATTCATCTCAATTAGAAAAATCCTTTGTTAGTGAT
>JWHW01055078.1:36655-54839 GCA_000931545.1 Papilio glaucus
CCGAGGAACCCTTGCTGTCGTTAATTACGACGGCCAGGGATATCGGTAGCCCTATTTTATCCCGGGACTACTGGGCCGCGGCGCCTGCTGTTGTTGCCACCGCTTCGCCGTCTCCGAGCGGGTATCGCCCTCTCCCGCTCCCGCTCTGCGATCTCCTTTTGGACCATCACGGTTTAACAAAATACTACTATAACTAGAAGTCTGATGTTAGAATAAAGATAATTAAATTATATAAGTAATGCAAACACTTAAGAGAACTATTCACATATACATATTTCAATACATTATTTGTTTTCTAACAAGCTGAACGGGACTCATGGCCAGTTTCCCCGGCAATTGTCCACTATAAGCTAAACTCTATTTAATATGATTGATCATAATATGAATCTGAGGCCAACTTATTTTGCATACAACCTTTCATCCTCAACTTTAGGCATATTTTTTTTAATTCATCTCAATTAGTAAAATCCTTTGTTAGTAATCGCCTAAAATGACATATAAAATCTCGTTTTATGGTTTTTAATGGAGTCGTGTAATTTGGAATTACACATCAAAAATTTACGCATTCGCCATTTCATCTACGTATCTACGTATATGACGCCATGTTGGAAATGTACGCAAACTATGGGCATTTATGTTATTTCGTTTCATATAAATATATTAAACGAAATAACATAAATAAAACACATGCAACACATTTTATTTAAAAATATTAACATGGTGCACGTCTCCACCGCGTAAGCTTCAACTATGCAAAATATCAGACGCCTCCGTTTTCGCATTACTCTTAAAAATCTGTTGAATGATTTCCCTTTGCGTATTTATATATAAATAGAATATAGATTATTATTTCGAGGATAACAAAAAACAACCAACCAAAAAAGTCAAGTAACAAAGTAAATAAAAGATAATATAAGCAATGAAATACCTTGATATTTCTGGCCATGACGATGTGGTTCTGAGGATCGATCATATAGGCCCCTCCGGTGGAGGCGTGCGGGCCCGTGGCGCGCTTGGGCCGGTCCCAGAGCCCCACGTGTTCGATGCTCTCCGTCATGTTATCGACGAGGTAATTGGCCACACTCTCTTTGAGAACATTCTGGAAGTAACATTAAAATATTAAATCCACCCAACCTCTTCAAATCTCATCGTTCTTTCTCTTTTTGTTGCCTCTTCCCTTACCTACAGAATAGTGCACTCATAACTCTTCTAATTAATGCGAATGTAAATGGGTTATGGAGGTCAAATAACATCGAGTAAGGCCTGCCTTCGTCCGCCACGTTCTTACCTAGCACTATAAAAATATTGCTAAAGGTCCTCAATATTTGATTTTATGTTTACATTATACTTCTAGGGTAGTGTAAAAAAGTATAACATTAAAAAACAATCACCCCATACTCGCATCCGCAAAACGATATATAAATTCAATTAGCTGTACAAACAAAATTACAGTATCTTAAGGCGAAGATAAGAATCTAAAAAAAACATTAAAAGTTCAAAAAAGATTTAAAATACCTTTTAAGTTGAAAAAGAATTACAATAATGTTACTTACCTCAAAGTCCTTAGTTTGCTTGTGAAGTGCTTTGTGTGCTTTTTCAACTGTGTCTTTAACACTCCAGTAGCTCAAGTCCCTGTCCCAGGTGCAAATCTTGACAAAATCTCTCAGTTTCTTCTCTATGGGTGCGCGTTTCTCCTTTATTACATTTGCAATTTGCATTGAAAATTGCGAGTAATAGTTGTAAGTGTTCCATAAGATTGACAGTAATTCATCTGGAAAATAATTATGTATAAAATAAACAGAACCACTTACGTTTGTAGCCCAGTGGGGTAACCACGGATTGTTTTTTTTCATTTGGCACAGTAATTGAAAACCTGTACTACATTTGTACATCTACAGACACCTTCATCATGGATGAAACTGAATGACTAACTGATATATCAACGGGCAGCCCAAACTACTGCAACTAGTTGAAAATTTGCACAGAGATTCCTGTTATTACGTAAACGAGAACTAATAAAGGATTTCTCTTATAATTCAACCTCTAAAGGTGTAAGGGGAGCAAGAAAGTTTGTACGTAGATTTTTACACGTAACCTAGAGGGGTAGTCAGATTATGGATTTCCATTTGGCGCTATCCTGGCACCCCTCTCTCGCTTCTTCGACATCCATACCTCTATACCTTATTTCAAAGCAAGATATGATTGTTATAAACAAAAATCGTCATTTACCTTACATGGCTGCCATTACACTTTTTATACTTTCATCGGAACTGTTGTACTTTTGTGGAAATTGTGAGATAAAGTGAAGTGTAATAGGTATAGCTAATATTACAAGGATAATATGAATAAAATGAGAAAAAGTTGTATTTCGAAAATATTTTGGAATACACGAATATTACACCTTTATTTACAAAAATCACTCTTGCTGTGAAACAAGGTATTCGCATACATACTCGTCAATTACGGGTACTCCTTATATCGCCTTTCTTTAGTATGTCACTAATCTGATCGATATAAGTTAGCCTTGGACATGCCCTGCCAACGCTACCACTCACTTTTTCAACATAAATTTGTTTCGTTACTATCCCTTCATTCATCATTTCAACATGCCTGAACATGGCATTCTTAATTAGTTACAACGTCCACTTTTAAGCCACACTCTTCCCTCATAACGCTATTTTTAATCCTATTATTCAAAGTCACGAGTAGCATATTTCTTAAGGAGCGCATCTCAATAGCATAACTCTACTAACATGCTTTTCCTGCCTAACCCACCTCTCATTTCCATACATTAAAGTGGGGACGAGTACAGCGTTGTTTATTGCCACAGCTATATGTGTATTTGAATAAAATAAAGTTTTGTACCTCTCTTCGAACTTGGTTCCAGATGAATTAAATGGCAATGGTAAACATATACAATGTTCAGCCTCACTTCATACTCGACCAAATTAGAGCTCTCCATGAACGCCTTCAGCACTGAGACAACTCTTGCAGGCGGGACTGCCTCCTCATTGTTCGACTCATTGTACAAGTAAGAATTAACCACGGAATACAAGTAGAACCAGTATTTGTGAGCTTCTGCTTGCTTCCTGTAATACATTAACATTGACCATGTATTTCTTTAATACTAAACATATGTGTACAAGAAGAATGACATTTGCCAAGTTATAAATGATAATAGTAGACATACAGAACGTTCGAACGAAACGTTTTGAATCATCGTTCATCGTACGTAAGGCAAAGGTTTGGAATAAATTGCCAGAGTCAATGTGCCAATTATGACGTGGGTACCTTCAAGAGAAGAGTGAATAGGTTTTTGCTAAATTAGTGTATACCATCTTTCGACCATGTCACTACTTAACATCGGGTGGGATAGTGGTCAAGCGATAGTTTACTATTACTTAATATTTTTTAAGAACGATACAAGTTAATGGTGATAAAAAGGAACGCACACACTTACACGTGCATGCTTATACGCACGCCCGGATGCAGGTACGCACGTACCCATGATCGTGTGTACGAACGCACCGTCCTACTTCTTACCTGTTGTATAAATTGTTCAAGCACTCCTTCCAATGTGACATTTCAAGTTTCCTCCAATTGATAATCTGCTGGCCAACATCTAGGGAAATGTCTATCATGTTGTTTGCTTTATGAGCATTCTTGTTCCACTCCTCAATCTTATCGCGCAGCAGTTCCAACCCCGTGAGGAATCGGGACACGGGGCTTGTTATTGAGAAATTTAATATTCTGTCTACGATAACAATTATCTGAAAGAGTTAGAAGTAAGATACTATAAAAACACATGTACTTTTAATATTTGCTTAACTCTTAAGTAAATAACGTTTATGGAAATTTTGTTAAAAAAGTAAGCTATTGCTACTACTAACACCATTCAAATAAATAGATTGAAGCTATTGTCCGTTAATTTGACAGGAGAAAAAACTACAACTATGATATAAAAGTTTTTTTTACTTACATCTTTCAATGTCGGGAAGTCGGGCCACTGAAAGAGTAATTCATTTGTTGCATCCTTGACTCTGTATAGCAATGCTAGGCACTGCTTGGTTTCAGAAACCCAAGGCGAGCGGTAAAAGTCTACCTTGGCACTCGATGTTTCTGTTGGAATACAATTATAATCAAAACAAACTCATTCATGCCAATTCACTTATCAAGGCAACTTGAAATCAATAAAGTAACTTACCACTCCCGTCAACTTTCTCCTTAATATCAGATATTAAGACCATCAAACTGGGTGAAACGACACCTTCAAATTCTGCATCTAAAGCTTCCCATGCGTTGTTCACTAGCCGACTAAATATGGGGTACCTCATGAGCAATGGACTCACAACATTGTTTGCTACCAATTTTTTAGGGGAGGGTAACCATTCCGCGGATGTCATGTTATGAGCAAAATTGGAATGCCACTTATATATTAGTGAAACGTCTTCATTACTGATTAAGTATTCAGCTTTTTTCTTATCCTCACTTGGTACTTTAACGTTCTTCTGCTCTAATGTTGGTGGTTTAAATTCAGCAAAATCTGATTCTGAATAAGAGGGGAACATCTCCATTATTTCTTCTTGAGCGATTGCTTCCTCGTCTTCGTCTTCGCATTTAGACCTTAAAAATTAAAATGTATGTAAATAATCTAACAACTGTAATGGGGTAGTCAGAAGTAGAAAAAGTAAATCTGGGTTTACAACAATGTGCTAAGTAATATTTAAAATATAAACGTTACTTTTTATCACTCATTGAAGTCGAGCAGAAATATCGCAATACTACTCGACAATCCCTCCCAAAATACATGACATTGCAGTAGTGTTTTCACACTATCTTTTGGCGGTAGAAGAACGTATCCTTTTTCGTTATCCTGATTTTGAACATAACTAATACCATAACACTACCGAACTCACAGATTGTTATCTCACAAAAGTGAGATAACAATATGTTTTATGTCAATGTTTTCGGCAGTGTGAAGTCACGGTAAGGTTTATATTCATGAACTTACTTCGTAACATATAAAGCTTCGTCGTCTATTTTCTTCTTCTCGATGTCTTGTCGTTGCTTCTCCCAGGCATCGACGATCGCGGTTAACGTTTTCAAAATAGCATTAAATGTCACCTTGTCAACGCCCTCCATGGCAACGCAGCGCATGTTGAGCTCCGATAAGTTCATTTTTAAAGTCCTATATAACACAAGGTATAATGAGTTAATTGAATATTTCTCACTGTATATATATTATAAAAAGTACTTACTCCAAGCATTCCAATTCAGCAAAAATCACGTCTTCTTCAGAAGATATAACACTCTTCTTTATCATTTGCATGAATGTAGACGTTACAAATCTGTTTAAATAACTTTCTTTATTATCTTTGTAAGATATCGTGTTCGGATATTCCATCAGTTCAGTCAATTTTCCACAAAAAAACAAACCTTGTTCGATTTTAACAATCATTTCTCTTATTAGGTCGCTGAGAGAGGTTATACTGTATACAACCTGTGATAAAGAAGCCTGAAGGGGTTTCGCTAAATCGGGAAAAATCTCAGAGTATGTTGTCTCGATTTTTTTATAAAACGCGTTAACTGAATGTAGCCAGGATGAAGTTTCTTTGATAATGGCTTGAGCGTTTTGAATTATGTTTTTGTCGACTTTACTAGATTGCAGACTCTCGTAGAGACTGTCACAAGTTGTTGTTAGATTAGTAGATATTGTTGTTACCGTTTTTTGTGATAATACTGATTTAGTAAAGTGCTTGCAGTCCTGAAAACATGAACATCTTATTTGAAAAAAATTAGATTACATTTTTTGGAATAAAGTGATTCATTGAATTCATATTGAAAATATGAATTCAATGAATCACTTATAAGAAATGAAAAATATGTTAATTACTTGCTATGCATAGCGTATAAATATATAATTTTTTTTAAAGGATGAATGAAGGGAGAATGAGTGAACGAAATAAATTTATGTTGCAATAGCGAGTGGCAGGGTTGGTAGGAGACGTCCAAGGAGAACTTATATCGACCAGATTAGTAAGATACAAAAAAAGGGCGATATAAGGAGTACCCGTAACCGACGAGCTTGTATGCGTAGATGTAGAATAAGCTAGAGAGGTGTGCCACGATGGCGCCAAATGGAAATCCATTATGTTTGCCTTATTTTTTTTTCATTTAGATCAAATAATTAGCAGTGGTAGAGCCTGCAACAACATCTATTGCACACATGGGCCGCTAGACCGGTGAAATACCACCTCACAGAACACAAGCGTGAAGTAGAAGTATGCTTCTGCAATTCATCCGATAATTGAGGTGCGGAAGGTCTAATTTCAGTCCTCCTCTATCCTCTCCGAACCTGTTCTTGTTAGAGAAGGATGGAAATGGGTAGAGGACTGGACGGGGAGGGGATGGATTGAAGATGGAAACATATTTTTCCTGTCTATCCCCTTCTCCGTCCATTATGCAGGTATGCACTACATCTGCGACTCATTCGCTGTCTCGCCTGCCACATTCTACCGTGAAAAAAATGATTATTGATAGGCGATGGTGTTAGCGATTGTATATTTATTTATCGTATCGTTATAATTACTTTAACGTAATGTTTATGTGCAAATTACCTTCGCGAAACTTCCATATGAAGGTTCCTTAGGCCGGAAAGTGTTTCCAGACGCATACTTATGCACAGCCTGTGCAGTTTTCACTTTAAGTTCCGCAAGAATGGAACAATAAGGATGAACCTTGTTTAGTCTGTTTTTATTTTCATTCAAATTTTCAAAAGTCACATCTGAGCTTTTCTCCATCTTTCTGCTCTCTAATATACAACCGGATACGACACCGTGAATGTAATAGACGCTAAGTAGTGCTTCAAACATTTTTACATCTTCTTCTATATATTGAACCTTGAGACGATGCTTCTCCACGTGGTCAATGGGACTTATCTCTGCCATAATCTTAAGCAGTAAGAAACTCGTCAATGCCGACAATTTAGCATTTAGTATTTTTGCTTGCATTTTTAACGTAGTGCTTTCAGAGTTTTCTAGAACAACTGTTTTTAGGTTCTCATAAGTCGAGGTAGCGTTTGAAATCATGTCAACGAAAGCGGCGTCGTCTTTGAAGTATTCTTTAAGTTGTTCTAATTTAAAACTATACATTTCGGAACTTGAATTGTGACACTTTTCTTTTACAAAACAGTGCAATTGATACATCAGTTCTTCGTATTTTTTCATTTCCAAATCGATATTAGATTTTCTGAAAATAAAAAGAAAATTAAAATGCCATAGCCTTTCTGCTGACATGTATAAGATGAGGGTAGAAACTGTTTGAAAGATGTTCTGAAGGGTTTTTCTATAGCTACAAGATCTCCTGCCTGTCGGAATAGCAAACTGCCATTGAGGTGTCACCTTTTACTTTGCACCAAATTATAGATCTGACAAAGTGTAAGTTACTTTTTACATTGTTTTTTATTGATTAAGTTTCTTTGACTATTATTACGGTTATAATTTCGCAACAGCGTTGAGCTTTTATCAAATTATAAATAACCAACGTAAAGATATCTTAATATGATATTCCTTGCATGAATTGACAATCGTAATATCATTTTCTAATTCTCCAAGAATTTAATTTAAAAAGTTGGATAATTTTAAAGACCATTTCTAATTTACTTACAAATTTAAGGCAGCGCCTGCATCTAACACACCAATATTCTTCCACAGAGCATCACGTATGTTGGCGAGGTACATCGAATATTCTACTCGATCTTTCAACGGCACCGATTCATATGCAAAGACATGACGGGAATCTGCAATGTTACTTCAAATTATAAGATATTTAACCAATATTACTTTGTTTCCGCAGTCAATTGCATTAGATATCACCACTTCTTGGTCCTGCATAAAAGTTTTATATCTAAAATATCTTCAACTTACTTGGTTGTTGAGGATCACACAGAGGAACATCACATCGGGCTCTTTAGCCTGCCACAATCAGGTCAAAGGTAAACCCTAGTAGAGAGCCTTGACAATGTTTACTTTAATAACTGGTATAAATAAAAGTAGTACTACTTTGAAGTTTTACTCACTTTTCTCATCGCTGGATATTGTAAGTTTTTGAACATAGAAAGGCATCAGTGGTAGATTTGAAGAAACTCGCTTCGTGTTTAACGGCACATCATACATTAAGTTGTCTTCCTCAGTCTGATTTGCAGTATAGTTTAGGAAAGATAATGGATATTGTACGGGTGAACGTACGAGCAATTTGTATAACTCATCAATAAACTTCACAGGTATTGAAAATAATCTGAAAAAATAACAAAAAATAATTCAATAACATTTAAGATATAGCTCAATCCACAAATATGTTATTCATCTTCTTACCTATTATTGAAATTGATTTTTCCGCTATTGATGTTTTGTATAACTTTTAGAAGACTTAATAGAGTTGGTGGGAATCCTTTAATTTCTTTGGCGACATTTACTAAAGAGCCCAGCAGATCAGTAAAATTGCTTGTCAAGGAATAATTTTTATCACTTGAGTTAATTTTGCTCACAACATTTAACAGATCGGATTTCATTAAACTTATTATTCTTTGAATAACATATAAATGTATCGGCAAGAGTTTTATATTCATTGTTATTATAGCAGCGTTTTCTTCAATATTTGGCATGTTTTCTTGAACTGCTTTTAATGTATTTAGGTCCGGAATATCTGATACTAGATCAAGATCTAAGACAGAAGTTAATTTAGAATTACCTCTTTGTAATTGTTTATGAATGGGTTGACCCATATCCAAAGTCAATGAATTGTACAATTTAGATCTTTGAATGCAAAGAGATTGTTCTGTTTCATTTTCATACAAATTCGGTTGCCCACCTGACTTGCGTAGTTTTTTGCTCAATTTCAGTATTGTAAGGGAATCGTTTTGATTGTGTAAATTCATGGTTACCAAGTCAGTATTAAGCTTATTAAAATCGTTACCCGTTATTTTGGATAGTTCTGAAATTAAATATTTTTTTAACCATTTGCTGTGAACATTAAGCAATGGTATGATATCTTCTTTCAAAATTGGAGCGTTGTTTTTCGTTAGGTCAAATATAGGGAGCGAGCAGATCTTAATAAACCGACTTCGCCAATTCAACAATTGAAGTATTTGGCAAACGACTTTATCATCGCAGGAATCCTGTGCTCTCAGAGCACTAACAATTTCATCGTCAACACGTTGCAGGTAGATTTTGCAAAATTTCAATATCGGATATTCGACGAAGTCATCAGTTATTTCTTTCGATAATACGGCTTTTGAATACTCGATTGCTGTAAATTCTTTTCCTGTTTGTAATATTGTTTGTGTAAAAAGTTTTTGTAATTCGTTGTAAAGCAAAGTAAATGCGGCGTTAGATTTTAAGACGATTTGATCATCTTGCTCTTCAGATTCGGGATAAAATCTCCGATGTGTTAATAAGCTCGCTTTATTTTTTTCAACAAAATTATAAGCTTTTTCATTAAGTTGATTTATCAAAGATAATATTCTATCATTTTTCTTAGATTTAGCGCATTGTTTTATAATATAGTGAAGTGTTTGTAATGTATCTTTTGAACACTTTTGGTACACAAGGAGAATATTAAAGAGATAATACCAATTATTTTCTGGATTAATTCCTTCCGTATTTAACTGCATTATAATTGGAAAAGCAATTTGTTTTCCAATTTCATAGTGAGAATTATTACATAGTCCTTTAACAGATAATGTATGAGTCGCATCATTGAGGTGAAGTTCTTTATGTCCCGCTTTCTCTAGTTCATTCTCCAACGCTTTGAGCATAGTATTTTTCATTTCGGCCAATGGTACGTTGACATTCGATACAAAATCACTACCGCTTCTTGGTTTTATGTATACATCAGAGAAACTGTTGAGTAACGCCGTTTTACATGAAATACCACGCAGAAGTTGCTGCCAAGTCAGATGCGAAGCTTGTATTAAGTGTGATACCGTGGGTTTTTCGAGTCCTATCAACAACAAAAAAAAACATAAAACAAGTAAAAAAACTTGATTTTTGAAAAGGTGTTGTACTTGAAATAAAAAACATTAAATATTTCGTATCATACATCTTGGGGGAATTCGAAATCACATTATAAAGAAAAATTGTATATACATAACTATAATATTAAGTGAATGATTTTACCTTGAATAAACATTGTCATCAGCTCATGGCATTTAATACACGTAATGAAATATTGTTCGAGAAGGCCACAAGAAGACAATAGTGCTGTTAAGTCTAAATATGGCATGGTTTCTGATAAGGTTGTCTCCATATCGGCTTGCCGCAACATGAAAAGCTCTACACCCCGATTTCTCATTGCCCTCGAAATTTCACCATTCTTGGGGTCCATGGTGAAAAACACTCTAAAATTAGGATGCGGTCTAATTTCACTTACTTCTCCTCTCTCAGGTATGCTCAGTACACCATTAGGTTCCAACAAACCATTAAGTCTATCCAAGACGGCGGCCGATGTCAAGTTTACATTGTCCAATAAAAGCCACGATCCTTCCATTAATGTTTTAACAAGTAATGAATCCACCCATTCAAATTTACCTCCAGCGTTAACAGATGATAATTTAATCTTGTTTAGTAAATTATTAAGTTTACTTATATTTAATTGTACTTTATTAGCTATATCATTAGTCGATTCCCGCTCGAGTAATTTGTGGCAATGTTGTAAAAGGAAATGTACCTTCGCTTTAAAGTTCTCGTTATCATCGCTAGACGAATTAGCTTGTACAAAATTGTACTGCAATTGTTTATATTGATGAAGATTACTAAGTAATTTATTTTCTTTCCATTTTTCAATTGTCTCTGTCAGCCATAAATTACGCACAGTGCTTTGCGTTAGTGTCTCAATCGCGTTATAAATGTTTTCAAGATTTCTATTATAATCAACTTGTTCAAACCCACCCAAAAGATCGGAAACATCCATGGCTGAAGTGACAGGCAATACGTGTAAATCGTGACCTGCTAAATCAGCTAGTATTTGGATAACGCTACTCTTCCCTGTCGATGACGCTCCAACTAAAATTGTTAGCCAGTTCATTTTTACATTTTGTGCAACGGCCTTCAATATTGGCATTTGGTTTCTCAATACCAATAAGTTCGATTCCAGTGCATGATTGTTTTTAAAAGCCTTTTCATTATTTCTTTTTAACTTTACATCCCCAATTATAATTTCTTCGTCGTTTATATTAAACTGTGGATTTGTGTCACTTCTTGGATAATCAGGACAAAATATTTCGTCGTACGATTTTATTATTAGATTTTTATCTTCAATGGTTCTCATGCGATTTACATAAAGCATATCCACAAACTTTCCAGGTGAAGCAGTATTACCAGCATTTAAATCTTCTAATAAAGATTCACACCACCTTTGTATATCTCTTAAATTCATCTCCCAAGGCCCACCTCTATGACCCCAGAGCTGAATTTCAGTGATTTCGTGTGCGATTTTACAATTGAAATGTACTATTCTATGTAAAATATCTTTGGGCAATGTTGGATACTGCGATTCAACAATATAAATTAAGTCTTCTTTAGTTAAAGTATCAATGTACACTTGTGTAAATCGATTTAAGAATGAAATAGGTAGCCCTCTTCGAGCTCCGCCTTGTTTCAGTGGATTTTGGCACGCAAATAATTTAGTTTCTTGTTTAACTTTAAAAGTTTTGCCCAATTCAGGAATAAATATTTCTCCTCTGTGATCTAGGCAGGCATTTAAACCTTCGAGGACTGGCTGTGGCGCTAGATTAAGTTCATCGAGCAAAATCCAATCGCCATTTTGCAGAGCCCTCAAGAATGCTCCTTCTTTGAATACGAAGGAACCATCTTCTGCTGGCAGATCGGTGCCAAATAAATCCGTTATATCCTGAAAAATAATATAATAATAAATAGTATAATATTAAATAAATAAGTAACCGTACAAAATTCAGAATATATTGTGTTGTTTAATGTCTTGATATTTGAAAAGAAAAACCTTCAATTATTGCAACTGAAAATATTTTAGAATACTATACTACTATTAAAAATATAATTTTACAATAGAGGCGCAAAGTTAATAATTTTAAATAAAAATACTTAATACTTACTGTTTGGTCGCTTAAATTAATGCGAACCACTTTATGACCAGAAGACTTTGCCAAAGCAGTCACTAAGCTTGTTTTTCCAACTCCCGGATTTCCTTCCAGAAGAATAGCTTTATTTAATTGGAGACCTCTTAAAAGTCTTAATGTATTCGATCCGGTTGTAGGGGCAGTGAATGTAAAATTTTGTTCAGCGTCACTTTGTTTTACATGTGGTCCTACTTCAATGTAAAATGGTTTTATACCAAATTTGGTTTCATCGCATTCAGCATGTAAGGTCGATGAGTTATTACCCAGTAAATTGTTCAAGTTGTCAGAGGATTCGTTAGCAAACGATTTTATTTGATTCATTAAAAAGTTAGTCGCCGATTTTCTTAATAAGGTTAACGCTGCCGAGTCAATGTGTCCTGTTAAAGCTGTCCCAAAGCAATCTAGAAACGTCATACAGGCACCATGTACATAAGCTTCGGGGGTGTCTAGAAGTCCTTTAAAAACTGTTACATTAATAAATTGGACCCATGAAAGTAAATCACGGATACTGAATGGAAATTTGTTGGTTACCTCAGAATTTTTTAACCAAGTTGTAAAGTCCAAAATGGAACTACCAATTCCAGAGGTTCCATCTTCCTGATTTCCTAATGCGATGCCTTTACCAACGCTTTTTTCTAATACTTTCAGAAGATCCTCTCTGGATGTAACATTATCGCACCATATTTCTGTAAATCTATTTCTGAGAGCAGGTGAAAGCTCTTTCTTGCCAAAGTCTCCTCCAGGGTTCATCGTTCCTATAAAGTGAAAGTTCTTCGCAGCAGTAACTACTACAATATCCGATCCATCATCCATTCCTTTTTCAGCCAACACTAATTGTCGCTCAGGTTCCAGTAAAGAATTTAATCTTTCTAAGACACTATCATCAGCTAGGGATATTTCGTCTGCTAAGAACATGTGTCCTTGCTCCATTGCCAAAATCAAAGGGCCATCCGCCCATTCAAAGAGTCTGCCGTCACTCCTATATTGTCGCACTGGTCGAAGGCCACCTAGGAAATCGGAACTTTCTGTGTGCATATGACAGTTTACTGAAAGCAGTTTTCGATTGCTCAGAGCAGCGAGGACTTGACATATTGTAGTTTTACCACATCCAGTTTCACCAACGAGTAGCACTGGTTCATCGAATATAAAAGCTTTAGCAATTAACACAGCTAATCTTCTCATATTGAAGGTCCACACGACATGGGAAAATTCATTAAGGTTGTTATTTATAATAATCTCTAAAATAGACTTGGTGACAGGCGACGTGTTCTGATGAAAACTGAATAAATTGTCAGGATTCACTTTCCTCTTAATGTGTTTTTCAATAACCTCTTCTATTATACATGTTTCGTCCGTTTGGCGAACTTTTCCAGACAATATTAGATATCCCTCATCGGCAATGTGTTGGTCCCAGTCATAGAACTTATCGGTAGTTAATATTTCTTTAGAAGCATGTTTATATCTATTGCCCCATCTGAACAAATCTCTTAAAGTTATGAACCCATCTTTTCCTTGGACGGCAGCTGAACCTCGGCGCCTCACCTGTAAATCCGCCATCACTGCGATCATCTTTTTGCTATACGTTGGTGGTACGTGACATCTTTGATGTAGAATTGTTTCTAATTCTTTTCTAGGTATCTCATCAAAATGAAGTTCGACAAATCTATTCCTGAATGCCCTCGATAACATTTTACGACCACCGTACAACCCTGGAGGATTTTGTGTTGCAAATAACATAAAATTGGGATCGGCCTTCACAACCTGTTGCGTCTCAGGTATATATAATTCACGATTATCGTCAAGTACACGGTTAAGAGCTTCAAGCACGTCACTCGGTGCTAAATTAAGTTCATCCAAAATAATCCAGTAACCTTTCCTCATAGCTTCAACTAGCACACCTTCCTTAAAAACTAGATTACCACTAGAATCTGTAGCATATGATCCAATATATTCTTGCAAATCAGTGTGTTCATGGTTATTTATTCTCACGCAGTAGTTTCCAGAAGCCTTGGCAATATATGTTATTAATGATGTTTTTCCTACAGAAGTATCGCCTTGTAGCAGTATTGGCAGTCGACCTAGAGATACAATACGAGCTATATCTCTCAGATTCTTTCTAACAGTTGGAGTCAAAATATATCCATCCGGGATATCTATTTCTAATTTTCCTTGAGGAATCCAATGTCCTTCAAAAAGCAAATGCTTTTTTCCCTCTAGTTGGGGTTCAGGAATAAGTTGGTTAAGAATTGACACAATATTTCTCTTGCCCACGATTGCTCTGAAATATAAAAAAAATCTCATGAAAAAATCTTTAATGTGAACGATATTTTTACCTTCAATAAAGTTATAAGAACAGTAATACTTACTTAGCTATAAGGGCCTCTACTTTCGGATGCGAGGATCGATCAAGTTGAGTGAGAAATGAAAGGCAAAATGCTTCATATAACGATCTGACCACAGTTCCGCATTTCGCTTTAGCAGCCGCAGTCAATGCACGACATAAAGTCCTGAGAGAGTAGTGCGGCGCGTTACCTAAAATAGTTTATAAGCACATAAAGTAACTTTTATACAATAAGACTTAAGAAATTATTATAGTACATACCAGCTCCATCAACTAGGCTTAATTTGGCTTCTTTCTTCAATGTGGAATAAAAATTGTAAATAGCGTCCAGCATCGCCCGACTTAAGTTCATATGATATAAATAGTCTCCTATGAGAAGTATCAAATCGTTTCTTTCTGTTAACTCATCAACGAAAAATTCAGTAAAGCGGTTCCTTAGACCGACTGGTAAATCTTTTTTACCAACATCTGTCGCTGGATTCATGCAGGCAAAAAGAGTGAAGCCGGGATGTCTTTTTATAGGAACTTTGTCACCTTTCTCTAATAAATGTACAATTTCGTTTTTATCTTCTAATAATCCTGCAAGGCATTCTAATATTTCGGCCGAAGCCAAATTTATTTCATCCAATAACACCCAGTATCCTTCTTGCATTGCTTTAACTAAGGAGCCTTCAATAAATGCAAAGGTCAATCTAGTTGCGGCCTTTACTTGTTGTTCTAATTTTACAAGCTTATGGCCGAAAGTGAGCCAAGTTTTTAATTTTCTTTCTTTCTTTTCCTTACATAGGCGAGTAACGGCAGCTTTATGACTTTGTCTCATGAGAGTTACTAGCGCCATCCAGTTCTCTGTTTCATAGCACGTTTCTATGTGACTGAGGAATTTTAGGTTCTTATCTACGTTGTAGAAACTTCTGAATAAATCTATGAATTCATTTTTAATAGGACGTATTACGAACCTTAGATCCACCGGTTTATAGCCGCCGAGTAAATCGGCAGAGTCCGATTGTTGGTTCATATTGATAACGACCAGTTTATGTCCAGTCTGCTTTGCTAAATATTGTACGGAAGAAGTTTTACCCGTACCTGTTTCTCCAACCAAAAGTACGGGTTCGTTGGATGTAACGCAACATGCAATACGTTCAAGCAAGCATGCGGATTGTCTCGTAAATGAAAATACTTCTTGCTTGCCATCTAAATTTATTGTTTCTAAACTTTTTTCTACTCTAGGCACTTTAGCACGGCCAACCTCCAGATATTTTGGGTTTAGAGACACATAAGGTTTATAGTGCTTGATGTAAAATTCAGATTTCGTTTCTACAATTCCCAAGCAGGTGCCTATTTTTTTAGCCAATTCTAATCTGTGTGCCGGTGATGACACTGAACATGTGAAAATATCTAAAGCATCTTGTAGCACCTTTAAGGCGGATTCGGGACTTGATACATCGAAACCTACTACAGCCCTAGAACACCATTTTATCAGATCTCTGGTGGACATAAGTCTAGAGCCGCGTAATGCCACCAAATGTATTTCTTTATCAGTGATAGGAACAGTTTCAGATGTTTGCAGTGACGTATCATGACTGCCTACAGAGAACATCATAAAGACTTCGATTATTCTGGGACATATTGTTGTTAGACTGGGATATAAGGTTTGAACTATCTCTGCCAGCTCAGACCTTGAGAGGGGTTCCACATTTATTTGTGTTAAATGTCTTTGTAGCAATGTGCTTGAATTTGACAACTTTTTTTGAAAGCCATAGTTTGTTGATACTGTTCTGTGGATGGAATTATGAAAAGCTTTTTTAGAAAGTTTGGTTTTTCTAAAGAATGTTAGGCATCAAAATTAGACACATAAAATTTATTATGTTAATTAATCAAAGTTATGTTTTTGAATGTAAGTGGAGCAAAACTGTTTAGTGACACAACTTTATTGTCACTTCACGGAACTTCATTATCTAGAAATTTTCAGTAATTTATATCTCTTAAAAATCTGTGTTTGGGCAAAATGCTTTATGGATTAAGCATTCAAGAATTAATTATCTGTTACATTTAACATACCTCTGTGTAACAAACAGTTGAAAGCCGGGAGTCACTGGTAATGCATCTCTGTAGCCTGGCACACAGAGGGTGTTCCTTTCCAATAGTGAGCTAAGAGTGGATGCGACATCTAAAGCGGCGCAGTCAATATCTTCTAATAGCAGCCAATGCCCATTTTGAACAGCCTAAAACAAAAGCATTGGACATTGGTTGAAGTCACACGCATGCACATGTACTGTTTAGATATGTGTTTTAACTTATTTTATAATTAATTAGTTAGTCGTAGGGGGCTACTCTTCCGCAACTATACGACTACCGCGTATTTTCCGTGTGGGAAAAAACTTGGATCACTCTAGTCAGCCCAGCTCTCCAAAGAACCCCATCAAACTCTTTCGGCCCATCAAGCGATTTCCGGGAGTGTTCCCGGCGAGCCCAGATATTTAACCCTGTAATCAGACACTGTGGGGCAGTGTAGAATTACATGGGACGCCGTTTCTTCCTCCTCAACTCAAGACTCAAGGATATGGCTCGGAATCAATCATCTAGCAACCAATATTCTTGATACTAACAGCTGTGTTAGACAGTGCAACCTAATTGGTAATGCATGTCATGCCAAACAAAGCCTTATCATACTTGTCAGCTTTGCCAGTTAGACAGCCAAAGCAAAAAGAAAAATCGTACCTCTGTGAGGACTCCAGGACTCCAAATAAATTCACCAGGAATGTCTGTACATTGATGGGATCCAAGCAACATACGGGAATCTGTTTGATCCCCAAGTTGAATCTTTTTGAAAGCAACACCTTTTCTGCCTGTGATAGCTGCCAAATGCTCTACAAGAGATGTTTTTCCCGAACCCACAGGACCCATTAAAGATAGAGCTTTGCCTGTGAAATATAAACGACAAAAGGTTTTATTATTGTAATCAATTCTTGTATGTATCTGGTATTGGGAAAAGAAACAATATCTGAAATTGGTATTGTTTCTTTTCCCATTACAAGAAATAAAACAAGGCATTTACTTACAATTTATTGTTTATGCTAACTTTACAATATAATTCTTTATGATAATCATTAATGATAATCATAGCAAGAATTAAACTTTATCATTAGCAAATTTATGCAAAGCTTAATTGATAATGATTATTATGATATAAATATATTCATTTTTATGGAAAATTACAGAATATTTAACAACACATTATATATGAAAATTAAATCAATATTATTTACCTGAAGCAACGGCTAAAGCTAAGCTCCTCAAATTATTTACTGTAGATGTAACAGGAACTAGAACACTATGCTGAACATTAGTTTTATCAAAAACTGGCAGCATTATACCATCTATGTTAACAACACTAGCCATAGATAAATCACTATTGTCAGTGTTGGCTTCTATAATTAGTGCATCCTTGTTTTTAAGTGCGAAACTCATCTCCAAACAATGTTCTTCAGATATATTAAGATGTTTAGTCAATAGTTTTGACTGAATTTCTGTCATATTAGTTAATATAGCCATACATTCCTTCACCATCCTGAAATGAATTATACTTTTATCATATAATATTAAGCTAAGGTTGGTAAGGAAACTCTGCAAGGATGTTCTCATATAGGTTAGACTGTTTTACCCCCGACCGGGTTCCCGCCTTGTCGTGGCGG
>JWHW01055078.1:58199-92784 GCA_000931545.1 Papilio glaucus
ATCTTCCATGTACAGACAGCGATCAGATAAATTTTATTACCAGTACGACTTAGGATCCTTCAAGAAGCGAGCCTATCTGTTTCTGAAAGGCCGGCAACGCATCTGCAGTTTCCGTGGTGTTGCAGGTGTCCATGGGCGTTGTTGAGCACCTTGGTGTTCCCGCCGCTCGTTTGCCCCGTGCTTTTATAAAAAAAAAGTCCCCTATCAACACTAATACTGCTTGTAATATCAAAATATAGTATTGATACTGATGTTATATGTATTATTTTCTTCGGTAAAAACAACTAATGTAAAAAATACGATTATAAAGTTTTATTCTGAGAAGTGATTAATATGTTTTGATTCCACGCGGACGAAGTCTCGGGCAACAACTAGTTTTATAATATAACTATAAGGCCCGGCAAGCTTTGTCCGCCCTATAATTAATAGATGGTTCACTACTTTGGCGTTTAATGGCTTACACATAAAAAATAGATATATGCTATCGCGAGCTTTTTTTATATTTAAGGTAAACATTTCCATTTTATATTATATACGTATAACTTTAACGGTTTTTGTAGTGCACACCAGAATAGCTCGCATGTGGCGGAATTTTTTTCTCCTTACTTGACGTTATATTTTGGACATTTCATAAAATAACTTTATAAATTATAGGCTAATGTTATTCTGATGTATAAGATATAATATTGTAAAGTTTCTTTTAAATCCATTCAGTAGTTTTTGTGCGAAACAGTAACAAATATCCGTACTGGATGTACATCCATATTTATAAAATTTTCGCATTTATAAAATTAATAGTAGTATTTTGATATGACTTATAATGTCTACATTTTTATTTAACGCCTTTTTATTGTTTTTGCCATGGTGTCATTATTTAGATGAAATTATCAAGAAGAGTACCTGTCTTTTTCTTTCGTATTGTTCTTTTTGTTTATGATTCAAGTAAAAGAAAACGGTTTGTTTGTTGGTTGATTAAAGTGAAGAAATCAACACCAATGACCAAAAAGCCAATTACCAACTTTTCGTTCCTTTCCTGAGTTGATTAAAAGTCTCGCTACTATGCCATATAATCTTAAAAAAATTCCCTATATGTTCCGTCAAATCAAATGTCATATTTTAAAAACTATTTTGGCGGGTATTGGCTTGGCAGGGTTTTGGTTGTCTTTGGCACAGCTGCGTATTGTCCACATTTCATTTAAAATTTTGACTAAAAGTTAAGAACAACGAACAAATATAATTTAAAAAGTTGATATTGTATCAAAACGCAACAAATTTATGTTGACTGACATGGACAATTCTCAGAATTCTGATAGTATGATTGATGATAGTCATCGGATCGTATCCTTTTTTTAAATCTTTAGTTTTTTCGAAATATTTGTCTTATTACATAATTTCCTCAACATTTTATTTTTAATAGAGTAGCAGTGCACCTGATAAAATGTTATTAACAAAAACTATAAAATTTCTCACCACTGAAAGCATATTGAAAGAACCTGTTTTTGCTCAAAAATTTACGTCATGCCTTGAAGATTGTTGGGTTTGTGTTTGTCAGGTGAGCGAAATAATCTATATTAATGTTAATATAATAGTAGTTTGGGTTGATATGGCATACTTCAGCAAGATTGTGGTGAGTAGAGAAAAAGATGAAGGAAAGAAACTGAACCAAACAAAGATACAGTTTTTGGAGTATGAAATAAATTAATATGCACTCTCGTCCGTAACCCACATGGGTAAGCAGAGATTGTGGATTTCCTATTAGCGCAATCCTGGCACACCTCTCTCGCTTCTTCTACATCCATACATCTACCTATACAAGATCGTCGGTTACAGGTATTCCATATATCACCCTTCTTTAGTATGTTATTGTTATTAAATGAATCAATATAAGTTCTCTTTGGACCTCCCCTGCCCACTCTGCCATTCAATTTTGTAAAATAATTTTTTACTCTCTCTTCAACATGCGTGAACCACCAAAACATAACTGTCTCAATTCTAGTCACAACATCCATTTTCCCTTATAACACTGTTTTTGATCCTATTATTTAACATCACACCTAACATACTTAAGCATTGCATCTCAAGGGCATTAACTCTACTAACATGCTTTTCCTACCAAACCCAGCTCTTATTTCCATACATTAAAGTGGGGACTAGTACAGCATTATGTATTGCCAGATGTGCCTTCATAGACACATTTTAATTCCTTACGACTGTACCTATAGCCCCATTGATTTTATTACTTGGATTCACTTGTTCAAATCATTAACATGTGTACCAGCTCTACTAAACATACATCCTAACACACAAACTCTAATTTCCAAAATATATTTATATTTTCCTGGAAGTCAGACAATCTTTTTTCATCCCTCTCTTTTCTTTCTTGTTTTTTCATATTCACTGCGTCTTTGCTCTTTCAAACAACAGAATCATAACTCATTCCTTTATATTCATACAATCTGGTTTCCTGGTTTTAGCTGCCAGTAAATCGAGCCATGCTTTCTTCTATGCATTCACTTCCATTACAACTTCCCTATCCAACTACACCATGTTAGCTTTCCTTGGGTCCTTCCTCTTACTCACTCCACTTGCTCCGGTATGACTTTTTTTATAACAAAAATTTACTTAGAATTGTGCAGTGATTTTTTTTATGTAAAAATACTTTTTAGTCCCAAATTTATTTTCGCTACGATATTGTCTTCCTCATTAACACCCCATTTTTTTAAGATGGTGCCAGATATCTACAGTTCCTCAGTAGTTTTTTATTGATATGCAAGTAATAATTTCAGTCTTTGGAATTAATAAGTTCTGCTGTAGGGGGTACTGAAATTAAATCTGTGGAACTACAATGTTACTTGGAAGATACAATTTTTCTATTACAAAAATTGTCATTTTTTCTGAAGAACCTTATTCAATCCGATGCATTATCTTGTGCAAGTCTAAAGACATTTCCAACAACTACTAGTCAAATTATTTTAAATATTTTTACTCACTGCAAAGACAGGTATATATTTTTATTTATACATGCATTCAAGTTAAAATATTTAAAAGTAATAATTAAATAAACATAACACACATTTAATTAATAGATTTTTTTATATATTACAGTGAGCTCCTGTATGGAAATCATTTGAAGGTTGTTGTGCCAAAATTAAAAGATTTATTTTGTACTTGTCATGAACTACAGAATACCTATTTGATTATATTAGAGAAACACTTTGTTTTCGACATGATGCAAGAAGAACAACAATATATTCTTCTTAAAGGTAAAGTCAGAATTCAGGTCAACATTATGAAAAATGTTACGGAATGGGTTGTTACTTAGTATTAATTCTTCAATGTTAGGTATGTAACCTAGTATGTACCTTTGTACATACTTTTAATAGAAGGTGACAAGTGGTCAAATAGTTCACTGGATTTTAAGTGCTCACAGCTGCCCATAAACATCAGTAACAACTACTCTGGTACACTCCCAGCTTTTATCTAGAAAACAGATGAGTACATTGAAAACAAAACATTGTAGCAACAGGACATTGGGCTGGGAAGAATATCAAATCTTCAGTTCTAACTCAATGAATGAAATGTTTCACTAAATTCTTAAAACTGTTTATATCTTCGGCTGTAGTACTTCCCTGGTACAACTAGCACATTTATACATCAGCTTTTTTTATGGAATAAGTTGGCAAACAAGCAAGTGGATCACCTGATGTTAAGTAAACGCTACCCATAGACACCCGCAACAAGAAAATGTGTTGTAGATGCGTTGCCTACCTTTAATGGACAGAGGAGGGTATAAATAGGAATGAGGATATTTTCTTTTCCCCGTTAACTCCTCCCCCTCCAATCCTCTTCCCGTTCCCATCCTATCCTTATGCAGAAAGGGTGGGAAAGGGAAGAATACTGAAATTAGGCTTCCGGCACCTCACTCATCAGACGAAACGTAGAGTACTTCTATCTCACGCCTGTTTTCTGTGAGGTCGTGGTAATTCACCGGTCGAGCCGGCCCATTTGTGCAATAGATGTTGTTGTTGCGGGCTCTACCACTGTTGAAACTCTACCGCTGTTGCTGGTTGTAGTATCTCCTTTAGTGCTTCTACAATGTTAAAAGTTAGACGCTAAATTTGCTAATGAGTCCTTGTTCAGTCCAAGCAAAACTCTTTCTTATGATTATACCAATCAGCTGCTAAAGCATTGTGTGGTTTTTAATATCTTACTTTGGAGTTATCTCAAGTACAAAAAATATTTCAACAGCTCTGAATATCAATCTGAAAATAAGTGAAATAGTCCAAGATTTAGATGTAAAGACTATGGCAGAGCAGTTGAAGGCGTATACTGGTATATGTAAAAAATATTCTGATTATTTAATGGATAAAGACATTTACAACCAATGCACAAAGCTATTATGTGACTTGATTGATTATAATTTGAAAACGGCTTTGGAGGTTTGTTCACTCTATTTTTTTCTATCAAGACATCTGTTTATTTTAACCCATTTTAATATATTTTCAAATAAAAAGGTAAATTTATATATTATATAATATTACCTTTTCATTTTCTATTTCTTCTTTTATTGGAATTTTTACATAACATGAAACATAGAAGCATATAGAAAGCATGAATGAAGTAAAATTCATTAAATATTTTATAGATCAATCAACAAGAGAAAATAACTGTACGATCATTAAAAGTTGCCAGTTTCGCCATAAAAATATTATTAAAAGTAAGCGACATTTTCAAACATGGAATAACAAACAATTACGACAATGTCCTACAGATCCTGACTTATATTTATATGTGAGTATACAGAATTTAATGCCTACATACAGATGGAACAAATATAGACATAAACAATCATACATTTCAACCAGAAGGGTAGGCAGTTACAATTAATCCTAACATGTTATTATGACTTTTATTTTGCATGATCCTGATGCACCACTTCTGCTTTCTTTACATGTTTCTAGTGATTCAGTGATTTCAAGATCTGGTCCACTCACTTCTGCATTATACATTTTTATTGAAGGTAGCCCTACATTTATACCATAATTCTTATTATTTTCAGGTATGATGGTGCAATTCTTCGGGGACTGTTAAATAAGTCTCCACAGTTTATCAGCCAAGTTGATTTACTTGTCTTGAAAGCTACACAAGATCTACTGTCGCAACTTTTCCTTGATAAAAGATTCTTAGATGTAAGTTACGACGATGTTAAGAACTTATGTGTATTAAGTAATTACCACGAATCGTAAACCCGCAACACCCGGATGGCTGGCATTCCTCCACAGCGCGGAAATTTTCTGCCACGCACAGCCACGCTGTGGAAGGGTCTGTCCTCGGCGGTATTTCCAAACCAGAACAACTTAGGGTCCTTCGAAAAGCGAGCCTATCTTTTCCTTTTTCTTGCGGGCAATGCATCTGCAGTTCCTCTGGTGTTGCAGGTGTCCGTGGGCGACGTTGATCACCTCAGTGTTTCCGCCGCTCGCTTGCCCCATTCTCTTAAAAAAAAAAATTGCTGACTGAATTTGAAATATGTCCTAATGACCTTGTCATTAGCCTGAAAAAATAATATTTTTAGGTTAAGATTAATGCTTGCCTTAAAAATTAAGAGATTTGCTTGTCCTTTTAGTTTATTATATTAAATTTTTTCGCTATTGTAGTGTCTTCTTAAATGTGATATAAGAAAAGTGAGCGAAGATAAACAGCTTGGGTTCATTTTACTTTTGATATCAACTATTAAGTGTAGTCTACAAAGTACCGAGGATCAGAATTCAATTGTGCTTAAAAACAACATAATAGACTATGTTTTCAATATTATTCCACACAGTAAGTATTTTTTATATTTTATCATGATACATGCACGTCAAAATATACTGAACACCTGTCGTCTTCACTAAGCACTGCGCGGACATGTCTAGGAGTCTTCTGACAGCCTCAGAGTGTAGACATGATGTGAAGTATGCAAGCCAATATTTATTATATAACGTAGAACTTACAACAGTTAAAAGTATGCCCATACCAAATACCTTTTGAATATCATAAACAAATACTCTAGATTCTTTATTTTTAAACGGTCACAAGAGTTTGTTGTTTATCTTAAGTTATTAATTTATGTAAATTAGTTCAGGTCTGGCTTAATTCGGGGCTGATGTTCCACATGAAAGACGGTGAAGAGCCACAAAGCTTGGAGGATCATTTGCTGGCTCATTTGGTAGCTCTGTCGATGTGTCTGAACGGTGAGGAGTTTGCGGCACTTGAGCACAGATTGTGCGGCGCTGTGCTGGGCGACAGTTGTTCCAGCGCTTTGTTCTCATCGCGATTGTGGGTCTTGTTGGCGAGGTTAGTTACTTTTTTGTGGAAGCTCGAATGTGGAACCAGATGCATTGTAGTTGTTTTGCCAATTTGCTAGCATTTGTATTTATCGATATCTATAGTAATTAATATAATAAATCCGAACTGTTTATTTTAACACGCTAGTTAGTTAGTAGTTTTTCCGTAACTCCACGACTAGCACGTAATTTGCGTGTGGGCGGGGACTTGGATCACTTCAGCCAGCCCATCTACCCGAGAACCCCAGCAACCCCTTAATATTGCTAGCGATGCTGTAATCAGACACAGGGGTAGGCAGATATTATGGAGCTCCATTTGGCTAGATCCTGGCACACCTATCTCACTTCTACATCCATACTTATTATGAGAGGATGTATTGGTTAAAATAGAAGAGGAAGGGAAAAGGGATTGGGATTGGCAAGTTGAAGCAAACAATGACGATGACAGGCCCGCCCGTGCGAGCTTATTTAAGTGATTGCATTTTACCTAAATAAAAAATGAAATTCTGTTTAGATTGATATAAATTCTCAACACGCGTATCAAGTGAGTGAGTAGTGTCGCTAACGTCAAATGCCGCAGGTGGTGATATCCGTCTATGAAAACAAACCTTTCTTCACTAAAATGTCACGCGATTCTATGAAACATCCAGAATTATAATTGATAAAAAATAATATTTTACAGAGTCGCGGACACGCAATACATTATGCCCACAGTGACATGTTTATGTAAAATATATGAAAATTTTGAGACGAATGCTTTCTTTAAAAATTCCCCTCAAGAAATTCAATTGGGTCAAACGATAAGTAGACTTTTTGAAATTTTACCAAACAATTACAAAGTGTTGGTTACGAAGCAGTACGAAATCCAAGAGAAACATTATAGTCTATGGAGTTTTATTAAGATAAAAAAATTACCCGAAAACATACGCGTCGCAACAGAAGATATTTTGCTTGAGAAATTATTGATTGATTTAAATAAACTTGGCAACTCTGAACGTTATGTGGAACATGATATGAGGCAATTGGTAAGTTATATAGCTATAGATTCCGAAACGGGTACTCGACTACTACTCGGGCGAAGCCGGGGAGGATCACTAGTATTATTTTATTTTTACAATTCAGATTTGCTCATAAATGATCATATGTTGTGTGTACGTGCCTTAACTTGTTATTTTTTTCAGATAAAAATAATGAAAATCACATCAACTTGTTCGTTTACGGAACTGATTTCTAATGTTGAAGATTCCGTTGTAAAGGCTTGGGTGAGGGCGTGCCCGAAAAATCTTTTTTCGTTACCCTCTAACATTGATTGTGGTGTTTATTGGTACTATGCATATGTAGAAGCGTTGGTTTTACTAACCAATCGAATTATAGAACAATTTGTCTACTTTGAGAATGTCTTCACGGTAATTATTATATTTATTTTGAATATCTTTTTACAGGGACAATGTATTTTATACATGTCACCTTAAAATTGTACACTTTGTTGATTTATACTCTCACTAACGTTATTATAAATGAATAAACTTGTACTTGGCCACAATCTTTTACAGTGGTAGAGCCCGCAACAACAACGTCTGTCGCACGAATGGGCCTGCTCGACCGGTGAAATACCACGACCTCATAGAAAACAGGCGTGAAGTAGAACTCTGCGTTCGTCTATGTGAGGCGCCAGAGGCCTAATTTCGGTCCTCTTCCCCTTCTCACCCTTTCCTTTCCTTATAAGGATAGGATGAGAACGGGAAGAGGATTGGACGGGGAGGGGATTAACGGGGATAAGGTAATATCCTTTTTCCTGTCTATGCCCTCCTCTATCCATTATAGTTAACGCAACAGTTGCAAACGTGTCAGGGTTGTCAAAAACGAAAAATTATGCCTGAAATAATTTTGTAGTAGCTTGCAGTTTAGTAGGCGCTTCCAGCGACCGTTCGAGTGCGCAAACTGCGACCAGTCGTCCACTCTAAACTTCCAATGGTAGAATTATTTTGTGAATACCCCAAAATGTATCCTATATAACAACGAGAAACTTGCCACTTTGCCTCAATGCTCAAGACGTAACCACATCATTTACAATTTAACGAATTTATGTATATATAACGAAGTGATCGAAATTGATAATTTGACTTCCAATATCGAACAAGTGAAAAGATGTTTTAAAGAAATCAATAATTCCTTATGATTTTTTTATTTCTGCGTATTTATTTCAGGTATTTCATGTGCTCTCCAAGTTAATATTGACAGGGAATAATGAATTTATAATCCTTTTAACGCCGATGTATTGCAAAATATCACTTAATTTTTTTGCCGATGAAAATAGTTTGTCAATAGACCCAAATACAAATGAAACGTTCAAGTACTTACTTAAAAAAACAGAGCCTTTAGTACAGCAGTACGCGCTTGGCGAATTAGTAAAATATATTGAGGAGAAAAAATTCAAAAATATAGTGAGAAAAATAATCGATAGTTGCCCTGAACTGCAAAACACATGGCAACAGATTTTGGATACTTTTAATCATAAGAATATAAACGAGCGGAATATACAATGGATGTTGTTCTCTGACTGTACCTATAAACATAAGTGTATGGACAATAAATTTGCACTCGAAGATTCGTCAGACAGAATGCAGCCGAAAAGTAACTTCGACATGGACATTAGCAATATATTTGCTTGCGAAAGCGACGCCGAGGAGCCGGCTAGTAAAAAGGTGAAGTTAGAAGATAAAGAAAGTAATGAAATTATAAAGAGACTTGAACACGACTCCTTGCTATTGTCTCGGTCTAAAATCTCTGAGGAATGTAAAAATCGGATTTTAGTTGTATGTGATAGGTTAAGAAATATAATTTCATAAACGCATTTTATTTTAATTTATGTTTCTTTTACCTAATTCGTTTTGTAAATAATATATTGATTATGAAAGCGTTATTAAAAACACCAAAGGTTCTGATGAAAGGTTACTGAATGTTAAGGATGTGTGGTGTGATGAGGATTGATAAAATTAATGATGATGAATGAGGACAGTAAAATACGTCTGAAACTAGCACCAGTGACAGAAATTGAGGAACAAGAGGTTGGCGTGGTATGGACATTATGCGGAGGTATGAATTACATATAACGAATAAAGTAATGAGAATAAATGGGGATGGATTGTGCGGAAGATGATACGTGTAAGAAGAGGGTGTGAATATGACGGCTGATAGAGGGTTGGAAGTCTCCTAAGTTGTATTGGTTTGGAAATAGCGCTGGCGACAGATCATTCTTCATCGCGGCTGTGCGTGGCAGGAAATTACGCAAAAACTGTAGTGGACTGCCAATTTTGTTTCAAAAACACTTTACTGCACTTAAGAATTATTTTAGTTTGCACGACATGATTGTCTATTAGTCTATGTATTAAAAAAAATACTAGGAAACCTAGTTTTTAATGTTAAGTAGACTTAGTCAAGCATAAATTCAAAAGTAGCTCAAGGTCGGAACTGTGTACCTTAATTTTCTAAAGATTCAAATTAAATTTCTTTCCTTGTTTCTGTCTAAAGACATTTTTTTGTATTATTTGTAATCTATATACCCAAGAAGGGTTGGCATCAGGCAGGCCAAATAAGACAAAACCTACTACAGAAAGGACTAAGGTCGTACTGTGCCAACTCCACATAAAAAGTGGGAAAAAGGGCGGGGACAAACAATAATTGTAATCTATATAAATTTATCTGTAGTACAAATGCAATCATTAATTTTACAATATTGTAAGAATGACGCTTGTAGAAATAAAACCAAAAAAAAATTCACATTTAAATTTATTGTTGTGTTAAAAAAATGTTACAAGTACGTGAAATATAATAATCATAACCATATATTATGAAGTCGATGTTACACTATCGCCGGCCAGTCGACCCGGCCGTACGTATACGACGCACGGGCGAGCGCAGCGGGCGGCGAGCAGCAGTGTAACATCGGCCCGCCGGAAACTTAAAATACATTTAATTGATACTCGGAGGTAATAAGACCTTAGCTCACGCATTACAGTATCAACTAACTTCAGTCGCACTATTCCATTTCATTTCATTTTCTAACCGCCGACAACTTTACATTAATGAAAACCACGCACAAATGTCATGTGTAACACAGCAACAATTACTAAATAACATCTACTTTATATATATAACTAACATTCATTCTTATAGCTTTACTCTACGCATCCGATCGATTCTCTCTCGTAATTATTGTGATGGCGACATTGTATACGTAAAAATACTTAAAAAAATTGGCTAACTAATAATTAATAAAATAAGAATATAATTATTAAATTATTGCCATAAGGAGACAGAGATAGCGAAACCTAGCCATTGCGATCAAGCAACAAGCTTTAAAGCATATTTATACAGCTATAACTTACAAACGAATATATTACTAAATAAATTAAAAAATAATACAAGGGGGAGTAAATAGTTTTGGGATTCTTAAAAATATTAATTTTTTCAATAATATCAAGTATGCTCTCGCTTTATAATACTTTTTCGACGTATTATCAGATGCCTATGAGTTGAAATAACACATTTCCTAAATCCTATACAAAAAGTGCTCTATCGACAGTGTTATAAAAAAACACGCGACTTGTTCATGCCCGGATACATTATATAGTTCTGATTTGAATTATTCAAGAAAATTTTCGAAAAATCTCACGTTTTTTTAGTAAATACAAGTAATAAATAGTTAAAAATATAGTTTCAGAGCAAAAATATTTATTTCATATAGACTAGTATCCTGCACGAGCAAGTCCCGGATGAAGGTGAATTTGTGACGTTAATTTACGAGGCACCTTACAGGTCGATATAAAAACGTGTTTTGTGCGAATTGGTTCAATCTTAACATTACATATATTTCTGTCACATTTATAATATCCAATCCTAATAACTACTGATTGCGATGTACATTTGGAATGGTTGAGTCAGAGAACACTTCGGAGTTTCTAGCATATATTATTGCTGACATTCAAAATAACCACTCGTATTTCCTAGTTTATATATTATTTACAACGTGTAGAGCGATAAAATGATTTAAAACAACTGTCCGTATTAATAAAATTTAAGTTATGGTCGAAATTGATAACTGTCTTACAATTGCCCTTTTTAAATGTTCTGAGGATGTGCAAGATTCTCTGCAACCAATATACCGAGTTTGGTACGACTTGTATCGCACAACTACACTAAGCACCGGGTCTTTAAGCAATATTGCACTTATAAATATCGTTGCAACTGTGACATTACAACCAATTAATATAATGGTTACTGTGATTTTATATTTAAAACAATCCTCTTAGCGTAAAAGCTATGTTAATCCTAGAACGTTAGAATACAAAACCTACTCATTGAAAAATACTTATTTACTTAGGCCAATAATAATCTTACTTGTGTCCGAAGTAAGAAGCTAAAATATACATATATTGGATTTATTTTATTTTGTGGCAACCATAAAACTTTACTTAAACTTAATTGTCTTGGCACAAATTAAATATCATTTCGGACTTGTTTTACGATACATAAACATAATAACTCCATCAATCTTGAGCATTACGTGTATTTAAAAATGAAGGAAACTCAATTTGAATAAGAAATAGAAAATATTTAAAGGGTCGCTTAAAATATATATAAATAAAATCACTTAATACATAATAGCGTTTAGAAAAGCTAATTGCATTTAAATTACATAAATAAAGTCGTAAATTCTAAATACCCTCAGAACAGTTAATATGTATATAAAAGTTCAGTTCTTTATTAGGATTATTTGGCATCTATCACCAATAATAGCCTACAATAAAATGGTATACATAGGTGAGAATACCTATTGGATATGCGCTCCGTCAAAAACAAAAATCTTAACAATAGTCGTGCATAACGACAATTGATCCCTGCCGAACGTAAATTTCCTCCGAAATACGCACACATTCGCGAGCTGAAGCCACAATAGTATCGATACGCGAACACACACCGCGTCGCCTCACACCGTCTCAACGGACTCGGTAACCAACTCGCAACAGACGGAACTACTGACACAAACATAATAAACACACGGACAGCCCCCCCCACATAGCACGCGGTACATTAGCGGTTCTTTATCGGTGTTCATATTCTTCCATTTTGTATGATGAGTTAAATAGGGCAATAGACATTGCCAAGGATCCCGAATCCCGCGGGATCACTTAGGCTAACGTAGCCAACAGATTTTTGGTGAATCCGTAGAAAACTCTTTTTAAACATATCAGTTACATAAATAGCTTTATAATGCCCAAGTGTGCAGGCCTATTCTATAACTTAATTCACAGTAAGATGGGATTTTTGTAAACAAAGGTAAAAATTCGTAAATTCCAATATATTTTCGAAAAACAACTTTTTCTTAACCTCATAACATTATCTATCCATATTACATAAATTGATTTTATTTTATTTCCACAAAATTATAACATTTCCAATGAAAGTATAAAAAGTGAAATGGCCGCCATGTATGGTAAATGACGTTTGTTTGTTTACAACAATCATATCTTGCTATGAAACAAGGTATATGTATTTAAATCTTTGCCATTGTATTAATTTGTTTAATAGAAGCTGAAATTATTTCCGTAAAACTGCAATAAAGCGAAGTTAGAAAAAGGTTATTCAGTTGTCGCTAAAACGACACAAGAAATAAAATTATTTTGCATTAGCGCATTCGAAAGCATTCTCTTAATCTAAACTAGCTGAGATATTCGTATTGTGTTTTGAATTAGTCGAAGAATTGATTCAACAACCTTAGTAGTCTAATATGAAAAAACATAGGTTCTTAATATAGTCAATCGAAGATCAAAATGTCGTCGCGGAAAATTGAACACAAAAATCTATGATTTTGTTGACCACATAGAAAATATGTCTTTTACAGTTGTCATATTAGATTGCAGACGGCATACGTTTATAGTTCCCAAGTATAATATTTTTTTATTTAACTATCTATTAATGTTTGCCACGTATTAAATCATAAACAGTGTTCAATTTTTAATATTTACAATTTTATTCTTCCAGAGTCGGACATTACATTCGATACGATTTCTCTCGAGCGATCAAATCGATCATTCGTTTTTGTCTATTCTTAGTTTCAACCGATATAATTTTATCGCTAAAAATGTAAAGTGTACATAGAGGGCACAGAGGGCGTCGACGTTGTTACAGTTTTTATTTCAAATACTTAGCAAACAGGCGAGTAAAAAAGTGAACTATTATCGAGATGTAAGTCGTTGTTTGACTATTTTAAACATAATTGAGATTTATGATGAATAATCATTTTTTTTAGCCGCCATTCGCTAAGACGTCGCGTTGATTTTGCTACTAGTTGGACACGAGACGATTCAGTTGTAGTGTAGGCGCGTGGTGCGGCGACGTATTGCCTCACATAAGTCCTGTTAAGGATGCTCGACGATTATCGATGTTAAACGCGAGTAAGAGCAACGAAAACTATAATATTAAATGATTACATTTTAAAAGTTACACTTTGAAACATATAGCAACATGCACAGAAACATCGATATCTCGCTCATTGTTTTTCATCGATACTTTCCAACATCGATCATCCCTACCGTATGTACATCAAAAAATCAAAATAGCTGAGATATACTGTTTTGCGCAAATTATGTACATACGGGTTACAGACGTACGTGCGGCGGCTATGTCGCGTGTCGCGGCGCGTGGTGGTGGCACAGCGGTCGAGGCCTCGCCGTCGCTCCGATACTCGAGTGTGAGTGATGCCCTTGCATCGGCCCCATAACCGAGTGGTGTATCGGTCTGATACTCGCCTGGTGTGACTGCATCTGATTCAAGCCCGGATGAGCTTGGATCTGGCTCAGACCCGGGTGTGCTTGTAGCTGGCTCAGACCCGGATGTGAAGGTAGCTGACTCAGACCCGGATGTGCTTGCAGTTGGCTCAGACCCGGATGTGCTTGGATCTGGCTCAGACCCGGATGTGCCTGGATGTGGCTCAAAGCCGGCTGCATCTGGGCGATGGTCTGATGCGACTGCAGGTGGCCGAGGCTGGCCTGGTGCGCGGCCAGCTGATGCATCTGTAGGTGCTGCATCGATGCGCTGCTGTGCAGCATCTGCAGCTCCGGTGGCATGTGGTAGAGACCTGGCGTCTGAAATAAAATTTACACAATATTGGACACATATTTAACAGTTAATTTAACTAACTGGTGGGGTACTTTATTAGCTAATTAAGCCTGCATCATGTTATAGTTTTACTTTTGGAAGTTACATATGCGAGACATCATATTGTCTGTTTTTACTTGTGGTTGGAGGAAAAGATAATCACGGGATTTCCGAATGGTCTGATTAGGTTTCCGGCACGTGACTCATGAGTACCAGTCACAGAAGCTTCACTGAGAACTGTCTTCAGTGAGGTCGAGGTACAACTCCGAGCCTCCGAGCCGTCGAATTAGCCGGCCGGATTGTCTTAACCACTGTTAGATGTAGTGCGTGATATACTCACGTGATGCATGTGCGCGTGTCGGTGTGCCGGCAGGGAGGGCCGGGCTCAGTAGGCGGACGCCTCCTTGTACTCCGAGTTGTCCATGGTGAAGAAGTCCTCGAGCTTCCACTGCAGCGTCTCGAAGGTGGGCCGCTTGAGCGGGTCCTTGTGCCAGCACTCCAGCATGATCTCGTACAGCGTTGTGGGACAGTTCTGCGGGCACGGCATGCGATACCCGTGCTCTACCTGATGTAGTACTTCAGCGTTCGTCATGCCTGCAAATACAAATACAATCTATTTGATCCAGTGTACATACTTCTAAAGTGTCTTTTTTATCTATCTATATATATATAAAATGTATATCTTCGCGTACCTTTTCCATAGCTACGAAATAAAAATTTCCTTATTTACTTCAATTGCCGTGTCTATACAGCATTACAAATTAACAGGAAATAGGTTCAATTAGGAAGAGGAAACAATTCTTGATAATAATAATAATTTTGCGGTTTTCCTTCTATGACCTGTATACAGGTTCAAATTTCTTACACTGAAATATGATTCAACATTTACAAATGGCTCGTTGAAGTAATGTTATGAAATAAAATCACTAGTAAATTGAAAGCACTAAAGCGATTTTAATAATTACTTTCACCATTAGGAAGCGTATCCAGATATAACAAAGGCGAGGTAAAAGTTTAAATAAATGGTATGTTTAATCGTAAAGTTAAATAAAAACTCACAAATTTTTAAACCTACTGGAATGGATAAAAATTATAAACGATATCCCTGTTTTGTCGAGAATTACTTCTCAAATGTTCTCGGGGGGTTAAACGTATAGAAATTAAAACTAGCAAAATGCAATTACAAAATGGTTTTGGAAATACTTTTTTATAACAAAAGGACCATAACCAAAGATTTATGTTATTGGTATCGTGTTGCACATGGGATATCTTCAACTTACATAAGGCAAGTGCAAGTGCAACGCGCACTGCAATTCAACCAAAGTTGTATAAGCTACCAATAGATACATAATTCATGCCATGTTAAACTCGTTCATACGGATTTCCCCCGAGTACATAATCTATTTTCGAATAAATTATATTAAATTCATATTTTAAATGTCGTTTGTGGGTGTGCAAAGTAATCTCTGTTTCTTTGTAATTGAATATAGCATAAGCAAACTTCATCCTCGTCCCCTTCTTTACTTTTTTCCCTATGTAAAGATGCGCATCGCAACTTAAACTCATCTGATGGTTGCGGATATCTATGGGCGGTACTTTTAATGTCGCAACTTTGTCAGAGTACGTGATTGTAGTATTTTTATAGGGTAAGGTAGCAAACGAGCAGTGGGTTGCCTAACTTTAAATGACTACCAATGCCCATGACAAACCCATGACATAAAACTGCGGATCAGCAGATGAGCCTGCCTGCCTTTAAACAAGAAGTACTGTAATATAGTTTTTAAAGTGTTAATAGACATTAACCTGGATAAGGTATTCGGCCGTAGGTGACGAGTTCGGTGAGCAGGATACCGAAGGACCAGACGTCGGACTTGATGCTGAACTTGCTGTAGTTTGCGGCCTCGGGCGCCGTCCACTTGATAGGGAAGCGGGCGCCCACGCGCGCCTCGTACTCATCCTCCTGATAAACATACATTTATTGTTGAATAAAATTGACGTTTACAACAGTTTTTTTTTCCATAAAATTTAAAACGTATTAATTTTTGTAATATTCATTATTTAATTCAAGCACGACAAGCTTTAAATATATTTTATGCATTGATCGTATGTGGAGAAAACAAGTCGAGTACATAAATAAATATGGATTAGTAAAATAAATTTCAAACATATACATATTGACATCTCCAATGAAAAAGTATTGCAGTATAAGAATCGTAGAAATTTTCAAAGAATATTCATACTTCTGTTGAGAAATAGAAGCTCTTTAAGTTCCGGAGATAAAAATACGATATAAAAATACGAAATAAAATAAAAGAATATAATACAGAATGAAAGATTTAATAAAAAGTATTCAACACACGACCTTTTGCGTTAACCTTGCGATTTAAATCGTCTAATTATTGACAAAGGACATTTAGAACTTGTGACAAAAAAGGAACCCATCAATTTGTTACAGAATAAGGTGTTGTAGGAAAGTGAGTGAATGAGTGAGAGGAGGGGTCGAGAAAGTCGACATTCTATTTGCGGAGATTTCAATTCACTTTCTTAATGCATCAGTCGGAAAAAACATATAATATCGAATTGAAAAGCGGTTACGATTAATGGGTTCTATAATGTGTATGGCATTTCCAGTGAGCGTAGTAGGAACATTAGCAACTTTGTACTGTCCACAACAAACTTATTAAATGTTGAGTGGTAAACACTTCAACCACCTAAAGAGATTACAGCTAAAGTTTGATGCATATTCAGTGCCTATTATTATTGTATCGTTTCTAAAAAAAATGAGCAGGAGTCAATGAGTTGTACAATAAAATTAAATAATATTTAATCGGACAACAGTACCCCTTTGCTCGATTAATTATTTTATTTTAATATGTCCTAGAATAAAGCGAACTTTAAAATACTTTTATAATAATAAATTATAGAAAGGAACCTGACCTAACACATATATTAAATAAAACATGATCAACATTTAAACATTACAGTACTTTTCAATGAACGGGGTTTAAACAAAGTTCAACGCTAATTAACATTGATCAAGTTTCATACAGCAAACTACTAAAAAAGTAGAATGAAAAATTATTTACTTTACAAAGAATTATGTAAAACATACAACATAATACATGTATAGACCAAAAGTGCCTTCGGTCTACACTGATATTACAAAATACAACCTAATCAATTCTGTACTTTACTGTACGTCATCTTTTTTTCTTTAATCACTTGCTCGGTTATTACCTTGATGAGCCTAGCGAGTCCGAAGTCTGCGATCTTGACGATGTTCGCGTCGGCTACCAAGACGTTCCTAGCGGCGAGGTCTCGGTGGATGTAGTTCTGGGACTCCAGGTAGGCCATGCCGGCCGCGATCTGCGCAGCCATGTCGATCAGCTGCTGGAGCTTGAGACCGCGACCCTTGCCTGGGTAACATAAGTATAGCTTTTAATGTGGATTTAACGGCATGGCTATTAACAACTATAATGGTGGTTTTGAATGAAAAAAATCATCACTATATTAGTTATTTCTATTATTTAATATTTAAGCCTCAATAGACTAATGCTTAACACTGCGAAACATGCGCAGAATGGTCGTGGGTTCGAATCCGCCGTTCGACTCTATAGTATACGTTCGACTCTACAGTATATAAGACTATTCTTAAATAATGTTTAGCACAAGTTTAAGCTTAGTTGGAACGGTTAAAAGAAATATTAGTAAATTATTTGGATAATTCTACTAATATTTCGAGGAACGTTAGCCTCGGGCAGGCGGCAGGACGTAAAAAAACTGTAGCCAAAACCCCTGTACAGTGTGGACTACATTCATACTGTGGCAATCCTACATAAATAGGAAAAAAGGCAAGATGATAGAACAAAAATTAACAGGCATCACAAGGCAACCTTTATAATTAACATTTAAAACATCTTAATTTGATTCAACGACATTCAAAAGTATTTAGTTTTTCTCTTTGCTCTAACAATGTCGTTTTGTGCAATGTGCTCCAGCAATGTTAGTCAACTAAGCTAAGGTCAACGATTTTTTCGCTATAATGCGTCAAAGGATTGTATTGTTGCTATCGCGTGTTCGATTGAGTAGTAGTTCTCTACTGAGTGTTTTTGCAGCCAGATGGGATAGTGCAGCATAACGCCGCTGTGCTGAACTGCATAGTAAACTGCAAATCCCATCTGGCTAATCAATCAATTGCTAATTAATGTTAATAATATTATGTATAATTTTATCGTATTACTAACATTCGTTTTTAAGTTTTATTGGATACTAACAAATATGATTGTAGATCTGAAATAAATATTATTATTATTATTCCGATCTTGCGGTGCAGCTGTGACGAGAATATTTGAATGAATGCGCCGAAGAACTACCTACCACAGTAGTCAAAATAATATCTGGTGAAACTTAAATGAAACACCATCTAACACCACCAAAGTCACAATATGTATGACCTCATTTAATCTATACGAGATAACAAACAATGGGTCACATTTTGTAATACTGTAATAAATTTTTATGTCACGGACATGCAGTTCCCCATTGTCGTATTTGTTTGTTTAACTATCTCTTATGAAATGCGCCTAATGAAAAATATGCAAGAGAACGAGTCACGATTCTTTAAAGAATACCGCCATAAAAACAAGAAGGCACGTAAAATACTTCTTGAAACTGTTCGTGTAAGCTTTATTTTTCCATTACGTATATATAACTACAGGTGGTTAGTTTTATGTTTACTTGTAACTTTATTGCTATAGATTATATAAGGATTACTAGCGTACACAGGCGTTATGTACAACTTGTGTGATTTTATTGGTATTGTGTAAAGTTAACAGTAATAACTCTGGAAACACTTATTGGATCGGGATAAAATTTAAATCGGAAAACATTGCAAAAATAATCAAATCAATACGTAAATGTCGAAGATCTGACAAACATCGCGAATTGAGAACCTTTTCTTTTTTTGAAGTTTGTTAAAAAGTATGTCTGCGCGTCTTCCTGATTAACTCGTGATAGACAGAGAAAGCCAATGCTGTACTCATTCGTTCATTTCTCTGATATTGTGCCAGACCGGCCTAGACATTGTAGGAAAGATACAAAAAAACGTAAACTACCTTAATAAATGGCTAAATATCCTAATACGGAAAGGTATAAAAAAGGCAAACCTATAAATAAAAATAAAATAAAAACTCTTCTACTTAATTACCCAAATATACATTTAATCTTTTAAATAAAATAACAAGCACTGTAATAAGATACTTCAAAGATTTACTTAACGAAAGATTTATAAGAAAACAAACTTTAAGCAAGGTCAACGGCACATTTGTCGTTTTATTAATACAAAGATTCAATTTTAAATATCACTCACCTTGCAAGTATTCCAACAAGGAACCATTCTTCATAAGTTCAGTGATAATATAAATCGGCTCTTCGAGAGTGCACACCGCGTATAGCTGGATCAGTTTGTTGTGTCGCAGCTTTTTCATGATCTGGGCTTCTGCGAGGAAATCCTTGGGGTCCATGGTGCCTGGCTTTAGGGTCTTTATAGCCACAGGCGTTGTATTGTTCCACAATCCCTCCCATACTTCACCAAATTGACCGTGGCCGAGTTTCCTGGCGAATTTCAAGGAGGATCGGTCGATTTCCCACTGGTCGCGTGTTCTATGCGAAAGGCCTTCGGTCACAGGCTTCTCGACCTAGAATTAAATAAGAACAATTGTCTATCACAATGTTTTAAAATGAACGCTTTTGTATGTAAATGTTTAAAAGAATTTAACATAAACATGAGTACTTGTTGTGCGAAAAACGAGAGTTGATGTCAACAAATTAACACTAAATTAGGACACGATCTTTCAAATTAAAAAAAAGAAAACGAGTTCTGGTTATTGTGTAAATTGTGCAATATCTAATAAAAAACACGTTGCATTATACGAAAGTGAAATATAACGCTGCAGAAGAATAGTAATCCATATTAAAATAATGTTATAAAGGGTAAAATAACTGAATAAATAAATCTAAAAGAGTACGGCGTGGTGAACTTATGGCGTAACCAATTTTAAGTCACGTTGGTACATCTAATAAATAAAGTGACATGTTTTATATAGACGTGGAGAAAAAAGGAAATTACTGGAAGAACGATTACCGCAATGTTCAAATATGTAGTAGTTATTGAAAATATAAAGAGATGTCATCCGAACACTCTAAATTACTTTATGCAACACAAAACAGATCCGAGGACGGAGATAGTATGATTTCACGTCTATTTATCACGAATACTAATAATTCAGAACAACTATCTAGCAACGATTGCAACCGGTAACGTAAATAAGAGCTTCCACAACAATGGACTGTAAAAACTAATTGTAATTTACTTCTGAATAAGCGTGCAAGTTTTACTCTTACTTACAATTGAAAAGCAATTTAAGAAAAGTTATGCAATGATTTACGCGACTCATTGTCTCATTAAATCGATCGTTTATATGTTAAAAGTAAACTCCGGGATTGGTGTGTCATTGATTTATTGTCGTGAGGCACGAGGGAGACGCGACGGCGACGTGTGTCAGATCGTCGTCGATATCATCTTGACAACGAAATAGTCGGGGCACTTAGTGAGAAACCAGAGTTAAATTTATAAAAAAAAACATCAAATGTGAGATGACTTTTATCGCCATTGTTACACTGTTACGTATTCCAAATTAGGCGAATGTGCTTGAGAAATTCTTTTTGGTATATTTCCGACACTTTTTCTGTTGCACCAAATCTTACTTCTTGCCTAAACAACTGTTAAGAAGTATTGTGATATAATAAAAAAATGTACTCTCAAGTCAGCATACACTATGTAGTGTTATTGTAAAGTTATGTATATATAATCTATGAAAAGTATCTTAACTAGAACAATAATAAAAAATATTTCTTCTATTAAAGAAACATTTCGATCGGCCACTGTTGCCTACCGGAAGACGTCACTTAGCTTAAATCGAGCATTATCATACGTCAGTGTTTTTGAACGTGATTGTTTTATTTTTCTTATTCCATACGCGTAACACGACGCCGTCGGAATGGTTGGCCATCGACCGCGACCTGCGGCCGTCACGCGTGCCGCGATCACCGATTAACGAATGCTCGTTATCTATTTCATGTCCGATTAATTGTGTTATCGATTTTTAATATTACATACTCGTAATCAACATTTATACGTCAGAGATATATATCGAGTCAAGCCGATAGTAAAAGATACCCATGCTCTAGTAATATCTAGCTATGCTTTCTGGTTTTTCCGGCTGGGATTTCTGGGCACAGTATGATTTACAATATGATATCGTCTTGATAGTGACCGGATGCATTTTAAGCACTTCATTTAAAACTTATTTAGACACGTTTTATTATATTAACATCAGCTTAAAGCTAGTTTTATTAAGCATGGAATACAACTAAGTATTTTTTTTATTGTAAAGTACTAACAAAGTCAGAAGTGTTGATACCTCACCATATCCCGTTACCTTACCGTAACTTGGCAGTGGTTGATACCATCCTAATTTATTTAAGAGGACATAAAGAGTCTGTGTATGAATTATAACACGCCACGTAGGCTGGGCCGCATCGACTAGCCGAGGCGAAGAGTTGTCCACGGTGTCACTGTGGCGACGAAAGTTATGCAACGCACAAATTATATGCAAATTCGTAATAAAACAGTATTGGCGTCGCGATCGCACAGCGCTAACATGTTAAAGCGTAAATCGAGCAGTTGATGTAATCGTCCGCCGGCGCCTTGCACAAACCAATACTTTGTTATACAATATGTCAAAATGGGGTTATTGCGCCCGAGTTGGTCATAAATAAAATATATTTAATTTTAAGTTAAATAGTTAACTTCTCGGTTTAATCATAATTTTTACTTATTAAAGTAAAATTTAGTATAAATAAGTAATTAGAAGTTTGTAGGGTTTCGAAGGGATTTAATTTTTTTTTTTCTAAACGAAGATGCCATTGAACTGATGGTAATTATTAACCAAAATAACAAATTGCTATCGAGATTTTTTGTATTTACACTACCGTTATCTAGTTTTTATTCGTGACCTTGAAATGTAAGGTGATATAACTACTATTACTGTAATGGTCTTACATCGGAATGCAGAAAGGGTAAACAAAAAGATTGAAAACCTACTACAGTGCGAATACGTTAGTTACCTATATGGAACCCTTTCCTCCTATTGTGTGGATCATTTGGTAAAGTCAAGGGAGTTTAGAGTAAACAGCTATACGCTTAAAAATGGGTATTTTTTTTTATGGGAGGAGGTGACAAACGAGCTAGCGGATCACCTGGTGTTAAGTGAGCGCTACCCATAGACATCCGCAACAAGCAAATGTGTTGCCAACCTTTAAAGGACAGAGGGGAGCATAGACAGGAAAAAGGATATTTCCATTTCCCCGTTAACCTCCTCCCCATCCAATCCTCTTCCCGTTCCCACCCTATCCTTATGAAGAAAGGGTGGGAAGGAGAAGAGGACTGAAATTAAGCCTCCGGCACCTCACTCATCAGACAAAACGCAGAGTACTTCTACTTCACGCCTGTTTTCTGTGAGGTCGTGGTATTTCACCGGTCGAGCCGGCCCATTCGTGCAGCAGATGTTGTTGCGGGCTCTACCACTGTTTAATCTTCTATATCCTTTTTGGACACAAAATGTCTCATAATCGAATGTGATACAAAATATGATAAAGGTATATTCCAATTCGCACAAGATAGATTGAAAGCTGTAGCGCCACTAGACATTAACATTTAAAGGTTATAGAAACAATGTTGCGCAGCCAGTTCTTATGAAGTTCATAATATTTTGATACAGTCTCGTGTGCCAATATATCAAAACTATCCGCGAACGTAGATTGCTATCGTTTATCACCATTGTGGAGCAAGTGGGCTGGCTTCCAAACTACACTTGCTGTTGAGAAATTATAAACATACGCGACGTTGGCTAAATTAAAATGTGACATGTTTAATTCAAGATCTCGTCCCCTTCCCATCTTTTTCTTATAAGAAAAGGAGGGGAAGAGAATTTTTGGTTTAGTTTTGAATAGTACTGTGGTATTATATTTCTAGCTTCTTGTGGAGGAGCTAATTTAATTCAAATTTTGCAATTATAAAGCAACCAAGACCTGAGTGACGGAAACGCGACTGCATAGGGAACAGGCGTCTTTATCAAAGTACCAGCGTACGATTTTTTTGGCAAAGATAGTATTATAAAAAGATATCAAAAGGCATCAAAACAAAATCCTGAACTAACTTTTATTTGAGATGTTGCAAACAAGTTCTTTTGCAGTATGCAGTATTTTCGATTTTATCGTAACACCGTATACTTGTTATACTTAACTTCAGGCGAAAGACTTGTTTTGTCACGACACTAAATAAGATAGAGAAAGACGCAAATGATATTGGGTATGTTGTAACATGAACTAAGAATTATTTGCTGTTTAAGATGGGAAAGAGAAATGCTGCAAATAGTGGTGTCCTAAGCGAACGTGTTTGTTGGACCGATTTCGTACCAAACTAAAGATGAAGGACAAAACGGAACGAGCAAAGTTTGCCCGAAATGCAAACTTAAAACTGAGGTCGAAATCTATAGCCTGCGTACAACAGTGGAGAGAGACAGAAGACAGGCATAAAGTAGAAGTATGCTTCTCCGTTTAGTTTGATGAGTTCTCTTCTCTCTACCAAAAAGAAGATTGGACGGGGAGGAAATGAACGGAGAAAAAAAAATCCTTTTCCTTGTCTATTCACTCCTCTGTGATCTGTCCTTAAAAGTAGGCAACGCATCTGCAAATCATTTGATTGTTGCGCATGCCTACGGGTAGCGGTCACTTAGCATCCGGTGACCTGCTTGCTCATTTGCCACCTTCTTTCATAAAAAAACCTCTAAAGATCTGACTTGAGAAATATTATTCATTTAAATCCTCATTAAACTTTGCTGTTATTCAGTAAAAAAACTTTGTCACGACGTACGTTCATATGTTTGTGTAAATGTATAAAACCAGTTAGTTTCTCGGCGAAGGCGTCATATTATCTTTATTTCGTAGTCTCGAGTTGTGCAGTTATAACTGACATGTGCAGGAATGACGGCGTTGGAGTTAATTTGTTGTTTTTGAATAACCTCTACACTAGAGGTTATTCATTCGGCGTTTGGTAATTTGAACCTCCGTCAAATCTCGACGCATAACAAATTTTTAATTAGCACACGCGTAGGTATATCATACAAAAACTGCGTGGTTTCCGCTATATAAAAATTGATCATAAAAATGTTGGTTACTTTAAAATTAAGCACTTACATCCCCCAGAGGTGTAGACAGATTATGTATTTCCATATGGATAACCTCTCTGGCTTCTTCTACATTCATCGTTGGTTTAAGGGTACTCCTAATACCCTTTAGTATGTATTTCCCTTGTATGTTTCCAACGTAGACGCTTTAAGTTCGCCTTGGATGGCTGCAACAACACCACTGCCACTCCCTTTCGCAACATAAATTTCTTTAGTCAATCTTCTTTCATTGACCTTTTCAACAAGTTATTTCAAAACTGAATAAAAAACATTACTCCAATCAGATGTGTTTAATAACCATTATCGTCAAATTAGCTCTCAAAATTTTTAACCAAAACTAGGGTAGACAGAGATAGCAATGCTATCCATTTATAACGAGTTTAGTTGGCAGATGTGACGGGAGGATCAACATATTAAGATATATTGAAATAATTAGAAAGCAAGAATTTATCATTTGGCTTTTTATCACACTAATATTTGGCTTTTTATCACACTAATATTTGTTAGATACTGGGCGTCAAATATAATTGCTAAAAATATCCACCACTTTGTTTTAATTTATACTAAAACATATAAACGAGTTTTAAATTAAACATGAAACAATTAAGTGAAATGGAGAATATCTTTAGATCTCGTGTAAGCAATTAAAACGAGCATGTGCTGTGCGTAATAAACTTAGCATATATTTATATGCAATCGTTTGTCAAAACTTTAATGTTAGCACAAACGTAAAAATAAATATGGTTTATAACAAAACGTTCATTAGAAAAGAAATGGTATTGATTGTAAAGCTGTAGTTTAGAAGTTAACAATGGCGTTCATTAAGATATTAATATGTAAAGTGACTCGTTTAAATATTCATTTTTATTTCGTGTACGTGACAAAAAAATAGAAAAGTATGAGTCAGTGAAAGATAACTAACTGCTAGTTGTGATTTAATGGCCTTGTCAAGGCATCGTTAAACTTGCTTTGCAAAATGATCGCATTGTTCATATTATATATTTCTTGAGTAATTTTCTTCTGACGATAGGAAAAATCCCTAACTTTTGTGAAAACACAAACGCATTATTTTATGAGATCATAAAATAATGCGTTTGTGCAAATTTCCTTGGATTTACAGTGTACAGCGAAGAAGTTATATCCACATACTGTGATTAATAACTAGGGTGTCCTAGTTATCGCTCTGTGTTCGGGGGTCAACTCTTGTACAATACCATCACCCTTGCTCTTCACTTGCTTCGATTGTAAAATCTTCTGTGGTAGAAAACATGAAAAGCAAACGTGGTAACCATCGCCTAAGTCATATGGAAAAACCCCTGCCGTTCAGTAGATATCTTAGGGCTATCGATACACTAAACTAATTCACTCTAATAGACACGATGTTATTAAATATTTATTAAAATTATTTACAGAAAAACTGAAAAGATTTCTTGCATCTATAATATTAATTAGGATTGAACATAATCAGATCATAAATCTATGTACTACATTATATTACAGCCTTATTGTGGCCTATCTGATAAGTGTTCAACCTAAGTCTTAGTAAGCAAAACGATGTACATATATTTTTTTTATTTAAGACACCTTTTAGAAGTTTATATTTAAAAAATAACCTTTTTAACCAGTAAATATTTTAATTTTACTTTATTATTTGTGAATTTATTACACAGTTAGCTGGACTTAACAATATATTACTAAAAAAATCGAAAATATAAATTTTATAGATTTACGTCTGCAAGTTTCACAGTGTTATTAGTATAACGAGTTACGGTAGTTGACGTCAAGCGTAGTGTGATAAGGATAAATGTAGCGCCACAAGGATAACGATTTTATCAGGAATGTGTTTACTTTATGAGATGTTCTTACAACTTCATGACAATATTATTACGTAGAAGCGTTAAAATGCTCATTCATAAGAGAGAAAACTACTTAGCATGGTTAAAATAGAATTAGGGACAAACTTGAATCAAATTTCTTTATAATTAGTGAAGAATCCGTAACATAATTCACTGGTCTTAAAATTTCTACGGCACGATATTCGAAATTGTTTGTGTATTGAGCTTCATTCAACTTATTACACAAAATTAATTACGTCTATTTTAATTATATAGTGAAAGTGGCACAACAACTATCAATTCTATAATTTTAAACTAGTCACGGAATGTGATTCAACCGGCGAAGTACCACTTTTATATAATACTGTAGCTTTATAAAAAAATCACCCAAATACCTCTGTATTATTAATATTTGGAGACACAATTACTAGAGGAATTAATTTTGGTTCCTGTAAGCCACTACAAGCTGAAGGATCGTAAAGTGTTTAGAATTGTTAATTACAAGTGCTTGTGCTGATCCACAGACGGAAATGCCCGCGCCGTTTCTTGGAGGGGCAGTTATTCCGATAACGTCACATGATACATACAATCAGAAACCCGACAATCCGATTGTGTCGTGTACAGGGTACGTAACATCACATAACCAAGTAATAGTTTATTCTTTACAATCGATGTGAATGTTTGGAAGCGTGTTTTTATTTAGTCTATAAATATGTGAGCCTACAACACGTAAAATTTCGAAGTATGTAGTTCATAGTTGAAAGTGTCGAGCAAATAAAATCGAACATTACATGACACTACTAAGCAAAGCTTGTTTTGTATATTATAATTTTACCTAATATAATTTAAAATAAGTGAAACTAGGAAAAAGTAATACTGTTAAATCATAAGTGGGCCTAGGAAAAAATAAGATTTCTTAAATCATGAGTGGGCCTAGGAAAAAGTAATTTTGTTAGATCATAAGTGCACCTAGGAAAAAGTAATTTTGTTAAATCGTAAGTGGGCCTAGGAAAAACCAATTTTGTTAAATCATAAGTGGTCCTGGGAAAAGCTATTTTTCTTAAATCATAAGTGGGCCTAGGAAAAAGTAATTTTGTTAAATCATATGTGGGACTAGGAAAAAGTAATTTTGTTAAATCACAAGTGGGCCTAGGAAAAAGTAATTTTGTTAAATCATATGTGGGCCTAGGAAAAAATAATTTTGTTAAATCATAAGTGGGCCTAGGAAAAAGTAATTTTGTTAAATCATAAGTGGCCCTAGGAAAATATAATTTTGATAAATCATTAGTGGGCCTAGGAAAAAGTAATTTTGTTAAATCATAAGGCTAGGAAAAAGTAATTTTGTTTTTGTTAAATTGTAACATTGTTCAATTATCATCTGTGTTATCATAAACTTATCAAGTTTCTCATGGTTATATTCCGTTTTTGGATTTCTTCTTAGAAAATTATTACTTGTTTAAATATACCTTAACATTGTATAGCAACATTTCGTGTCTTGTTCAATGATTTTTAGAGCGCGATGAAAAATAAATATGGATTGCTATCAGAACTTCTAGTACATTAAATACGTAGAGGATTATTTTTAAAGATAATAAGGTAAATGACAAAAGCAACAGCAGCGCGACTCGGTAGGTTGCCTTCGAATTGGTGTCTGAGATACTATTACAAGCCTGTGAGAATCGGATTACGGAAGGCGTCGATACGAGTAAGACGTCATTTTGTTATCATAAAAATAGTTTGATCGGTGAATTTAATTAAACTCGTTTTTTAAATATTGCTAATTTAAAAGTAAAAAATAAACGATAGATAATGTCATCTTCATTTTAAAAAGCAATCAATTATTGGATATTTAATTAATTTTGGGCATGTTGAAAGGATGAATGAAGAAAGAGTAATTAAACAAATTTATGTTGCAAAAGTAAGTGGCACTGTTGGCACGGAACGTCCAACTTATATCAATCAGATTAGTGACATACTGAAGAAGGATGATATAAGGAGTACCCGTATCAGACGAGTAGGTATGCGTAGATGTACGGATGTAGAAGACCCGAGAGTAGTGTGCCAAATGGAAATCCATAATCTCTGCCTACCCCTCTGGGTTACGGGCGTGATATTATATTTATTTATTTAAAATTATTTATTCTGTGTTATGACAGAACTTTAGGGCAACAAACCGTGGGCTAAAAACTATATCCTTTGTATCACCGTCAATTATCATTATTACAATAACATCATTCCAAAGGTCAAGCCGAAACAAGACGTTGATAGCACATTTATTTACCTACAGTCGAATTTCTTGGTGGTTTTCGATTACTTTGGCAACCGTCGTTGCTTTCGACGGTTACTTTTCGTGAAGATAATTCAATATGAGAGTGTGACATAAGAGCACTATAATTTAGTTATTTTATGCCCACGGGCAGGTGTGCTGCAGTCAAATCACTGCGTTCTGATTCCCTGGAAGAACGCGAGAGTGAGATGAATTATGGATTTGCAAAAGACGTATGGTCATTTGCTTAGTGACAAGGGTTGCCACTTCTTTCGAAATATTCAAATTAGCAAGACGCAGGTAAATTTTGAATACAGATTGTGTGATGTGCACTTTAAATGAAGAGACTATTTAAGGCGCATACCTATGCCTTACGAATTAGAAATATATAAGTTATTTGTAAATTGAAAAAAGGCATTCTAATACAATAATCCCCAATTTTACCAATGTTGACATTACAACGGACAATATATGACAAAATTAACGTAAACGATAAGTAACTTTTAACGTTCAGGTAAGTAAGCGGTGGTATCAGCCCTGTACACAACGAAAGCGGGGTCATCACGACCTTGGCGGCGGTCGCTCGGCCGCGAAACTGGAATGGTCTTTCTTGATATAATAATATACAAGAGAGCTTTATTACACGTTCTCAGTATTAAGCCGCGGGTTAGACTTTTTTCCCGACGGGTCTCTATTCCGAACGAGTTTACAAATTGACGGCCATAAACAGATCAGATCAAATCAGATTACGTATAACGGGTCATAATTATGAAAGAACTCATATAAATATAATTAAATGTCGTTGATGGATAATTTTTATTGTATAGGAATTTCCATGTGTTATTAAGTCGTCTCAGTGTATTTTAAAAATGGAACGTTACCGATAAGTTCAATTTAACGATAAAGTCATACATTATTTATAATTTGTATTAACTTGCAATTAAGTCAAGTACGTATTCTTACACCTATTGGAATGAAAATTATTCTAAGAAATTCACATTATTTCATAATATGAATTAAACAACATTGTTACATATGATTTTATAACGTAATTTATAAAATAACGGTTAAAATAACAATTATAGTAATGTTTGCAATATTTATAAACAATTTAATAACACATAACCTAATTATAGTAAACAATAGGGTTTACTATAATTAGGTTATGGCTTGTAACTCCAATTGCAGCATTAATTGCGTCAAACGAAACGTGAATAGATATGACAAAACATCTAACAACAACCGACTTCGTCTTCATGATAATGGATCTATGGAAGTCTGTTTACTTATAAATAGAGGCATATTGAGGTAATTTGTTGCGTTACCAACAAACATTTTAAAGTCACTGGCAGAGCGGTTAAAAAGACATGGTGATATCATTTATTCAAAATGAAAACAAACACATTTTAAAAAGAAAAAACTAGTGAATAGAAAAAAAATTGTATTCAAAGGCTTCTGGCCTTTGAATACAATTTTTTTTCTATTCACATCTTTGAAAAATAATGTTGTTACCGTTGCAATTAATTTAAAAATAAGTACGTCTTTATGAGTGTAGTTAAGTATGATTTAGGGACTGCATTAATCGATAAGAGGATAGATTTCAACTAACATAATTGGCCATTTGTCTTATATGCTAAAAGGTTTCCGTTTTTTAAACCTCAATTAAGACCATCTCTTGTCCATGCGTTAAGTGTGTCAGTGAATCTAACGTTATAAAATTAGTTTACGGGACATATGAATCCAAAAAGGAATGCGAATATAATTTAGCTCGATTTCGAGCCCTTACAACCTTATAATAAGATGTTTTCTTATTGAGATGTGATAAAAATACTCGACATTTATCTTTCATATTAAATTAGTATTGCTTCATATTGATGTTTCACATGGCTTGGTACTTGTAATATTGAAGATAAGTCGGTGCAAGTTCAGCTTTCCGTTCTTCGGCGAATTCAAGTCATATTGTGCGAATTCTTACGCGTCCAGTTGTACAGTTCGACGAAAACCATAAACTATTTACGAGCTAGCCGATATCGAATTTTGCAACAGCGCGTTCGTAACAATAAATAACACGAATTACATATGACCCTGATTTGACAGCGTAATGCTCAAACGATTGAAAAATAAATAAAACTAAGATAGATATTTCAAAGGAGTCGTTAGATTACATATCATTAGAGTTTGCCACATGCACTTATGACCTACATCATAAGAGAATTAATTACGATTTGTTAGCGTTGGCCTTGGCAGTATATGAAGAAGACATTATTGTTGCCGTTAGATTAACTCAACGTCTGTTAGTCACGATTATTAAAACCTAATCAATTTATATATAGTAATCGGCACCTAAATTAGAAACGGGCTATTGGATTTTTTCTTTCACTAGAGGCTAAGATATGCATAAATAGCATCGTTAACAAAATTCTTTGTAAAAATTCCCCGTGAAAAAAAAAACAATTTCTGTTCGTGCAAATGACGTCACGTTAAACTAGTATTCTAAGATATTTTAGATTTCTAAGAATTCATTGTATCAGATAGTATTTCAACGTATAGATTAGGCTCAATTGAAAACAAAATACTCGAATTTCGGTCGTTTGTTATTATACAAAGCGAGGCCACGTTTATCCGGTCCTGTAAATGTCCATGACACTGTGAGTGAAATCGCAAATTGCCAATCCTACTTATTAGTAGTGTAGTATGATATTTCATAAATGCGAACGTTTGTAAATATATGGATGTTTGTTACTCTTTCCCGCAAAAACTACTAATGGATGGATTTTAATGAAACTTTACAATAATATAACTTAAACGTTAGAGTAACATATTTGCTATAATTTATAAAGATATTGTGTTATTTGTCCAAAATAAACGATAAGAGTCTAGTAAGTAGGAAAAAATCAACCATATGCGAGCTATTCAGGTCAACCATAATAGAGTTCAGCTTAGGCTGGAAAATCGTCGGTTAAATTAAATTGCACGGCGGGTGAGTCTGCAGGGCACGGCTAGTATAGAATAAAATTTAGTTTTACTGCCTACGAAAAAGATATTTTTAGAATGCATCCAAATAACAAAGACGTCCATTTCTCGTGAAGGTCGAAGAATTTGATTAGTGATTCATTGTTTCAAATCAATGTATAATTACGTTGATTACAGTCAACTAGACTATTATTTATGACGCCACAAGTATTTGGAATTAAATTCAAATGAGTGATTGGTTGGTACTAACCTGTACGCAAGGCTTATTGAGTGAGACGCAGAGGCCGTCGGCATCCTTGCTGTAGTGCTCCACCAGCTCCTGCAGCGTGCGGAATGTAGTGCGCCGCGCTATGAAGAACCCACCCTCGTCCAGCTGCCTGATGCGGTAGTGTTTCACGGTGTCGCCGTCACGCACTAAAAAAACAATTAAATACAACTTATTTTCGAATTACTTTAGGTGGCTGAACCCACCCTTATATGTCCTTATATAAATCGCCCCCTCCTATCCTATCCCTATATATTCTTATATGAACACCTTACATGTATTAATACTGTAAGATTTCTGAATAGGGCACATATTATTTGAGGGAACAAGTACGTGTTCTGGATAGTGCAAACCTGTGCAAATTTGGAGAGGTGAAAAATATAGGAGATACGTAGGTATTCCGAATTAAACTAAAATAATGATTTTAATTTAGTTATACATTTGTTGCTAAGGTTTTCTTTATCATCGAACTCATGATTAATCGGCACTCAAATTGCAATTAATGATTTAATTAGTTTTTTAGGATACTTCTGATTAATCGAATTCTTGATCATTCGAAAGTATCATTATTTTGAACGCTTTTAAATTTAATTAATTTTGTGAGCAATATTATTCATAAGGCGTCTTATCTAGATTATTAATAAGCTAAAATTGGATATTGTTAGAAAAGGGAACAAAGGTAATAAGGTTTTTTTATTTGTGTTGTTGTTTTAAACTAAAAAGTTATAGTATATAGCCATTTGCATTCAGCCGACACGAGTATGGGCACGATATAATCTCGTGCTGATAATAAAGTACAATACAAAACGGCTTTGCTCCCAATCCTACACAAACGATACATTTCTTCTGTAAATTGTATTGACAACTGAATACCACATTAGTGTATGAATAAATTAATCGACAAAACTCACGTTATTTCTTCATCGATAAATTATATCGATGTACGTGTCATCGTAGACTATTTGTCTAACGGATATTCCGCAAATCGAATATTTAGATGTCCTATAAGTGTAAAAAATCGGTGACGGTTTTAAGAATCGTTAATAGGTAGAGGCCTCCAACATTCGATGTAACGGTAGGGAATGCGGACTGGCTTGTGTGTACCCAAGAGCTTCCAGTTTTTTTTTCTATGAAAAAAAAATACACAGCGAAATGACCAGAGATTTTTATTGTGTAACTATTACTTGATTTAAGATCATGCACTAAGAATGTGTTAGCTCAGCTTAAGATCGTTCATTGCGACCGATCTAAGTTCTATTCCCGACCGAAATATGTGCATCTAGTCACTAATTCTAAAATGTTTGATTGTGAATTTATAAAATCGTAAGGACAATTCTCGAAAATTATAGTTATTCCGAGAATTGTAAAGCCGAATTGACATAATATAGTTCACTGCGATGTTTTGTCAATTATTAATTTTTATATCTATTATACACAGTTCATTGGGAATGAACACCGGATCTTGGTTACATAATCACATAATGAATCAATATACCTCAAGCAATTGCTTTTAGGGTAATCATCCCAGTGGCACGCCACGTGCGGAATGATTTAATACATACATAATGGAGCATTATGTATGTTGTGCAAGTAATTGTTTATAACGGTTAAATACTATACGATCTTACCTATAAGGTTAGGGTTGAGAAAAGTTTTTTTTTACTAAAACAAGAGGGAATGGTCACACAATGGTCACACACATGCCTACGGATGCTCTGAAGGACCCTCAGCGCTAGAGATAGCTTCATTATGTTACCCATTGTTCCAAACCCATCTCTAACGCTGAGGGTCCTTCAGAGAATCCGTAGGCAGACACATCCCTTCATACAACTCGAGCCATCGGTATGTTGTAAAAATGACAATAGCTGAAGGGTTTGGAGGCCTGCAATCCGATCTGATTCACCCCGATCAAATTCTGCTCAGTCTGATAATAAATAAGTAAGCACTCAAGTACATGACCCGGAGAGGTAGGCAGAGATTACAGCTTTGCATTGAGCACGTTGCTGCATTTCTCTCGCTTCATCTACATTCATACATACATCTACGCATTTATGCTAATAAGTTTGATATTTATTTTCTAGTTTTAGCTTTTTGACACCGTTTTTTACCGACTTACCCAGGAGCAGATTAAAGTATTTGGCGCGTATGTCTGTTCTACTGTGACCTTTGCTAGCCTAAAGGGCCTGACCAATTTTGAAAAGTGAGATGTCATTAGATTTGTTTTCTTCCCCGGAGTGGCATAACTAATATGACGTCGACACAAAACCCATAATCATACAGACAGTCGGGTTCTACTCACTAATACATTGTTAGAATTAGAATCCACAATTTCCAGTAATAGAGGTCGTATCTAAATGTTTAAGCTATTAAATATTCTGCATATTCTACACATGAGACGTGATAAGTTACATAAAAATCGTAAATGCATTGAGGCAAAACATAACGAAATTTTGTGT
>JWHW01055078.1:120317-131468 GCA_000931545.1 Papilio glaucus
TGTTTGACTGTTTCTACGATTTTTTTTATTTATAAACTACTTCCTAAATACGTAACAAGCGTAACCTTTGTCTATGTTACAAGTATAAATAAATACCAACATATACATAAGTAGCTAATAAAGTCATCAATTTCCTGCGAGAGTAGAAAATGAAAATCGTTCCAAAAGAAAAACAAACAAACGTCTAAGAATAGTTCTCGTGTAAACGTCCAAAACATAAAAAGCACCCTTCATCATATTGTATGTCAACAAAGTTGGTTAATGAAGGTGGATTGTCGCATACTCGGGCAGCCGTTAGCGGCTAGCACAGTAAGTTCGTGGAAGCGAGGCCCGGCGGGCGACAGCGGGGCTCGGCGCCAGCACTTGGCGCCTCCCAGTCGATTTTTTCATATCACATGCAACGAGCGATACGCCGTAACATACTTTCAATCGCCCAGATATCAAATTCCAAAAACGACACCAAATGCTTCATCTGATTTTCTCGTTGAATGCCTTGGCAAGATTTTAATTATAATATTCATGGAACTGAATTTCTAGTCAATGTGAAATGCTTTCATATTTGTCACTATAGCTTGTGCCTATGGGTGGGTGTTTTTTCAGGTTTAACAGTTGTTTAAAGTTTCCTTCAAAGGATTTTTTTGGATCAGTCTACTAAACTATATTTTGTTTTTCATTGTAGTAAAATTGACCTTATTTATATTCGTTTGTCGAACAAAAAACTAATAATCAACCATAGAGTGTGGATACCGACTTTCGAGCACCTAAGGAATACGCGACTATGTTTTATGTATTCTGAATTACAGTTTAAGCCATTTCCTTGAAATAAGAACAAATTGATAACAACTCAGTCTTGCAACTAGTTCTCAAAAACTGCGTTAAGTTTTCTGCACGTTACCTTGTTCTGGTTTAGATATTTTTCTGGGGTAAGAATCAGGTATGAAGGAAGTTATTTGGTACTTAAATCACATAGGAATTTCATATTTCTTCGTGAATTCATAGTTACATCGGTCATAAATGCAATACGAATTATTTCGATAGATTTGCAGACAAATGTCAATAAGACAAGGCAATAAGTTAACAAAATTGATACGTTTCCTAATTTCATTTACATATATATTTATAATTTAAGATTAACATAAAATCCTGAATATTAAAGTTTAAAGGAATAAAGAGAAAGATCAAAGATATGATTATGTTTCTATTATATTGTGATGTAATTGTATACACATATGCAATCTGTTTACTTAGTCATTTCGTAATATTTGTTGAAATGCGGCATCCATTATTACACAACATATTTTGTTTTTTATCACACCATGAAATCGAGCAGTCATTTAAATTATAAACAAGCGTAGCCAACAGGTGAATAGAGTCGTGATCGAGTGGAAGGTTTCTCGATGAGAAGCGAATTAATAGTGGTATTTTGGGCAACAAAGTCACCATAGTTGATAGTTTGTCACTCATATCTTAACTAGCAGACGCAACAGACGTTAGCTTGCATGAGCAATGGCGTGCTTGCGTTAATCGTCATAATAAATTTCCAAAAAATGTCCTGGAACAATGGCAGCGAAACCTAATATTGTGCATGTAAACTATCCCGGGATCCACTCTAACATTACAAAATTAATTGATGAAAAAAAAAGAAACATCAAAATCAGTCCATCCGTTTTTGAGATCAGTACATCAGTACATACAGGTACAACATACACTGGAAGAGAAGAAATATATCTACACATATAATAAAAATATAACTGATCACTGTCTGTACATGGAAGATATTTGAGAAAAAACTATTATTGGGGGCCTTTTTGAACGCAATAAAACGCAAAACAATTATAATTAGAATTTTTGCCTGTCTATGCATTTGTGCGAGCTAATCTCAGAAATGGCTTAACCGATTTGGGTGCGGTTTTCAGTAATGTATTGTGGTAAACTTCACTTAACATTTAGTGTTTGTTTTATTTCAATCGGTTTATAAATAAAAAACTTTAAAGAAACGTGTCGAACATGTGTTCTATAAAAATGCTATAAAATAGCTGTTCTGTTGAATAGGTTGAATTTTTAGTTAATTATGTATGTATGTATAATAATATTGATCTTTAAAATTGTGACGATTGAAAGTTTACATAAAGTTCAAAACAGGATGGAGAATTCATTATGGTGATAGATATGTATTACATAAATATATATTACTGAATCCGATGTATCTTAATTCTTATTATAGATCTTTACCGGAAATGGACGCGACTAACTCGCCTGCGAACTTTTATATTTCACTGTGTTGTTATTACAGCAAAATCTTTATTGTCTCGAACAAGATATTTTGTTTCTACAAAATTAAAGTTATATTTAACAAAGTCGCTCGTTCTGCTGGCTCCGAAGACAGGGATGTGTGGTTTACCACATGCTTTTCCAGTTTATCCGTAAACCGAGTTTGCTTCCAACTGTCTCATTAGTGTGACAGTGAGAGCTATTTTAAAGACAGAATCGTGACCTTATTAAGCAAATGTTAAACAAAGAAACGCGTTGGCCATAATGAAATTCTTTAGGTGGCGATTTCATATATAAATAGAACAATGTTGCGAACGGCAAATAAATTCAACGCCGGCCATCTTAACTGTTTATGTGATTAGACTGTTTAGCTCTTTCAGGTTATGTAACTGAGTAGGTAAAGTACGACTAAGGCTTCCCAGTAATTGGATTTTTGTAGACTAGAAGAATAATAACTAACTAATAACTAGTAGAATATTGGAAATTTGTAAACAATACCGAGTGAAGAAAATACAGTTTTACCACTTAAAAACTTTGTCTTTCATAACGTTTCTCTGTTAATCTGAAATTGTTGCATTAAACACATAAACGAAACGACCAATTAAAAAGGTAACGAAGTGTATACTATAAAGTCAAGACTCGATATCCTCGTCTTCTCTTCTTTCTGTCATACAACTAAAGTAAAAAAAGAAAAAGAGGATATACGACAGGAGATCGTGGAGGCCATTGTATTGGCCCTAATCGACTCATCCAGCGATGTGGAAATGAGTCATGAAGATAGTGGCGAACTTGGTGATGTAGTGAGCGGGGTAGCTATCGTTTGGAAACCTTTGAACTAACACTATAAGAACACCCTGTAAGAGAATCGGCAATTACGTGGTTAAAAATCCAAATAGCCTTGAGCCTTGAGCATTGAGTGTTGGAGGTAGGTCATCTGATCCCACTATCTGGCTATTTATGATTCCCATCCATACTATTCTGTGTTTCTGGGACAATTTCAATAATAAAAAAATTACTATCTGTTCGAAATACGCTTTTTTATATTATATGGTAATTAAATGTGACAAAAAAAAACTGAATTTATTATATATATGACCGACCAATGATTAGTTTACTGAAATAACTATTAGTAATGAGTTCAGAATTTTTAAAAAAATGAACGTTATGAAGGTATTAGTGACAATTTTGTTGTATAAAACGTAAGAGTCGGATAATTTTCCAAAAAAATAAAAAAATGTTTAATAGCACGAAATCCAGGAGATTTTTCTTCAGACATTTTTTTGTGGAATAGACCTAGCGCTAGCCTAATTCTAGTGTCTCTGTGGCGTACTCTTTTTGGGATACCCTTAATATAGTAAAAATAACTATAAAGACAAAAGGAATAAAAAGCCACTAAATCAGTGAAATTAGTGTTATTCGATAGTATGATTTCACTTAAAAAAATGCAATTTCAACAAAAGCACATTATCACGGAGGTGTAAGTCTCCGTCGTAATGAAATTTCCAAGCAGCCCCGGCGGCATTATAATGCGCGTTTATGCAATGTGTGGGTGAAGTTTTTATGCATAATGTCAGCCTTGTGTTATATTCATATCAAAACTAGTACATGGTATATAATAATTATATTTTATTAACGTACGGGCGTTTCTATTAATAGCAAGCTTAAGTATACCTACCTTATAAATGCTTCGAAATTATTATCATATTATTGCATAAATTTATTATGATTAAGCACTAATATACTCATATAAGAAAGCAAAGTCTCCTACGCATTTTTAAGGCTAACAAGAAAAGAAATGATAACTGCTATTCAGCGCTGTGCGTCTTTATTAAGTCCCAAATGTGATAGGATACCTTAAAGATATTAGCCATAACTTTTGGCAACTGATTAATTTTTTTTGTGTGCATAGATGTTATGTTTATATAGATATAATTTACTAATATAAAGCTCTCCCGAAAAGGTACTCTTTGGTTCCTGGTAATCTTTTGGTGCTTGCGATGTTAAGGCCTTGTAGATCTTATGGATTTATGGATACCAGTGGAGAGAAGAAATGGCGGGGAGGGAAAAATTGAGTTACTTAAAACGATTGTATAAATAAAACACACACAAACAACAAAGCTAGCGTCCAATGTTGGTCGCAAATTCAGGCCGGGCGGCGGCGTCGCGTCGTAAGCGGATGGCGTTGGGTGAAATCTTCGATTATTTCAGAACATAATGAAAATTGAAAATGACTATATGCGCGTAATGTTCAATTTAATTTGCTGGCGGTAACATTCTCAGTATACGTCAATCTTGCGATTACGGTTTTAAGATCGTTCTAGACGCGTAGAAAGTTGCGGCGCGACTCAATGGCGCCCGTGTCCTGCGATCCGCATTCTCCGGAGAGCTTTTAAAATGAAACCAAAAAGCGAAAAATGTCTCTCTTAACACTGAATAAAGTGTATGTATATCGCTGCAACGCAAATTGCACATTGAAAATAGGCAATTATCGCACAATATGAAATATAAGATTCATAAATAAAATGCAAATCGCGATAGCACCGAGCCGAGTGGTCAATAAAAGTGTCTGCTCCTCTCAGCTTCTGAACCGCTCATTTTGTGCAATAATGCTATTTAATTACCTATTTTATCAAATATTTAATCAATTGTTACTATTAAACAAACTTTGGTATAATGCGGAATGTTGATTACATAAATAATATCTTTATACAAACTATATAACTATAAAATTGGGGTTATTGGATACCGCAATAAAATGTCTTATCCGCTGATTGTTTTTAATATTTCTATGTTTCAACAAAATGAAGAATATTCTAATGAACAAAAATCTTTCGTTACACAGCTACGAAGTAAGTAAGTAATATATTATAATATTTACATGGAATTATTCCGTTCCGCTTCAAAATCATTCTTAGAAATCGGTATTGGGATTTGACCACAGTTGAGAGTTTGAATCTTAGCCGGCCTGTATCAATGACTTTCTCATTTACGGATTGATATTATTTATACCAATTGAGTTAATACAATATGAGAGCTTTTTATACCTATACAGTTAAATGATATTCTAAGACGAAACACTTACACCATTCGATAATTATTTTAAAAAAGACAGTCACGCCATTTAATCATTATAAAAATCAATTAATATCCTTGATTATCATTGTAATCTCTTACTTTCATCAGCACTAGCCCTATCTTGTATAAAATTGATTATTTAACTTGCACAATAAACTACACAAACTGCTATGCGTTATGAATACATGTGAAAATGTAACTATTCGGACTTAACATTGACATTTCTATTGCAAATTTGAAATCACTTAACAAATCTGTATGATTTTTACGTGAATTTAATGTTGACCTAGTATGTAAATATGAAGAAGTTGATGGAATTTAAACGTGCTTGTAATTTACAAAACAGGTTCCAGCACTAATATTATAGTGAAATAAGTTATTCACAATAAAACAAAACTCATTATTATTATTGCAGAAACACTACCAATTTTTTTTAAGAATGTGGCAAACAAGCAAGCGGATCACCTGATGTTAAGCGAGCGCTATCCATAGACATCAATAATGACTGACTTGTCACTGTCAGCCTAGAGGAGGGTTTTACAGATTCACCGGGTTTGAGGAGGCAGAGCGCAGAAGGCGCCTAGCCCAATCCTCTTTGCAGTAATTAAGCTCAAGGGCTCCCTCGCCGTTACTTCAGGGTTATAACCGGATTGGGAGGCCGCCGAGCTCTAAGGTCGCTTCGGCAGGCGCTCCATGGAGTGACTGGGCTTAAGGGACCCCGAGAAGAGAACTCGGCTTGGGCTGTCACTCATTACGCGTTTAGCATTCCGATTCGAGGGTGCCCAAGAGGGCCGAGCCTCGGCTCGATCGGTTTACTACTACCACTTCGGAGAGCGTTTGCGCTGGGAGAAGAAGTGGCGAAAGAAATTCCAGCAACGCTTCTATCATTAATAGGTGAGAAAACCCTGCCAGCTATGTGGCCGTACCTAGAGTAAGAATGCCGTCCTCGCCGGCGAAAACAGTGTGTGATTTGTCTATGAAGTTGTGTTATCCTAGCCTGTGCTATGGTTACTGCATGGTCTCGATAGTCGAGTACGTGCCTAGGGCGTCTATAGTCGTGGCGGAACGTACCGAGCGCGATTGTTTTGTAGGTGGCGGCACCTACAAGCAATGAATTGAGGTGACCGGCGGCGGAGTCAAAATAGCGGCGCGACGCCAACTTCAGGTGTTCGGCAATGGTAGGCAGCTCAAGTCCAAGTGTAACTCGTCGTTGCGCACGAACCACAGTGACCCGGTGGCCCTGCGCAAGAATCTGTTTTGGATAACCTTAAGCGGTGTATTTGTCTAGGGGAAATATGCGTGAATACCAGACTAGATCCGTACTAGATCCGGAACAAGCAAAAGTGTTGCAAATGCTTTGCCTGCCTTTAATGGACAGAGGAGGGGAAAATATATTAACAATAACAATAATTGACAGTAAAAAGGATATTACCTTTTCCCCGGTAATCCTCTTCGCTTTCCCATCCTACCCTTATGAGGAAAGGGTGGAAGGAGAAATTCCATAAAAAAAACGGGTGGAAAGGGGAAGAGGACTGAAATTAGGCCTCCGGCATCTTACTCATCTGACGATACGAGTAGAAATTCTACTTCGCGCCTGCCTCCTGTGAGGTCGTGGTATACCACCGGTCGAGCCGGCCCATTCGTGCAGCAGATGTTGTTGTTGCGGTAAAATGACATACGTTTGACGAAACTCCTACATAAATTTCAAACATCTGTCTGTATTATATATTGTCTATATATTTTCCCGCAATGACAGTTTCATTGAAATCAAAAAAATATATAATGTAAATTTTTCATTATGCCATATGAATTAACTAGCTGTGCCCCGCGGTTTAACCCGCCCTGCAATTGTACTTTAACGAAATATTACCTAATTAATACTACCGTAACCTCATCATCATCTCACTGCCCTTTTCCCGCGTATGTGGGGTTGACACGATAAGCACTAAATGTTAAGTGAAGCTTACCACAAAAGATTAGTGAAAACCGCATCCAAATCGGTTAAGCCGTTTCTGAGATTAGCGGTAACAAACGCACAGACAAATAGAAAGAAATTCTAATAATCATTGTTTTGGGTTTTATTGCGTTTATGAAGTAGCCCCCAATAATAGTTTTTCACAAATATCTCCCCATGTACAGATAGCGATCAGTTACATTTTTATTATATGTATTAAGTTCGAGAATTACGCTTCAAAAATTTAATGATGAACGCTGTTCCATTAAAGATACACGAAAGTGATTGAATGTCTACCAAGATGCAATGACGAATGTCTTAAATATGTGCAATTCAATTCAACCAAATTCTTAAAAAGCACCGTCGACCGACATCTTAAGAAGCTCTCGCTTAACGGTTGGATAAAGCAAGAACTGCGACCCTAAGCACTGGCTACTTGACTCATAGGACCACGCAGCCGGTAAAAAAGTATTTTTATACGTGTATTGTATTTTTATATGTATTTTAAAATATCCGTTGTTTATATAGATTTTTAATAATAAAATATGTAATAGCGTCCTACGAAATAATAAAAAAAAACTAAAAACGTCTGTGAGAAACTGTCAATTGAAAAAAAGTTATACCAAAAATATACAGAATAAAAATTATTAATATCGTTCATTGCTACATTTCACATAACTCGTCCACTTTGACAACTCTTGCAACTCATCAGATTGTGTATGTGATTAATTCACGAGCCAATAATTTCATGTTATTACTATGCTTCGCCGATGAGCGATGGGCGATGGTGGTAGAGAATAAGCTAGCGCTGTTTAAAGAAAACAAGCCGTTTATCGAAGAGAATTTTGTTGGACGTTATTCTTCGATGTTTTATTCGTTCACTGATATGTACCCAGAATTTCTATTACAATAAAAATACGTTTATTTGCATAAAACACGGTATTACAAATTCTTACAAATATTACACTGATCAACATGTTTCCCCATAATATTGATTTTATCAAAAATTTTAGCTTAGCAAAAATTTTATCAACATTAATCAAAGATGTCTTTAGTGCTATTAGCATTTCTATTAATGATTCATTCATGTAGCTTTATTATAAACATTCTAGTATTTAATAGTTTTAATTAATTAGGTATCTTGTTATAAATTCGAATACACATAAACAGACAGCTTTTAGTAAATTTACTGAATTTAGGGTTGTCTTCCTGTATTAATCTAATTGGGTCTCGCCGGTTACGAGTTGTGATATCATTTGATGTTTTAAATATTTTTTTTATGTTTCCAAATAAACATACTAGCAGTGCCCCGCGGTTTCACCAGCTCTACATTTTTACTTAAACGAAATATTACCTACTTAATACTACCGTAACCTCACCATCATCTCCCTGGCCTTTTCCCGCGTATGTGGGGTCGACACAATATGGCCGTAGCACAATTAAATTGATATAACTTTTTTATTTATGAACCGATTGAGATAAAACAAACACTAAATGTCAAGTGAAGCTTTCCACAATACATTAGTGACAATAGGTATTCCCAAAAATTATTAATCTATCTTTATACGTAGTTTTGGAAATCAGAGATTATAAAACAGGTAAAATAGTTCATGGAACCTACTAAATGATCATTCTCTGAATTTCCTAATATTATCTAGATTGTAATCCCTTTTATAAACATAAGAATATGTCATATTTTTTTTAGGACGAGCTTTAATGGAATGCTTAATAATTGTGCTGTGTCATGATCAGATAGATAGTGTGGTAGAACTGTTGCAGTTGCGTCTGGAATATTACTTTAAATATGATCAATACAAAAGAGTTATTTGTAAGTGTAGGTACATTGATGTGTGGTTTTAAATTATAATTATGGGTTAAGTCTTTTAACTCATGTGTAATATTGCCGTCTTTTATTTCGTATTTATGTTGAAGTCACCTGCTATAACTATATTTGTTTTTGACTTATATTTAATGGAAAAATCATGTAAAAGTTACTTCAATTTCGTTAAAATTGTGTTGGATCAGATTGGGGTGTTCTATAAAGGCAAACAATTAATAATTTCATACTTATAATTTCTACGGCGCAAACTTCAAACGTGTTTTGCGTATCGTAGCAGCTTTTTACAAAATATATTTTTACTTACAAGTCTAATCCTTTTTGACTAGAATGCAAGTTTCGCCTCTTTGTTTTGTCTCTAGAGAAATTTGCGGACATATAATAACCGTATATTCTTATGTAACTCTTATAGCCTTTTTTTATAAAAGTTTCGGAAAGACATATTATTTCTCGTAATTCTTGCATGGTAATTTTAATAAAATCTTACTTTGATAATACACTAGCGATGTTTTGGTGTAAGACTCTAAAATTATATTCTGTTAAATATGCTTCTTTATGCCCGAAAAAAGTCACTTTTATAGTAAGGATCCCTTATTAGCAATTGTATCAGGTATTGTGAGATTTTCGATTTGTTTTTTAAAGTAATAAGAAGAAGAATCGTTCCGTTTTTTGGTTTTTCATTGTTATTATTTAATTTTTTACTAGGTTTAATGTTAGCAATATGTTTCTCTAGGGGTCAGATATTTTTCAGCATAATGACTACAGTCAATTGTATAGTTTATTTCTTTAACAAGTGCTGATAGTTTCGAGTATTCGTAGTCTACATAATAGGCGTTTTTATATCTTTTGCACGTATTAAAAACCTTCGCAATGTTTGTAGACTTCAAAATATCAAAAATATATTTAAATGTTCCACTGGTTTGATTTTTGTTTCTGACTAGCCATCGATATAAAACATGGGCGGATCCCGTTCGACGTATGTCAAGCGAAATGTGGGTCAATGAGATAACAGATCCCGTACAAGACGTGCCGCAGTCGCTGCATTCGCAGACAAAAAATTCCTCGAGATTAATTTAAGCTTGTTCGTGGAACTGACCGGAGTATACGTGTACAGATATATAAAGCTCAAGTCGCGGCTTCCGTCCGATGCGGACGAGATTACAGAAATATATACCGAAACACAACACATGAAATTACACCAACAAAATATTTTATACTCAGAACATATCTTTATGACTGAGTTATAATAAAGTTGGCGCAAATTAAAGACTTCAGGTGTCATTTTATTATGTATACTTATTTAATTTTGAAGATCGGTGTAATGTGGTCAAAATAATGTTCACATATTTAATATAGCTACAAGTATGATGTTGAATGTTATCTGATCAACTGAATGTTATCTCTGTAAATGAATTTAAAAAAATAATGAAACACTGACATATGGCCAGGGGACAGTGTTTCATTAAAAATTTAATGAAGAGTAGTTCGATATAAAAAACCTTGAACTTTGTCATTCAATGCAAATAGAAAATGAAGAAGTTTAAATTAAATCAGGCATCCAAGGGACATCGCTGTCGATCTAATTTAAATTGCACCGCAGGATGCCTAGATATCCCAATAAGTAATCGTATAGGACGTTCTTTGGGTTTTTACATGCATGCACCATTAAGGGATACTAAGCACTTCGTGCTCCAATAGGGTTGTCGTAATTAGCTATTTGAATGTATAATTGGCCATCGCGAGTGACTCACACTCATTTACACATCTCGTAGTGGGCACCCGTTCTATTTCTGACTACGTCGACGACTATTTCTTTTTCTTAAATACAATGTTACACTTGACTAAGTAGCGCTAGAGACAAAGAAATCGTAAAGAGAGGGAAAACAATACGCAGTAAGACGGCCGTCCATAGTGTTTCGAGCGAAAGAGGAGCCTTAACCTAGATTTGGGTATGATTACAAAGGTATGTCGCGGAGTACAAAACATTGTATGGATAATGGTAGTGTGTATAAAC
>JWHW01055078.1:134367-146053 GCA_000931545.1 Papilio glaucus
TGGAACGTGGTGTGTCACAGGATCTTAAAATCCTAACCTTACATCAATCCTAATGTTGGGTACGCGGTTAGAATCAGTCCTATTTTACAATTTATAATAATTTGGTGTTATAATAGAGAATTGAAGTAGGTACACTTTCAGATACAAAACCGATCATGTCAATTATTGACTGTTTTTAATGTATATGTTTAAAATATATATCGCCGACTCAGATAATGTATAAGGTGAATTGGAAACAGTTCGTGCCCCAATTCGCAACAACAACAACGTGCTCAGCCGTATCGCTATCGCAAAGTGTGCGGAGCACGCACGTTACATTAAGCTAGGCCATCGAGAGCAAGGAAAACTGTTCATGGCTCATTCGGCGAACGGTAGCGTGCGATTTAATTTCGTCACATCTCGACACTTTCTAAAGAAACTGCCACACAACTAATAGCCTAGGCTATTCGCTGCCAACCTTCCCGAGGAAATATGCGATAATAAGGTATAATTGCCCACCAACCCGGCGACTATATTTAGAAGCAAATACTCTGGAACTCGGCGCGCTCGCGACGACCAGTTCAATTACGTAAAGCGGTTGTGCCATTTCTAATCTAAAAATAATCGCAGGCTGCGCGGACAGCGGCGCCACTGGGATCGTGTGTGAAAGCAAACAATTAATTATGGCTAATTAACCCGACTGAGTTACTAAGTAAACTAATACTTAGCAAACATTATAAATCTGTTACCCCGACTGTAATTAAATGATATACTAGATGAGACGAGACGAGTGACAGGAATTGACGACTTCACGACAATTTGTTCAAACAATATCGTATTTTGAATGGTGGCCGTGTGGTTGAATGCATTCTCCACATCTGGTGACCTATAAGCAGGATATTTTAAATGTTATATATCCTAAAATATTTCTCGACCTCTAAATCGGCGATGGATCACAAATCTCTTAGCGATAGTGATGGATTTACCACAAATAATTTATTTATAATTTATTTTTTGCCACCTGACATGCCATGACTATGCCAGAAGAATACGGAGAACTTAATGTATACATTAGGGCAAAATTCTTGATTATATCATGTAGGGTCTAGAAATTGGATATTCATTGTTACACGCCAGCAGCAAGTGGAAGTCTCGGCCGCAGTATCATGCCTCTTAAGACACGATCTTTTATATAATACTAATTAGTTGGTCAAGAGCATTACTGAAAACAAAACTTAAGAAAGCATACATTTCAATAATGCTCTATGACTAATATTATAAATGCGAATTTGAGTTTGTTTGTTTGTTACGCTATAACTCTATGACGACTTAAACGATCATCATAAAATTTAGCATACGAATTATCAAGAGTAGGTCAAATAGGGTAGGGTCAAAATGACATACTCTTAGGGTACCTTTTATGGCGAAAATAAACTGCTCCCGTGGAAAAGGAAATACATAAAACGTTTATTTACATTATCGTTTTTTGGCATATATTACCTATACTTCAACGTTATTATACGCGGAATCACATAACAACAAATAAAAATCGTTAAGGAAAATGAGAAACGAAAGTAATAAGTATAATAGAAAAAAAATCTCTCAAATAATTAGTATGCTGCATACGAATAAGTTGCGTGTTTTAAAATAAATAATCACTTTTAAATAAATATTGGGTTTTATCTCTCTTTTTCTTGGACATTAGAACGAACGCCAAATCCGTAATTAAAATAAATAAAAATGTTTTAATGGTACAGAACCATGACGAAGATATACTGTAAAGGAATTGCCACAGTGTGATGAGGCGTAACAGAATTGCGACAGCTCGCGAATGCTGCCTCTGATATTAATACTCCACCACAAGACATCCGCGACGCAAACTGGGTAATACGTCGTTGGCGCCGGCGCCTTTAATCGTCCGTCTGAGTCTTCGATGCGAATTTTCTCTTACACTTACGATGCCAGTGCTTCTCAAACTTTTGCAAAAACTGACCTTTAAAAATGTTAGATAATAAAACACAACGTGTGCAAAATATCACTTGCTATAATGAAATATAGTCCGATATTCCTGGGGAAAGAAAAAAAAAGTATAATACCAGTACGGACTCGTCAAACACGGTGGACAGTGTGGCAGAAGCTTCGTGGTTGAACGGGTGGACGATCGATGATATTGCCGTTTTAAATTTTATAAAAAAGTAATGTTATAATTCAATAAACGCGCATACGTAGCCATTGATGTAAGAAACACTGATCACATCATTAGGCAAGGGAAGCTATCATTTACATGGCGACAGGGCGGACACCAACCGAAACCTGATTCCTTCACGCTAATCTCGTATATTAAACATAAATAAACTAACCATGTAAGTCTTGGGCAAATGGAATCCGGAAAACTATTAACGCTGCGATCGATATCTACTTAGACACTATTTGCCCAGAAAGATGTCGAATGTTTTAACACATTTTGATAAGGTAATATATGTGTAAAACAGGAATGAAATAAGTATACAGAATTATGAAATTCATTAAATAAATAAAAAAACATAAGTAACATTACCTGGCGGGGGTTATAACTATGAAAGAACAAGCAGAGGCCAGCATTACTTACATGCAATAATTAAGGTAATCGATTTCTAAGAACATTCGCCAAAACAATCACTACTTAGATTTCACACACAAATTAAGTGATTCTGGATACCATATCCGAGATGGTTGTTAACAGGTACACGTGAACAAGACCCCACATATAGTCTAATAATGACCTTAATTGTGAACGCAAAACTATGCCACTGCTCTCTCTTAAATCAAACTTGTGGGCCCTACATCGACCACTCGACGCGCGTGTGTGTCCGCCCTAAAGCGAGCTTCACACGTGCCTTATGCAATCGGAGCCAATGACCGCCGTGAGTTGTTTGTTGTGGCTATTGGGATTGGATCGATTGAAGAGCTCAACCTTGTTTGGCCTTCCTAGCGTTTTGTGAAAGGCTTACGGAAAAATATGATTTATTATACTATTCCCATTATCTAATATATGCATGCACATTGATACGACAGTAGCACGTAACGACTCAACATCATTAAACTTTGGATTGATGGTTTTTTCTCAACCATTACGAAAAAGTCCAATAGAGAGTAGTTATCTTCAAATCTGAACATACAAAATAAAAATTATATCGTTAACTCTGTAACCTAATTATTGTTATGCCGATAACCTTAATTTGGGTGATGTTGGATTCGAAAAATCTGGATCGGCCGAATGGTTATATTGAAGTCGGGTGAACGATATTCATTACTTAAACTTCTTGTTTTTCTCCCTGCCCTTTTTCCCACTTTTTTATGTGGGGCCGGCATAGTACGACCGTTGTCCATACTGTAGTAGGTTTTGTCTGCAGTTTTTTTTGCGGCCGGCCGCCTGCCGGATGCCTGATTTAAATATTAGTAGAGTATCGAAATAATTTACTAATAATACTTTTAACCATTTCCAACCAATCTAAACTCGATTGGAAATGGTTCACGACAATTGTCCAATGGCGGAGTTGAACTTACGACTATATTGTGCATGTTCGCAGACTGCACCCTTAACCATTAGGCGGTAGGCGCTTAATATTCATTACTTAAACGTCGTAAAAAAGTAAAATAGGTTATAGTTAGATCGGTATGTAGGGTGTTGTGGAGTTAAGCAAACACATTTGTAACCACAATTTATGGCGCACTTAGTGTTAGTTTACTGCGCGAGTACGGGACCCGGCCGCTGCCCTCAGGCGCATCCTGTATCCCAAGTGGGGGATGTGGGACGGCCATATCTACCAGGAAATGCTCGTTTTTAGTTGTCAGTAGTCTGTCTAAGCTTCACTAACATGTTACGGTCAATAATCTACCGCTTAACATCCGTTCGCATGGTAACCTTGTTTTCAGACACAGTTTAATTTTCAATAACATGCGGGATTAAGACTGTCATTGATAAGAAAAAAACTCTAGCCTAGTCGTATTTTAGTAATTTGTCTATGGTTTATTGAATAAACATAATCTGTAAATTAAGATTACAATAACGATGATGAAGAATTTAGCAAGTCTTTGATATTACCACTGACTTAGAATATAGCCTTAACATAAACTTTATCTGTTAAATGAAAATTTGACAATTCGAAGTCTGTTTATGACGTAAATGTTGACCTATTGCAAGCTTTTCTTTGTTGCTATTGTTTGCAAAATTTCGACTAATACAAAAAATGTCGCAATTGTCATGCATACATTGTATTGATGGGAAGTTGAAGTATTTGGTAAATTACCATAAGTTGCGGGTGGTATCGTTTGTCGTATTGATAAATGGAATTTGAAGTACACTTAATTGAATATCTGGAGATTTCTGTAATTACAAACTATTTTAATTATTAAACAAACTATTTCATCTTCTTTTGTTTCCAATTAATTTTTTTTTATAAGACAAAGGGGCAAACGAGCGGCGGGAACACCGAGGTGTACAACGTCGCCCATGAACACCTGCAACACCAGAGGAATTGCAGATGCGTTGCCGGCTTTTAAGGAAATGATACGCTCGGTTCTTGAAGGACCCTAAGTCGTACTGGTTTGGAAATACCGCTAGGATCCGATCCACAGTGCGGCTGTGCGTGGCAGGAAATTTCGCGCGAACCGCGCTGTGGAGGAATGCCAGCCATTCAGGTGGTGTGGGTGATACCTGATGGTCTGTCGTGTCGTCCGTTGACGAAACTCGGCGGCAGGAATCGTTCCAAACAGTTCTTCGGAACAGTCTATTTTTATACAATTTGCATATACATATATTATAAGATCTTTGCAGAGGCAAAATGGTGAAAGTCTTATCTATTATTACATCCTCCTTCACTGTTTATCAGCTACAATTAACGGTTTTTACGAGGTATGTTCGATTTAGCTAAATTCGGTCACGCAATATTTCAACTTATTACAAGCTCTAACGAACCGAACTACTATGTCTTTTTAATTACTCTTACTTATTTACGCGAGGACGGTGAGATTAGTTCCGGAATTCTTTGTGAAATGTGATAGTTTTTGATCCAGCCGCTTATCAGAATGTGTATCTAACGCATGCATATTCAAGTATGTTAATTTGTTACTGTATTTAGTAGATTTATTCCTTCCTGTTATAATTATATTTTTTGCATATATAGTCGAATTTAAACTTATTTTTATGATTTTATCGCGCTCATTTAATATTTCGAAACACGGGGGATCCCGATGCCATTTGGATGTCGTCGCTGTGTGCAAGGTAATCTATTATTTTTCTCCGTTCTATGCAGAATGAGCTCACAGTATCTTAAGATCTTGCAGTAGTATCGTTGGGTTGGGATTTAATTTTTATAAATAACAGGATCTCCAGCAACTAAGTTGTAATAAACTTTGACATCCGTCAACTTTACTACATTGTAATGAAAATCCGTCACGAATACAGTTTAATAAAATAATATATACCGCAGTGTGATTAAATTATCAGACTACCTCGATCCTAATTCATCATTGGGTTAAATGTGCACCAAATTTTTAAATATAAACTAACGCAAGTGCATTTCATTTCAAAATCATGGGTACACACACTACTTAAATTTCAATACTAAAGGCAAATCACTTTCTATGTAAATGTATATTTCATAATTGCTAATCATCATAATACGCGCTTTACAGCATTATGTTAATTAGCAGTTATAAAATGAACATACATAAAGTAAACAGTTATTTGTTCATAATTACAGTTCCAATGGAGCTGCCACTCAATAATATTAGTACGTGAGGGCTAATAGATAGGTGGACCTGAAGTGTGTAATGAGAAGTAATTACACTTGTTATAGATAATAAATAAGTAGGCGCTGCACTAACAGGTTGTAGCACGCGAGAAGCCAGATATTGGTCCGGAGAGCCGGTCGCCAGTCGCCAAGTCGATGACACTAGCAGACGGTGAATAAACAATATTGTCTTCAACTGTTACATTATAGTCTATCCCAATACCATAAAGAAAACATAGCAGAATTTAGTGAAGTGTTAAAGTACCAAAGACAATATGGTGCAACTCAAGCTAAATCAAGTTATTATAATATAAAATCCCACAAAACAAAGCATGTCCCAACCTATCCTACTAATATTATAAATACGAAAGGTTGTAGATATTAACGTTCGGATGTTTGTTACTCTTTCACGCAAAAACTACTGAATAGATTTTAATAAAAGTTTGCAATAATAAAGCTTATACATCAGAATAATACATAGGCTATATACTGCTCTGCGTAAGCTATTACATCTTCTAAACCAGTAGGTAGTGAAAATATGACAACGAGCTCAAGGTCATATCCGCGGAATCTATTAGAATTGAAAATGAACGTTTTCACACACAAATTTTGCCCAACAACGGCGAACATCTAGGGCCTTTTATTTTATTATGTTTTTAATTGACAGTAACGGTTGAATAGGTTCAAAACATGTATGTACTATGTATATAGCTGAGTACTATCTCACGCTAATTCGGCATAATAAGGCGACGGGCGTTAGGCGAGGTGTTTATTTATGAGGCATGCGCGGAGTGGCAGGAAGTGCGGCAGAGGGTTCGGTGAATCGCGCGACACAGCGCCGACGCATTCTGATCGCTCGTCCACCGTCGACAGTCATCAGTAAACAATTTCCATTAAATAGCAACTAGCCGCATGTTTTGATGTTAAGCTGTGGTTTCGCTGTGGTGATGATGATAATTTATAAAAAAAAACATTTAAGTTTTCAACATATACCAAAACTAGCTGTTGCTCACGGCTTGGCTCGCATTCGTTTCAAATTTTTAACGCTGGAAAATTTTGTAAGATGATTCCGCGCGCAATAACTTCGAATTATAGGTAACAAAAAGTTGTTATTGTCAAAACATTTGTATAGCAACCCATACTATGTATGAAGGTTTTATGTATTTTCTATATTTCGTAAATAGGTTTATTTTAACTTTTTATTTTACTTAAACAAAATGATATTAGCTACTTAATAGTACTCGAATGTAGCTCTAGTAAACGTATGTTTGACATGGTTCTTTAAAATAATATAACTTATTTATTTATAAACCGATTGAAATAAAACACTAAATGTTAAGTGAAGCTTACCACAAAACATCAGTGAAATTCGCTAGTAGGTTAAGCCGTTTCTGAGATTAGCGGTAATAAACGCACGAACAGATAAACAGAAAAAAATGTAATAATCATTGTTTTGGGTTTTATTGCGTTTATGAATGCCACCAGTAATAGTTTTTCTCAAATATCTTCCATGTACAGACTGCAATCCGTTACATTTTTATTAATGTATAGATTAATGTCCATGACATACCAGTAAATATTCAATCTCGTATGATTGTTGAGGGACGCCCTAGAGGACAAAGGAACCGCCCTTATTATACAATGCAATGCCGTTTATATCTAACTTTCTCACCAAACAATGGTCGCCTTCAATTAAGTTTGACTTTTTCATTTATTCAATGACTATTAGTGGACTCATTATAGGCGTGTCGTTGCGTCTACCGCTACCCCATTCAAAATAAAAAAACCTGTGAAAAGTTGTTTTTTTTCTTATCTTTTGCAACACAATAAAATGACTGAACTTTTAGTACTCACAATTTTAGGTAGGGCCACAAAAAATAGATAAGGGTCTTTGACTAGTATAGTATAAGTATGTATGAGTAAAATATAATATAGTATGACTGTTTTCTTGGATGTTAGAAGCTGATGGTCTGCAGACTGTGTTAAAATAACAAAATTTTACAAAACCTTACGAGTACATATATAAGCTAAACGACCTCCATTTTATAAATAACTTAAGTACCGCTATTTTTTATCACGGGTCAACTAAATCGCCTCCAATGGAAAAGTAATTGCATGTTAAATAAAATACGACTTGGCCACAAGGTTTCTAGTTACCGACGGGGATGCCACGTCAAAGATGTTTTCTAATACTTAGGACGCATAAAATGTTTGTTCTGCGGGCCCCGGTGGTTTTATTCAAGTCATCAAAGACACCGTTAAGCAAGCTCCGACCGGGGAATAGCTATTAGTTTACACACAAACGCACGCATGCGCGGCGCGGCGTGGGGGGAGGCCTTGCAATTCTAATGTTTGTCTTACAATCTGCTTATTTGACTAGGTACAGATTTCCTGTAAGCCCAAGTTTGCTTACGTAGGTGCTTATTTTTTAAACTAGCGTTACGTTAGACCGCCTCATAAGGTGTCATTTTGTCAGTGCATGTAATTTTATATGTGAACAACCAACAAATCGGAAATTATAATACCGAATCATCACGAGAAATCCACTTTTAAGTTTTATGACTTTTTAACTGATAACACACTCAAATATGAGTATTTTAAATTTATTACTTTGACGGTCTAAGAGCATGTGATGTGATTTTGTTTGTTAGCTGTCAAAACGAGCTTGTTATTTTGTGATGAGTATAATCTGTTCAGTATTTTTTAGTTTATAGATAGTATAATTAGTACTGAGAGTATGCTTATTTTGTACAATAAACCGTGTGCTGTGAAAGTTAATTAGTATTTTTAGTTAGTTTTTTCATAACATAGGATATTGGTTTACATTTCTCGAGTAGTATTTATGAGCCATTTAGACTCTGCTCACCCTTGTATAACACTAAACGGTACGTTGTGCAGTATACTATATCTTATGAAACCTATTTGTGAAGCTAAGAAGCTCCCTCAAGAAACACCACAAAGTTCGCCTACCACTCTCATCTATCGGATTCTCGCTCACAATCTTGGCCACTTGTGGAAGATGGGAATGCCCAGCCTGTGTCGTTCAGTAAATGGCCAACGTTCAGAACCCATTATACGTTAAACCGAATGCATTTATAAATATATTGAATCAATACTTAGTTTAATAATTGTTATATTTTAGCATCGAAGATACAAACACTGTCTAGTATTTCATTGCACGTATTTATGTACTAAAATTAAGTACAAGTGATTTTTTTTCTAATTGATTTAATCGAAGGCTAGAGGAAATCACACGATGCAACTTAACAATTAACCTTCCATTGGCACAGAACATAAATTTATCTTCGACAGCCATTGTACGAGGAACCTTTTCTTCATTAACACTTTCGTCTTTGAAGTATCGACTTCATTAAAATTCAGCGGTGATTAACACTTGTGTTTACTGACCTCGATTGTGGCCGGAGTCATGCGAACCGCGATGCAATTTCATTTTGAAGTGACTGTTATTTTTTAAAAGAACTTTTACGTTAAAAATCACAATAGGTTATATACACAATAAAGAATAAGGATTTAATAAGGGTTAATTCTAGACTATTCTGGACAGGAAACAAGAAGACTTCGATATGTTGGTACCAATTATTTTTCTATTTCATTGGTTCACCAAGCAACCATTTACCAAATATTTGCGTCTAAAATCTAGGCCAGATTTTAGACGCAAATATTTGGTAAATGGTTGCGTAGTGAAATGGAATTCATGATGTATTAAAATATTTTATTAATCAATATTAATATTATAAAGAGGAAAGATTTGATTGTTTGTTTGTTTGCATTGAATAGGCTCCGAAACTACTGAACCGATTTGAAAAAATCTTTCAGTGTTGGGAAGCTACACTATTTACCCGGGTGACATAGGATATATATTTTCAAAAAAATTAGGGATCATTACTAAAACTCCAATAATGTCACCCAAGGTGTAAAAAATACCTAAAATATTCTTTACATCGCGTGCGCTGCGAAAACTATTGATAATAAAATAATTATACTACGACCTTTTACAAAAAGTGTCGTGTTTTTTTTTTTGATGAGGTTACGGTAGAATTAAGTAGGTTATATCACTTCGTTTAGGTAAAATTGCAAGGCGGGTCACCGCGAGGCACAGCTAGTTTTAATATAAATAAAAATATCAATTCAATCTTAATGGTACAGGAGCTGAAGCGTTGATACATCCTCGGCCTGTCAGATTTACACATCGGGGGTACCTTGGACCCCGTTAAGTACCCTACACCACAAATCAGTCATCTATGTATAGCCGCGCATTTAAGATAGTATTTGTAAAACAAAAGAGCGCTTCAGATTAAGATAGAAGGGGTTGTTTACATGTTAATAAGTGTGCATTTGTTAAGCCAAACCGTAAAACCTATCATCGAGTGCGATCTGTTTAATAGGATAACGTGATAAGATAATTTCAACAAGCCGAAGTAACAAAAATTGCAAATAAAGACTGTAGACCATTTCGTCACGGCTAGAAGTAAAAAGTTCATAACCATTTTTTCTTTTTGCCTTCTTCACAACAGGTCCGCATGACGCTCTAGGATGTACAAATTTAGCATCGTCGTCTCTCTCTCCCGTGCTACATTGCCAGTTGTGCTAACAAAGTATACGTATATGTCACCGAACGATTGTCAGAGCAGACACTTAATAATCGGACTAGGCAAATTCTAAACGGTCAGCACATTCTCGGTTGAACGAATCATTGACAATATGACGTTTCATTTCCAGTCACTTTCTAATGGGGCGAAGTCATTGAGCATAGTACGGTACGCATATTATGAGTATGATAAAAATGTCGTTCGACAAAATGAAACAAGCGCTCTAAACCTGTTATTTATTTTGACAAGAGTGAGAATTCAAGACAATAAAAAATAATTATCAGTGAATTCACCTATATGTTTTTTGTTTAAATAATTTTTAATGTTTAAGAAACCTGTGTAATATTGTTTGTGACGTCTATATGAAGTTGATAAAGGTGAAAATTCTTTTGGTTACTTTTCACTGTGCATAACCTGTTAGAAAATAAATATCTCGTGTAATTAATTAAATAGTTATTTATGCTACGAAAATAATTGAAAATAACATCCCATTTATTTGTTTACGTTTAGCGACTGACTAAAGGATGATATAAAAGCGGGTCTAAGGTTTCGACCAATCAGCGCTCAAAGTTTTTTGTGTAGACAAAGATATGCATGTCTATTGGATAAATATGCGCCTACCTTACATCGCCTCTTTGTAAAGTGCCTAAGAAAGAAACAGCGCATTCTCAATAATTCGTTAAACTGACAATGTGCCAACCGTTTAGAATTTGCCTAGCCCGATTATAAAGTGCCTGCCCTTACAATCGGTCGGTGACATATATAAGTCAGATTGTTGTTGTCATCGTCTATGTAATGAAATCCTGATTTTCTTTACATCTTCATTTGTAAAATAAGACCTTTTGAATTTAAAAATTGCTTACATTCGCTGTTGTTAAAGAACGTAGAATATTCCATTAGCGTGTAAGGCTAAGCGTATCTATTTCAGATACACTCACTAATTACGTTTTTTGGTGCACGTAATCTTGCGAGACCTGCGCAGTGGTGTTGTACAATCTTATGTGACAGTCATGTAATGAGAAACCTGAGGAATTTTGGAATTCGTCCGCTACTCTCAACAAAAAACGTATAAAAACAACGAGAAATAGTATTTAACCCAATGATATTACGCATACAAAAATCACCGGTCGAAAAGGGTTTTGTAGATAGATTGTGACAGCAACGTTCACACATGTCGAATGGTGTAAAAAGGATAGCGTGTTTAAAATGATAAGTAATAAAAACAAAACCGACTTCAAAAAACTATTCAAAACAAGAAATGCACTTAAAAGTATAAAATAATTTTACACAATTTGCAGTCGGTTTTGTTTTTATTTAAAAGTT
>JWHW01055078.1:146373-158374 GCA_000931545.1 Papilio glaucus
TAAAATTCAACGTTGTCATATTATGCATTATTAAGAATAATTCAAACCCTACCGGTCGGATCTTGACTAAAAAAAATGGGACCAATCGACAAGCATTAGCTCTCGAACAAAAGTATGTATGTATGTAAATGTATATATATAATCCGAATTTTAATTTAAATATTAAACGCAAAGCGGTGTGTTCGCAATCTAAAATTCCAACAGTCATCTAGAATTAATTTGAGAACATTTGTGTCAGCCGAGTTAGATTCGGCGATCCGTCTAACGACTAATTAAATGTAATTGAACACCGTATGTAACTAGTTTTAGGTCGTGCGAGAGAAACTAAGATTTGTCTCTAACCAACACTGATATTATATATAAGCTTACTTGTGTATTATTCATAGAAACTATAGAGCAATTTGAAATAATATGTGGATAAAACATTGTATTATGTATCCCTATTGTTTTATGACTGTTTGATACCTGAATAAATAAATAAATAATAAAATAAATTAAAGAACTAAGCATTTGTACCCGTGACTTTAGATTGCGTATTTCCATTTGGCTCAGGTCTGGAGCACTCCTCTCATTTTTCCTCATACAGATGTACAACATACTGCTTTTCTGACAGGGTACTCTCAATATCGTTCTACTTTAATTTCTGGTCGATATTCGATAGCCTAGGGACGCCTATATCAACACTATCGGCTGAATATTCAACATTAAAAGTTCCTAGTCTCTTTGTTCGTCATTTCAGTAAGTAGTAAATGTTAAAAGGTACTAAGTAACTTTTAACATATTTATTAAATTTGCTAGAAATGGGTTGATTAATATCCAGAAACCGGTATGAATATCACAGATATCTTCGGCTGCTTAGATTCATGGGTCATTCATGAAATTATCTGTGTGCCAAATTTTATTAACATCCGTTTAAGCATGATTTAATTACAGACATACAAACTTTCGTTATTAATAATAACTGTATCCTATTTAATTTTATATGACTTTATCTTATCTCTGTGCTAGATTCCTTTCGAATCCATTTAGCTGTTTGAGTGCGATCGAATGATAAACATACAGACTTTCACATTTAAAACATTACGAATAATGCGTACCCTATGTCATTTTTCATGACTCAAGCTATCTCTACGCCAAATTTAAATACATTTGGCCGTTAATAACAGCGAGCTCGGTTATTAATAATAAACTTTCACATTTATAATATCATAACGACATAAGACCTACTCACTGAGAAACTAGACGTTATCTATTTGGACACGCGCACGCACTTAGGAGTAGACAGATTTTGCCATTTTTGATCGGGTCCTGGGACACCTCTAATAAAATGGCTAATTAAAAATTTACTTTTTCAACTAGCTTTTATAATGTGGCACATTATATCTGCCAGAAACAAAAGAGGAAAGGCGGTCAGTCCTAAGTTAAAAAAATTAAAAAATATTTTACAAATCAATAAGCAAGATAAGTTTGATACAATGTAGATGAGTCTGGCACACATCGTAGCATACTATCAATTCCATTGGTTACATTAGTTGTCCTTCACAAGCGGGTAGTTCGATCTGTAATTGATACAGACTGCTATTTCCTGATGCGACGACACACAAAGCCGCGGGGCCTGCGGTCGTATCACGTTGTCGCCGGCTGGAGGAAGTTCACTAAGGACGAGTCCGTTTCATGTGTAATCGAATCGAGGCACATCATATAATGTCTACAGTGAAGGTTATGTTTTGTCATAGTCTTTATTTTGGCCTGTGCTCAAAATTTTAATGTAGCGATTAGATTTTTATTCAGGTAGTATTACATCATTATACGAGTAGAATAAAGGAAATTGTCTTTGTTCAATTATTTGCACTTTAATAATGCTTCAGGCTTAGACACTATGGAACTGTTAGAATCAAACGTCAACCATGATTGTACAGTTCTTTGTCTGCCACAAGAGTTTCGTCTTTCTTTCTTGCTATTTGTTGGTTTTGAATAACAATAACAATAAATTAATTTATTGCAAAACTGTGTACACTGGTATAGGTATGAAAGACATGAATGTGATACAGGTATCAACAGTTACCCCATCGGGCGTGCAATGTGATGACAGTGATATAAAATTAATGCAACAATTCCAATTCAAAATAAGAACACAAGTAACAATGTAAACTCAGACCAATAACTTAATATATGTAATATTTAATTTGTGCGCTTAAAATTAAAAAAATCCTGCATAGAAAAAAATGAATGTTCTAGCAACCAATTCTTCAGCTTAAATTTAAAGATGTTACCGTTCAGTGACTTTATATCTATAAGTAAATGGTTGTGCACTCTTATTGCGGTGACATACGCGCTTTTGAAATACATTTGATTTTTTATATTTGGCATTTTGAGATTATTTTGATAACAGAGACGTAAATTACGGCGTTCTGTAGATTTAAGTTGGAAAAATTCGTAATTGGTTTTAGTTAAAAGACACAACTCCAAAATATATATACATGTTAATGTTAAAATTCACTTTTCCTTAAATATGCTCCTTAGACTTTCTCTGTTCCTCACATTATATATTATGCGTAAACATCGCTTCTGTAATACGAAGGTTTCTTGAATAACAGTTGCATTGCCCCAGAATACTATACCATATGATAGCAACGGATAGACGTAGCCAAAATACGCATTTTGTGTTACACTTATTGATGTAGATAGTAACGACAGAACATAGCATTAGCTAGATATTTTCTTATTAATAAAGTGTGTTTCAATTTTTATTCCAAGAAGAATTAACATTGTCAACTTCTTCTACTATATAAGTATCGCAAGCTATTGTTAAATTAAGCGGACAGGTTTTATAATTCCTGAACTGCAGAATTTTAGTTTTTGATAGGTTAACTGTAAGATTAATTGACTTGAGCCACGTTATTATCAGTTCTAAAGAATGATTAATTTCATTTTCGAAATCTACTTTATTTAAATTCTTGCCGCTGAAAAAGATAGTGGCCTCATCTGCAAACATTACACTTAAATGTTTAGTAATGTTAAATAATTCGTTCACATACATTAAAAAGAGAGCAGGGCAGACTTTTTTCAGCGTAGACTGAACTGTTTCAAGACACCTATTACTTCTATTGTAGGACACTAAGATAGTTGCCTGGTATCGATCTTCTAGGTAGGACTTAAACAGTTCAAGGACAATTCCGCGAATTCCTATATTCTCTAATTTCTTGAGTAAAATTTCATGAACCACGCAATCGAATGCCTTCGACATATCTAAAAATAAAGCTACGCACGGACTTTTATCATTAATATTTTTCCAAACATCATTCATAGTTTTGAATATGGCTGCTGATGTATTTTTATCTTTTTGAAACCCATATTGGTTACCATTTCAAATCTTATTAATCGCAATAAAGTTCATTAGTTTAATATAAATCACTTTCTCAAATATTTTAAAGCTTGGTAAAAGAGCTATAGGCCTGTAGTTATTAACATCTTGCTTCGAAATTTTTGAACTTTGGGAAAAATTAAAAAAAAACCTGTTAGTGGCCTTACTTTTTGTTAATACCTTTAGTGAATTTTTGTAAGGATACGCTGTTAGTTTTTAAATAGATAAATAAATTTTGACCGGAAGGTCTAATCAAAATCACCCTACAATTAATTTGCTGTGTAAGTAATTTTGAGCCACTACTTTCATTCGTTGAATCGCTTTGAAAGAGCCCAAGCTCTTAAATATGACAATTTTAATATCTACAGAATGACTTTGTCCATCAAAACTCGAAGGTGCTTTATTTAATTACGAGTGAATTAACAAAAATACTATCAATGTTCAGAGGAATATTTTTTTTTAAATTCTTTTAGTTTCTTCCAGTCGTTTTATTCAAGTAGGTTATAGCAACCCTAAAAATAATTTAAAATATCTCATATCAAGCGAGATAATACAGGTAGAATGTTTTTTCATGTAAGTTTCAAATGGATTAGATTCATGGCTTTACAATATTTACGCACACTTTTTCAAAGGTACCGACGGTTACGTTCATTTATTAAAATCAATCAATAATATTATCTAAGTGAAATTATTTTTTTCGTGTTACGTAAACTGTTTACCGATGTGTGTGTGTGTGTGTGTGAGCAAGACATAGCGATGGGTGTCAGATTCGGACGTTCATCAAATAAAGCATTAGGAAGCGCATCGATTAAAATTAATCAACACAATAAATTGAGCATCGGTTCATGCATATTAAAAACCTAAATAGATATGATTTGTAAATGGGAGGGGCACATTTTAATTTTTTTTTTAGTCCGTTCGAATCGGCGACTGTCGTAGGTACACTTTCGCTCGCGAATTTTCTAATACAACATACAGCGGGCAATGGCAATGTGTGTCCGATTCTTACGCAACGGATGCAAACGTGGTAAACTGTTTTGTAATTATTATTGTAATAGCGTTCTAATCTAAACGAGGTGTAAGTGGTCTGTGTGGTGTGAAAGCGCGCCTGAGCGCTCGCTCCGACATCTGTCCGTCGGCCGGCAACCAAATGACATAACTCGTTTATTGAATTCATTCACCCACTTAACCCTATTTGTAAATAGAATTAAAAAAATATATTGGCTATCAAGCGATCAAAACAGACGCTACTGTTCTTTTATTTGTGCAGTTATTTATTGGCTGCTAATTGCTAAAAATGATGATGATAAATTTTAACAGTGGTAGAGCCCGCAACAACATCTGTTGCACGAATGGGCCGGCTCGACCGGTGAAATACCAGGACCTCACAGAAAACAGCCGTGAAGTAGAAGTACTCTGTGTTTCGTCTGATGAGTGAGGTGCCGGAGGCCTAATTTCAGTCCTTTTCCCCTTCCCACCCTTCCTAAGGAAAGGATGGGAACGAGAAGAGGATTGTACGGAGAGGGGGTTAACCGGGAAAAGGAAGCCTCATTGGTGACAACTATTATAATATTGTTAATGGAAAAACAGACTAAATACAGGCACCGTGTGCAACAAAAAAGAGGCAAGTCAGATCTCTGATCTACCAGATTTTTAGTGTATAGACACACAACACTTATAACTCTAGCAAATTGAATAAATTTACTATCACAATAGATAAACAGTAACCTCACTCACAGTAACAGTAACACCTCACTTTGGCACGGGAGCCCAATAGGCGATTTCTGTACATCCTCGAGAGCTTCACATTTTCATATCGGGGGTACTTTGGATCCTGTTAACCCTACACCATAAATCAGTCCATGAAGAATCGCACTGCTTGGGGTAGCTCAATAAATTTGTAAGAATAATCGACCATCATACATACTCGGGCATGGTTGTTTACATGTTAATAAGTGTGTATTTCAATAATCCGACAATTTGAGCGTGATACAAAGGAGTGCAGGTATCACAAACTTGTATAAAATCGTCTCCTGAAAATCCTCAAGTGCAGTCAATTTTATTTTTATTTTAAAGGAAATAGTTCAAGGATAGCGGGATAAGATAATCAAACACTTTCATCGGGCCGAAGTCCCCAAAGCTTTTCTTAAAAGTAACAATATCACAGAACCTTTTTTTCTTTTTACCATCTAATCTTTAAAATCCAATAGGTCCCCATGATGCTAGAGGATGTACAAGTTTAGCATTGTCGGCTTCTATTGTTGTTGTTGTTTTAATTTTTTTTTTTTTGTTTTAATTATTTTATTTAATTGATTTAATTCATTATAATGGAATAATGAGACATCAATATGCACTTATCAAAACATTATTAGGTTTAAACTGTGAAAGGAGTCTATTTAAATGAGGGGAAATTAATTAGTGAACGGTTATAGACTTAAAAAAAATATAAACTTATTGACATAACATTGCTTCAATTAAAATACACATAAAAGAATGTTAAACAACTTTTTTATTTTAAAAGGTATTAAAAAAGTGACCATATTTATATTGAAGTGTACATGTAGGAAAGGAAAATAGAAGTATAAAAACTTATTAAAATTGATGATTTGTGTCCTTTTTGGAAGTGCTTCCTTAATTAAGCCACCAAATATGTTGTATAATTTTTAGCCACAAAGATGGTAATTTGTTTACTGTCTGTCACTTTGTTGCATCTGCTTGTTTACTATCAAGAGATAGATTATGTTTCATTTATTTATTCTATTTTTAATTAAGATCTTAATTTTTTAAACCTTTAGTCTCTTTTTTTATAATAATAACTTGTAGAACCTGAAAGGGAAGTCCTTAAATTGGCTCCTTAAATACAGGTCAACCTAGTTAAGGAGCCAAAGCAATAATGAAGTTGATATTATGTAGTGTTCAATAAAAATTATTCTTATTCTTAGAAACTTAAAATTTTATACAGATTTCCATTATGAAGGCACTCACTAAAAGAAGACTTTTCTACATTAATTTCCTAAAGGTCTAAAGAGAATGAAAGTTTGTATGTAATTCAATTCAACCTCTTGGGTTAATGGTGTTTCCTGACAGATTTCGCCAATGTCAAGTGTATTTTATACTCTGTTTTATAAAACGGGCTTTGTGAACAAACAAGGTCACAGACTGTAACTAAGAATTAAGTGAGTAGCTAAGAATGTTTGATGACAGGATTGCTGTTGATGTACCTAAGACAAATAGAACGCACACAATTTATACAGGTGTTAGTTGTTTAAAAGACAGACAAACTACAGTTTAATGTTATTATGGTTAATGAATGAACTAAGAATATAAACAAAAGGGGAGTTGACTAGGTAAAGAAAGTTTCTATGTAGAAACTTTGAGAGAGAGGCGGGGCGGTACAATAGTACCACAAACGCAAAGTTTCTTAACTATAGTTTTTATGTACAGATAAATTCAGCATCTATGATCAGTGTTACACAAACTAAATGTTTTTCAATGTGAAGTTTAGTTAGAGGGTACCTACCTTTCATGATCACCACTCTTCAATTAAACAAAAATATCAGAGATAGAATTATCATTTTCTTGTCTTAAGTTAAAACTCAGATGCCAAATCATTTGGGTTCCTTGAGAGTAGAGTTAATATAATTTAGTAGACTTTCTGATTTCGTCTTTAATAGTGTCTATTTTTAGTGCATTACATATTTTAGTATTTGTCACAAACCACAATATAAATTATCTTACATAAGAGCTTGGAATTATCTTTCAGTATTAATGGGGTAATACTGTCCTGAAAACATTCTTTAAATGGTATGTTGTGTAATTAATTATTTAAAAGAAACTATTAAAGAATGCACAAAAACCAGAAAAGAGAAAACCTTATATCATGTCTCTGCCCTTTTCTCATCTGTGTGGGGTCAGCACAGTATTCCTTCCACATTACTATTAATAAAAAACTTTTAAACAAAAATAAAACTGACTTCAAGAACACTATATTCAAAAACAAGAAATGCACTTAAAAGTATAAAATAATTTTACGCAATTAAATATAAAAATCAATTCTTAATCATATTTAATTTTGGAGTTGGTGTCAGCTGTGTTTGGTAGCGATCGGATCAACATATTTAGTGGTACCCAGGCGAAGCTGGGGCAGGTCACTAGTATAGTATAAATTCATTTGTAAAATGTTTTCTTAAGGTATCCTCGTCTATTTTTATTTTCTTGGCTGACGCTGAGACCGACTCCAGAAATAAATATGATTAAGAATTGATTCTTATGTTTAATTCCGTAAAATTATTTTATACTTTTAAGTACATTTCTTGTTTTTGAATATAATTTATTTGAAGTCAGTTTTGTTTTTGTTTAAAAGTTTTTTTAGTGAATCTAATTTATATGGGGCTTTTGAAATCACTTGCGCGAAGTTTTTACTTACGTTGTAGTTTTAACTTTTGATATCTTCTAAACTATTGGTCAGAATGATATAGTTCAAGGAACAATTATAATGTACATTAAATTCTCTTGATAACTAAGACATTTAAATGGATAAGGATTCATACCGAACACGAATAATCGCGTAGTAAGTATCGAGTGCGTTTTAATTAATGTTTCCTGAGATAAAAATGGTTATTGTGAGACAACTATAGAAGATAGATATATGTCATCTCGGACTTTTATTTAGCTTATATAAAGAACTATAATTATATCATACATCATTTTAATGTAAGACCTATAGTTTAGTCTACGTCAGCCAAGAAATTTAAATTCAACGTTGTCATATTATGCATTTTTAAGAATAACTCAAAAACTGCCGCTCGGATCTTAACTAAAAAAAAAGGGACCAATCGACGAGCATTACCTCTCGAACAATGAAAGAATCATTGAAATCGGTTCACCAGGAGTGGAGTTCTGAGGTAACAAACATAAACAAAAAGAAAACATACACACGAATTGATAACCTCCTCCTTTTTGAAGTCGGGTAAAAATGTAACTGATTGCTGTCTGTGCATTGAAGATATTTGAGAAAACTTTTATTGGGGCCTTTATAAGCGCAATAAAACTCAAAACAATGATTATTAGAATTTTTGTCTGTTTGTGCGTTTGTACTAATCTCAGAAATAGCCTAAACGATTTGGGTGTGGTTTTCACTAATGTATTGTAGTAAGTTTCACTAACATTTGGTTCTGTTGTTTATCTCAATCAGTTTATAAATGAAAAAGTTCTATCAAGTTAAAGAACCATGTCAAACATTTGTCCCATAAAAATGCTATAAAATAGAGTACTATTATATAGATTACTGTTAAGTAGGTGATATCATTTTGTTTAAGTTAAATTGCAGGGCAGGTGAAACTGCGAGGCACAGCTAGTCTGAATTAAGACCCTTCTTACACATCATGTTTCACAATATCCATCCATACTTTCTTCTGCCTTTCTTCATTCTTTTTACATTATTCGCTGTATGTTCTTCATCCCTCCGCATAACATGCCCATTCCACGCTAAACTCTTGCTCCTCAATTTATGTCACTCGCAACTTTCAGACTTCTAATAAAACAAAAACCTTGATAAGTTTCCTGTATCTTCCAGTAAAGTGTAAACTGAACTATCAGAAAATGTTAGCCAAGTAACATACTGTTTTCACTCATGGTTTCAGCCAAGTAACATACTTTTCCACACTACAACAGTAACATTAATCCATTTCCATTTGGGTTACTTCATATATTCCGTAACCAATATCACTAAATAAAATGTTAACAAATTATAAATCAAATGATCATTTATAATAATAGTATGTAAATATGTATATGTACCAAAATACTTTTTGTAACATACTACTTGATCTTTAACTGTATTGCTACTTCTGTTTATGTAAATAAAGGAATTTAAGATTCTTGTTCTTAAATATTACATATGATTACAAAATATTGTATTTGTTTATATATAAAACTATTGCTATTGTAAGAGTTCAATTATTTATGTTCACACTATTCCCTATACACATACTGTATGCATTGTTAATTATGCTTTCACTATACAAATGGATGAATCATATTTCCTCTGACCATTTCTGTTATCTCACTGTCTCACAGTAAAAAAATATATAAAACCTTTACATTATAATGTATATGTATGAAAAAGAAGCCATACAAATAACAAATGTAAGGATTTTTATCTTCACATACCGAACGTAATATAAATATTTTACCAACTTCCTGTAAAGAACAATATTTCTAATCGTTTATCTAATCGTTAATTTAGCAATTGAAACGCATGTGTAGTTAATAAGAACACGTAAAGGAAAAGAAATCGTACAGGAACCGCTCACTGTAGTAAAGATTGCATAAAAACAGATATGATTACTCACGGCTCGGCCTCTATTGACTGCAGGCGGGCGACATAATTCGAGGGGATGTAACCTTCTTGTTTAGTTTTCTTGCTTCTAGCTAACCACCAATCACCCTGAGTATCATTGAGTATTTCCAAGTGTTCTCCCTTTCTAAAACTTAGATCCTCGTCAGTTCTAGCGTCATAATCATACAGGGCCACAAATATCCGAGTGGGAGGGATCTCACTCGTATCAGGCCCTTGATTTACAGTAGATCTAATTGGATCTGGGGGCGGTATAGGAACTGGAGTGTGCAGTGTTCTCGGATCTTCTTCATGTGGATTCGTTCTTTCATTTTTGCTCTTAGAATCCTTTTCCCCTGTGCTACTAAAACAGTTCCCCATTTTCTCTTTACAAGGTGAAACAAGATCACTTGTTTTGCGTCAAATCACACACTCGTATGAATTCAAACAACCGTTTAGGATTGATATATCTGTAAACATTTTATAATGTCACTAAAAAGTCAATAAACGTAAATGGAAAACACATTTTATGGTAAACAAAGAAAATAAAATCCCGATAGGACATTACTACCAGAAGCCATTTTGAAATATCATAGATATTAAATAGACAATCACTCTGCATCTGTATTCATGTCATATAAAACTGTGAAGAATTTTTCTATACAACTTAACTGTAAAAACTGCTGCTTCTTCTATATGATACTAATTTTATTAAAATATCTGATAAGTTGGAGTCTCATTCTTTGAAACGAAATAAAAAGTATATTCTTAAGCATGGCAACATACTTTATTTAATTCAATGGAAGGTATAGGTTTGGTAGAAGTAATAAGAGCCATCTCTGATCTCTGTGTGAAAAGTGTTCGTCCGAAAGTGTCAAATTGGTGGCGCCACGGTAGCAAGTGATATTGAATGATATAATTTTAAGCATAGCGCCAAAAGTTATTAAAGGATAGTGAATAAGACAAGGAAAGAATGCATTCGGCTTTGTTATGGCACACATTTCAAAATAATTATATAAAAAAGGAAAGATTATGATATATTATATACGTGAGATATTACATTTTTCAAATCGGCAAACTTCACTCACATATAATTTCTATCATTCCCACTTGCTACGCTAGCGCTCTTTTGGTGGGTTTTTGAGCTACATAATTTGCTGTATATAGCTGGACAATTTTTCAATCTGTCCCCCATCTGTACAAGAAGGGACCTTACCTCTATCCTTCACAAAGGGACTTGCTACAGCTTCAAGTTCAAGACTTACAGGAGATGGCGCATGATTAAGGAATGTGAAAACACTAATATATGGTATATCTTTTAAATGAAGAAGTTAAGATTATCGAATATATTTTTATATATAACCAAATAAATTTTTACTCTTTATTTTAGATCACATGTTTTGAAACGCCATCTAGACGTGAATACGTGTTTTAATGCCAATTCTTTTCCTTAGCAAAGTAAGATTATATTCTTAGTTCATAGATGGCAGTTTTCAAAAGAACTTAAAGTAAAATAAAAAATAGGATTTGATTGGGGCTTGATACATTACACGACGAATTAAATGGATATTTTATTATACGATTATTACATGACGATGTGATTGGGGATTTGTTGCATCATTTTCTGATTTCGTCCTGAAGTTAACGGTAACTCGTTTACACTTCCGCGGTGAACAAGATACAAAGAAAACTATTATGATATAATAGCAAAATTTTTCAATTAGTTGTTTGACATGAAAATTTCTGGCATTGTTCGCATCATAATTACGATTTATTTCCGTATTTGTCTCGTAGCTGTATGACTTGTTCATTTTAAATTGCTAATGACTTATACTCATTATGGCTGCCATAAATATAATATAGATTAGATATAGTCTGCAATAGCTACTTTCTATCCCGGAGAAATATACGGTTCCCGTAGGATACGAGGGCTGATTGATAAGTATCCGAAACGACAATAAAAAAAAGAAATAAAACAAAATTTTACTAGAAACGTCATTTGCAGTCTTTTACGATCTCAATACATGTAATTTTAGGAAATTTGCCATAAACAAAAGTTGAAGTTGAAGTTGAATTTTAGGAAATAATAATTATTTGTTATAATAAATATTCAGCTTTATTGTGAGACAGTTTTCATTTTCATGAAAATGGAGAAAACAGAGATTCGTGCCGTCATAAAGTTCTATGTTTTAAAAGGGAAATCGGTGACCCAGATTCAAACTAAGTTGAATAGTGTGTTAGGGGATTCTTCACCTTCATTTAGCACTATCCACTCTTGGGTGGCAGAATTCAAACGAGGA
>JWHW01055078.1:197649-213821 GCA_000931545.1 Papilio glaucus
GTAAAGTATGAATTTGTAATTTAGGCTAAGTTTTATAAACAAATAAACATATATTTTGCCAAAAGCATCGAAGGTTAAAAAAGGAAGGGAAAAATATGGTTTTAAGATGTTACTATAAAACCAAATTGGGATATCTACGGGGATGTAACATCGAAGCGGAAACTATTAAAAACAGATTCAAAGAAAAGGTACTAAGCTTCCAGCTGTACGTAGCATATTATTATGCGTTTCAAATGCTAATATGTCATTCGCTAATTATTTTTTCAAGTACATATACAATTATTTTTGTCACGTTTGTAGTATTTTTCGTCCACATTATTATTACGTTATGACATTTTGAAAAAGAAACACTAAAACAAAATGGCGCCTATCAGCATTTGAAACGCATAATATAAATGTTTGATTCCAATCCAATCCAAATATTTGAACACAACTCTTACAAATATAAAAAAAAACCTTCAATGCCGATATTTATTTCAATACCAATATATTCTATATATAAAAATTTATTTGAACATTTAGTAAGTTTAAAATATCATTTAGATTTCTATATACATACGTCCATTACGGGCATTTATCTTATTTCCTCGCGTGTTTATCTGCTACATAAGTAACATCTATCTATTAGAGATATTCGTAAGACAATTAATGTATTACATACATATGCGATTCAAATTAAATTACAAAATCCATGTTAATGATATTTTTTTATTTAACAAATTAGGGTAAATAGATTAATACAACAAAATTAAACAAGTGAAGGCTTTTTTTATTTTATTGTTTTTGTGCAAAAGTACTTCATAAATTGATTACACACATATGAAATGTGTGTTGGGACATTTTTCTTTCTTAGTGGCGTAATTTACTTGCCTCACAATAATGTCTAGCGGCGACCTTGCGTTCGAATCTTATAACAGCCTTTATTTTTGGACAAAAAAAGTTGACTGATCGATAGTAAATTGAACACAGAGTTTGGTACGTTTTTATTATATGTATAGATAATAGATACAAGAGTTAAAGTCTTGTATCTATTATCTATACATATAACAAAAACGTAACTGATCGCTGTTTGTACATGGAGGATATTTGAGAAAAACTATTACTGGGGGCCTTTATAAAAGCAATAAAACGCAAAATTATTATTATTACAATTTTTGTCTGTGCGTTTGAGAACAACTTTCAGTGATTGGTATAGCTACTGCAGAGAGACTTTGTGTATTTTATAACTTGGACTGTATTTTATAAATAAACAAACTTCATTTTGAAAAATAGGTGATCCAGTTAAAACAGTAAATTAGACGAAAGTAAATTTAAAAAGAGGAAATATAACAAAGGTAATCTATTTACATAATTTGTAATAAAATAGGAAATATAACAAAGGTAATCTATTTACATAATTTGTAATAAAATTTGTTATAATTTACTTAGACACATTGAAGCTAATACATAATTTGATTTTAGGTAGACGTATCAAAGGATATTGGGTTTTTAGTATTGTAACCATCCTTTTTTCTCATAGACAAAATCTAATCTTACAATTTTTATTTGGCCATTGATAAATTTATATGTGATTGTCTAGTTGTAGAATTTTGTTCTACTTTGTGAGTTGTAATAACAAGTTCTTTTAGGAATTATAGAGGAAGAAAGATTCGCCAAGCTTATTGAAGCCTAAGGAAGCTAATATAGACTTTAAACACTTTGATAGTGTTTAAAGTCTATATTTTCAAAACGAACAACGTAACCTTGGTACGTGGAAGGACAGGAAAATGAAGGAATAGTGGACTGCTTGTACCTGACGACTGTTGGTGGCTGCTGCTACATGGAAGTCGTTGTGGAAGTAGAACATTTCCTACACCTGGACCTAAGCGTGGGAAGAGTTGGAATCGACGACGTCACGAACAAAATCACGGAGAAAATCATACATACATAGTTATGTATATAACCCAATCCTTCATGTAGTTACATGAAGGATTGGATTTGATAACTAGGTCAACGAACAGCTATTTCGATAAAGGATTGCTGCGTTGGAGCTTGATAAAGGAAGTAGCCAATTTTAGTATCTTTTAAAATACAAAATTTATTAATTAAAGTTTGACGAATTCAATTTGCCTCGTTTTGCCTACGAATGTAAATTCGAAATATAATTGCACAAATTTCATAATTCAAATACCAAAACATAAATTTGCGTATAAATGTCCTTATTTTCTCTATTTTGACGTACTTCATAAGGAGGGTAGGTAAAGCAAAGTAACGCTTTTATATTACTATTTATCTTCTCTAACGATTGTCATTTTTGTTTTTGTTAAAATCATTGTTTCCGTTTCAACCACTTGCCAGAGAATCCCATCGATCACTACCTTATATGATTGACTATTTTACTAAGAATTTATGAGCACTTAATACGTTAAAAGATCCTACCGACTCGTGAGACACTTTATTTTTATGATGACGAACAAACTAGATGGTGCCACATGTTGCAAATTAGAGGAGCACAGACATTTTATTGTCAGATTCTCCTAGTCTTAATGATTTTTTGCGTAATCGCGCCGATGTTTTGGAAACTGTACAATTTAATAAATTTTATGATTTTAAATCTTTAAAAACGGTTCACGGTAAGGATCCTAAAATAACTAAATCTTTTGTTCTTGCGAAGGGAAGGTCCAACAGTAAATATTGCGTTATCTGTACCAATTATCATTTTTTACATGAATGCGATAAGTTTAAAAATATGAGCGTGGACAAGAGGTAGAATGAAGTCGCCAGGTTAAAACTGTGCTGGAACTCTCCCCGGCCGGGCCATCGTCCCTCTCGTTGTTTTAGGACGAGCTGTCGGGTATGTTATACGAAACATAATACGTTATTACATACACGTTACGAACAAAGATCAAGAATACTAATCTGAGTCGCTAAGTTATCTGCAGAGTCTTGTAACTCTGTGGTGTTTTTTTTTGATAAATGAAGGGCCTTCTATTGTCCACTGAATGCAAGGTAGGTTAAAATCTCCACACTTTACGATCAGATAATCTGGACTTGCCGACATAACCGAGGATAACAATGTTGTAAAACTTCGTAAGCAGTCTGGCCATGAATTATCCGGGTGAGATAAATTAGGCATATGTGGAGATTTTTATAAATATTAAGGTCATGGAATCAATCGTTACCCAGTGACATTCCAGATTTTCGTGAGACCACTCATGCCGTTGTCTTACAGAAAGATGCTTTGTTATCAGAGCCATAACATCGCCGCCACGCCTATTCCCACCACGATCGCGTCGAAATATATTGAAACGAGAGGTGGAGAGTTCCGCATAAAGAATACCGTCATGCAACTACGGTTAAGCCATAACTTAAGCCATATATGCGACGCACGGTGTTTTGTTTCAAAATTATAAAGGGTTACATTTTTCAGCTTATTTGTAAGAAATAACTGTCTATATGTAGGGATATTTGTATAATAACAAACTCCCTTTACTCCTATTTTATTTGTTGCTACTTAATTTACTGCTTCTTCTTTTAGTACTATTTTATTTACGGCTGTTTTACTTATTGTTAATTTATTTCGTACGCCGTATTTTATTACTACTATATTTAAAATCGCTTTATTCACTAATACTTTACTTACAATCACTACTTACTGCTGCTTTATTTAGCTACTATTTTATTTACTTCAACTTAATTTTACTGCAACTTTATTTACTGCTACATTGTTTATTGGTACTTTAATTTAATGCTTGTAAATAATCTTTAAAGTGTTCTCTTTTCGCTTCACGTATATATTATATTATTTCTCAAAAAGGGTATATAGCATGTATTTGTTTGCTTTACAGCAGTGTAAGATAATGCAAAAAAAAGAATGTTTACCTCATTAAAAATATCCACCAATCTAGGATAAATGTGTTCGGTCCCAAAGTACTGACTTATTATTTCACTTATAAAGCTGCGAAACATCCCGATGTCGTTTATCGCGTACTTTCCGACATCTGGCAAGAGATGCCAGCAAGTCTTACCGCGTCGAGTTGTTGCACCGTCTTCCATATCGTCAGTTATCAAAAAGAAAGCATGAAACTGAAAATGAAATAGAAAGGATTTTTTTGTAAAAAAAAGTATTTGTAAGATTATAAACAACCAATCTCTATATGGATTGTTTGAAAGTCTTGAAAGACAAAGAATGTGGATAAGGAATGGGTGAGCTAATTGTAAAATGTATCTTATACGCCATTGACCAGGTCGTGTTAGCGTCATCGGCGGAGGACTTACAACTTATGCTGAATGTATTGAATGATTCATGAGAAAGTATACGCATGAAGATGAATGTAGATAAGACGAAAATAATGGTGTTTGAAAAAGAACAAAGTAAGACAATAATTTAAATAAATGTTAACGGTAAAGAAGTGGAACAGGTGGAAGTGTTCGTGTATTTGGGGTGTATGTTTAGTAGAGATGGTAAGCATGTTAATAATTTTGAACGACGAGTGAATGCAGGAAATAAAATGAATGGGGCTATAGGTACAGTAGTGAGGAGTCAGAATCTGTCTATGAAGGCTCGTCTGGCAATACACAATGCTGTACTTTAATGTATGGAAGTGGGTTTGGCAGGAAAAGTATGCTGGTAGAGTTAATTCCGTTGAGATGCGATCCGTAAGAAGTACGTTAGGCGTGACATTGAATGATAGGATTAAAAGTGGACGTTGCGACTACGATTGAGACAGGTATGCTTCGGTGTTTCGGGCATGTTGAAATGATGAATGAAGAGAGAATAACGAAACAAATTTATGTAGCAAAAGTGAGTAGCAGTGTTGGTAGGGGACGCCCTAGGAGAACTTATATTGATCAGATTAATGGCTTACTAAAAAGGGCGATATAAGGACCGCCCATAACCGACGAGCTTTTATGCGTAGATGCATGAATGTAGAAGAGGTGTGCCAGGATCGCGCCAAATGGAAATCAATAATCTCTGCCTACACCTCTGGGTGGGTATTTATTTTTTATTTTATGTATACAGATAAAAAATTGAAGTGTTTGTATGTAATATCAAAATAAAATTTCCATACTAAATACACATTACGTATTTACGGTCCTTGTAACAAAAACACAATTTTTAAAATTTTTGTCAATGTTAAGTGAAGCTTACCACAATACATTAGTGAAAACCGCACCTAAATGGGTTAAGCTGTTTCTGAGATTAGTGATAACAAACGCACAGACAAACAAACAAAAATTCTAATAATCATTGTTTTGGGTTTTATTGCGTTTATGAATGCCCCCAGTAATAGTTTTTCGCAAATATCTTCCATGTACAGATAGCGATTAGTTACATTTTTATTACATTTATAGATACCCACCAAAATGGATAAGATGTTTAGGCGTGATAAGCCGACAGACTTAATTTCACATTCCATTTTATAAATTTTTACGAAATACTAATTTTACTCTTAAATCCTACGCCTGAATAACTCGAGTCATCATAGTATGTGAATATTCCAGAATATTTTTTTATAAATGTATAAAATATGATTAAGTAAAATATGACTAGAATATGTTATGTTGCGCAACACTGCATTTGATAACAAAACTTAACCTACTCGCAATATTTCCTTAAGTCGAAACTGTACTCTGTAGCCGCATAATAAATATAACGATTCATGTGTTATGAGAGGTGTGTGATACGAAATTAAAAGTTGGGAATGAAAATTTGAGACAATGTTTCTATGAAAAAGCACAGGTTTTTCGGAGTGGCGACAATGAGATATGAGATAACAAGGGGAAATCCATCCGTGGACTTAATTAATTGATGGATGTAATTCTAATACACAAGCCGTAATTAATAACAAAGGTTAAAAGTTAAGTTAATCAAGTCCTTACCATTTCCACAGCCCAAGCCAAAGCGAAGATTTTTTGACGTAATTCTTGTCTTTGATCCGGCTCAACGAGCGCTTCGCAAGCCGATACTGTCAGTAGACCTCGAAATTGTTTTCCTGATGACACATTGTAATCTGTAAGCTAATGAAAATAATACTTTATAAATATATCACGAACAATGTATTGGATACTACAGAAGATCCCAGACAATGAAAAATTTAAGACTAAGTGTCATATTTTACTTTTGTATCATCATCTTCCTGCCCTTTTCCCATCTATCTGGGGTTGGAACAGGATGTTCACTTCCATGTCCCTCTATCGGAATTCACACCCATCTTACATATATCATCTTTCATACAATCCATCCATTTTTTCTTCATACACGTTCTTCTCAATATGTCCTTCATAAATATAGAACGTGTATACCATGACGATACCACGCTAATCAATTTCTCTGTCACTGGTGCGACATGTTTTACTTTTGTATGTTCAAATTTACATTTAAAAAGTAAGTAGAATTTAAAAATATTTAATATAAGCATTAAGACATAAGAAGATGTTACGGATTTCTATCTTTACCATTCACGACACCGCTCCTGCACCGCTCCTTTATATCTGTCACCGATAGATTTAGACCTTCGTCAGTATATAATCGAACTGGGCGTACTGTTGACAGGTCAAATAATTAAAGATTCGTTACAATTTGCTGACAGTTTATAATATCCCTAGTCCAACCTGTGACATTATCTAATTTATTGGTTGACATCTATTCTGCATATCTAAAAATCAATTGCCGTTCGTGAGTCACGCTTATTCACAAAAACGGCTCAATCGATTTGAATTTTTTAATAATTCTCTTGTATAAATGTGTTATTAATGTCCTCAGTCCAGGAAAGATAATAAAATTAAAGAAAATAAGAAAAGCCAAAGTAAAAAAAGACCAAATTCGGTAGTTTTCTGTGTTATTTTAATATTATGAAATATTAAAATTATTAAAACTTTCTTGAGACATTATTAATTAACTTTTTATTAAAAATAAATAATAATTATATACAAAAAAAATATTTAATAGGGATAAGGTATGGTTCCTGCCGCCTACGTAGGAACCTGTTGAACGCGAAGCGGAAGAACATCGACAATGCTGAGGATTACCTGGTTGACATTGTCAGCGCGTTTTGTGCCCCGTGTAATATGAACAACAAAATAGAAAATAACGCATCATCGGTCGTCGTCATCGCACCTCGCGTCCCCCGCCCTGTCAAGTCACGCGTTACGAGCTCAGGTGCGCAGTGCGAGGCAGGGGAGGGGATGGATAGGAAAACATCCTTTTTTATAACCATTCTCTCTTCTCCTCCCCATTAAAGGTAGGCAACGTATCTGCGACTGATTTGCTTGTTGTTGTTGTCTATGGTTAGCGGTCACTTAACACCAGCTAACCCGCTAGCCCATTTGTCACCTTCTCCCATAAAAAAGCGGCATTCCCTTACGATTCCGACATCTGTTATGATGCCGACAAATCAAAGAACAATTGGAGAAACGTCCATATTGTAAGGGCGTTGCAATTTAGCCGTGATTCCCATGGATTGTATTATGCAGGCGGAAAAGTGAAAATGCCGTGTTCGCGTATGGGAAATCCTATACTTTGTTTAATTAGCCACCAGAAAATAAAACAAAAACGTATTTTACCAGAGAGCTTTGAATTGAATTTTACATTCATCTGCAAACCTCAGTGGCTCGAAATTACTCCAATTGATAGACATGACTTCACTGCCAGAGTTGTTAAAGAAAAATAATAATCTCTGACAGATTTCTTCACAAAGCACCAGTGAATGGGCAATTGTATCGAATGATGTATTTATTATGTTAGATAGTAGAAGCGAGATCTGTCTTCAGCACGTATTTTGGTTTAGTTCGTTGTAACGACAATCAACTTCGACTATAGAGAAAGGGAGACTGACTAAGTATCAGCTTATGAACAACGTCAAAGAGACGGCCATAACCGAGAGAGAAAAAGACTGAGTCGCATGTTCGCGTCTCTGGTCTTTGTTAATTTATTCGCCGAAAAGAACTGGAAAACTGAGCTTTGAATGAATTGAATGAAAAAAATCTACATTTATTTTCAAGGACGAAATTATAAAAAGTCATTTAAATCATTTGTTCACAAACGAAACCTAAAACGGACTTGATGCAGCAAATATTATAGATCTCAATGAATAATAGTTGGAATGAAATTGAAAAATTTAAATAGGATTGATAATCGCTACGGAAGAGTTCGGAGAAATCAAACTAATTTATTAAGGTACGAACTTCGCCGAGTTATCTAGTATATAATATATTTATTAATTACAAGATCCGAAGTAGGTAGCAGTAGCCAACCATCTTCTAAATTGAAATTAGGGCATTAGGTATAGTATTCGCGTAAATATTATCATCATCATCGTCATCAGCCTGTCAGTCCAATACTGGACCTAGGCCTTAGCCGATGCCTTCCACAATATGCAGTCCATGGCTTTCTGCATCCAGCAATTAAGAAATCGTTATGTCCTAGGCGTAAGTGTAAGAAATAGTACATTACTTATAAATAGTAAAACAACCTACTTTATTTGGTATTGTAATGCTTTTTAATGTAATACCTTTCTCAATCTGTCGCATAAGTCCGAGTTAAAGCATACGTTAGACAAACCCTTGTCTACGATCGTTGGCAGCGATTTCTGGTAGTCAGCAAAGGTTTGTTGTGATAACAAAGTTTGCGTCTGTTGAATCTGACGTTGAGCGACATTCCTGAAATTTAATAATAATATTACAATGTAAAATAATTTAAAAATGTCTACATTTACATTTGTGGTTGATGACCACCTTGAAAGTCAGTTTTACTACAAATTTATCGAGATTTGTCACCGGTAATCATGGAGTACAAAATGTGTGTTTTCAAATTGTAATTATGCGTAAGTTTGTTAAAAATTTTAATCTATGAATTATTTTTTCCGATTTACTACGTAACCCTATTGCTTAGGGTAAAGATTACTAAACGAAAGGCCTAAGGTTCAAATTGCTCATATCACAATTGGTACGTACAAAATATATTAAATTTTGAGAGGTGTAATGTATATGTCACCGACCGATTGTAAGAGCAGGCACTTTATAATCGGGCCAGGCAAATTCTAAACGGTCGGCACATTGTCAACAGTTTAACGAGTAATTGAGAATGTGCCGTTTCTTTTTTAGGTAGTTTACAAAGATGCGACGTAAGGCAAGTGCATATTTATCCAATAAACATGAATGTCTTTGTCTACAAAACTAATTTCGAGCGCTGATTGGTCGAAACGTGAGACCCGCTTTTTTGATTCGTTGCCAGTCATCCTTCAGTCAGTCGCTAAACGTAAACGAATAAATGTGATTATACTTTAAATTATATTCGTAGCATTAGTAACTATTTAATTAATTAAACAAGTTATTCATATTCTAACAGGTTATGAACAGTGAAAAATAACCAAAACAATTATCACCATATTACAAAGATTTCTTAAATATTAAAAATTATTTAAACAAAAGTCGTTGAATTCACTAATAATTATTTTTAATTGTCTTCAATTCTCACTCTTGTCAAAATAAATAATAGGTTTAATTTTAGTTCAGTATGTGAATGTAATTCATAATTTTAGTTATTAATGGTACGAAAACAACATCACAAGAACATTTTGTTTGTTTACGTTTAGCAACAGCTTGCCAGCAAAAGAAGTGGCGCAGGATACGAGTTTCGACCAATCAGCGCGAACATTTCGTTTTGTCGAATGACATTTTTATCGTATTCGTTATTTATTTAGAAAGTGACTGGAAATGTATTGTCAATGATTCGTTCAATTGAGAATGTGCCGACCGTTTAGAATTTGCTTAGTCCAATTATATAGTGTCGGTTCTGACAATCGTTCGGTGACATATACACAGCATAAACAATATATTTTTTATGGTATATTATAGCGTAAATTTCAGTGTAACTTATGATTTCCACTGTTTATTGACAAAAAATCAAATATCTAACCTTCTTCAAACGTTTCGTTCTACAATAACCACGAAACAGTGTCACTCAAAACTTGTTATATTTTTATTGTATGTGTATGTATAAACACAAAGATACATTATTTTTACAATACAAACTGAGTATCGATACACAAATATGTTTTTATTTTGTACTAGCTGTGCCCCGCGGTTTCACCCGCCCTGCAATTTTACTTAAACGAAATGATATTACCTACTTGATACTACCGTAACCTCATCATCATCTCCTTGCCATTTTCCCGCGTATGTGAGGTCGGCACAGTATGGCCGTAGCACAGTTTAACAATCACATATGATTGTTTAAACTTTGACCGAAGTTCATACTATATAGGTTCTGGCTACAGTTTATACGGCCGGCCGCCTGCCCAACGCCAACCCTCCTCGGGAATAATAAGCTACTAACCGAATCTAACAAAACATTTTACTTAAAAATAAACACGTAATTTCTAAAATCGTCTATATACGTGTAAATACTGCGTTAGCAAATATAGCTGTTACCATTACCAAGGAGCGTCGTGTCTCAATGCAATGTGTCTAGCTGATGCTTGCAAAATCTCTGAATCTGTCCTGTTTTGAACTTTATATAAACATTTAATCATCATCATTTTAAAATTAAAATATAACTAATAACAATATATAACTAAAAGTTTTATAACTATTGAACTGTACATCTATTTTATTGCATTTTTAGCGAACAAATGTTTGACATGGTTCTTTAAAATGATATAACTTTTTTAATTATAAACGAATTAAGATAAAACAAAGACTAAATGTTAAGTAAAGCCGCATCCAAATCAGTTAAGTTTCTGAGATTAGCGGTGACAAACGCACAAAAATTATAATAATCATTGATTTGGGTTTTATTGCGTTTATGAAGGCTACCAATAATATTAGATTTTCTCAAATATCTTCCATGTACATACAGCGATCAGTTACATTTTTATTATTATTTGTTGGTTAAAATGTTTTATCCGTCTGGTTGGGTATAAATATAAACAATACATTACATAAATAAATAAATCCCAACCAGACGGGAGACCCTCGGCAGCGGAGACCAAAGGGTTGAGGGTTAGGGCGAAAGGGAGACAAACCGGCGAACAATTCGGGCGGTGTTGAGAAGCATTGCTTTCTGCATTTGCGCTCAGAGTCCCAGTCGCCTCAGACGCTCGTAGAGGCTGACTGGGATTAAGATATTTTCTACAAAAGGTTCATATAATTTTCTGTTCAGGTTTGCATTGTATAACTGATATAGAATGAATCATGCAAGTATCTAAGAAGTACATTGTTTATAATTTACTTTACATGATACAGGAATTTTGATAGACCTCTATCCAAGACCTAGTTTTTGGGTCAACAAAGACAGTAACCCATTTCTAACGATGATCCAATGCTTTAATGGTGTTACAATATTCCATAATTAATAGAAATAGTATAGTGATTTTATTCTTAAAACGCAAAGTTATCGGCCGATTTTGAGAGGTAAGCTAATGACGTTACTACATAAAGCTTCGTCTATCCGTGAGTAACTTGAAACTTTTATTGAGTGGTAGGTAAGCATGATTTGTATGAGCGTGACTGTCTCTAGTAAGCTATCCGTCCTCCCGATGACAGATTCCTAGTTTCGATGGGAAGTGCTAACCGTCGATAGGTTATTGAAATGAAAATAAGAGCAAAAGGACAGATTTGTCAATCTTCAGTTACTGAAACGATGGATAGATAGGTTATTAAAAATGGCCCTTAGTGATTATCTTACTGCGCGTTGCTATCGCGTCAAGCTGAGCGACGCGCTCAGTGATAAGGGAGAGTGCGCTGCGGGATGCTGCATGGATCGGGAATCGCACCTGTGAGGTACATCATGCACATAAACAGCCAGTGCAATGTTCTGCATCACTGCTCAGTGCATTTGTACGCAGACGATCTGTGTGTGCGCATCGATACGGTAGTGAAATGGTCAGATGACAATGGTCTTGTACCAAACACACCAATAACTCTAATACTGTTAGTTATTTATTATTATTATATTATCTGGGATGTATGTTTAGTAGAGATAGAAGACACGTTATGGATTTGGAATGACGAGTGAATGCGAGAAATAAAATGAATGGGGCTATAGGTACAATTGTGAGGAGTCAGAATGTGTCTATGAAGGCTCGTCTGGCAATACACAATGCTGTACTAGTCCCCACTTTAATGTATGGAAGTGAGAGCTGGGTTTGGCAGGAAAAGCATGCTAGTGGAGTTAATGTCGTTGAGATGCGATCCTTACGAAGTATGCTAGGAGTGACATTGAATGATAGGATTAAAAATTGCATTATAAAGGAAAAGTGTGGCTTAATATATATACATATACCCTTTGAGAACTAAGCATTCAGCTAATGAATAAAGTATGTATATAATATACATAAAATTCTTACGCACCAGTGAAATACAAATTACGTTTCCACTTTAGTTGTTTTGTTCACATGACTAACATTACAATAAACCAGTATTTGCATTCTTACGACCTTCAGTTTAATGGAAATATGAGTATTAAACTAAGTTCTCGAAACACACGTACAGTTTACTATGATAAATTAAGTATAATTAATTTTCTAGCAAATCGATCCTGAAAAAAAGGAACGGTGACTATGGCACATATGTAGATTTGATGTCGTACGGTTAAGACATTTAATATTCAAATGTATTGTGTTAAGCTTCACTTTAATAAGAAAGTTATATCAATTTAAAGAACCATGTTAAACATTTGTTCGATAAGAATAGTATAAAATAGTGTACTATTGTATAGATTACTATTAAGAACGTAACATCATTTCGTTTAAGTAAACTTGCAGGACGAAACCGCGGGGCACAGCTAGTAAGATTATAATTATGAATATAAACGTAAGAAAAATACAATAAAACCAACCTACGCTTCCTATACGTTAGAAAAAATCTATTATTGTTTTATAAATACACAATTGATGACTATTGTAGACTCGGTTAAATTACATGATAATGGTGTGAAGGCCTTCCAGACTGAATAGATTAATGCACGGCATTAATCTATTCAGTCTGGAAGGTACCTAGTGCTTTGTGCTAAAGCACTAAATTGCAATAAAAGAAATATAATTTTTAACTCGCTCACCAGTTAGTACAATTTCTCGACACTCGCACAAGCCAGTTACAGGTCACCATTTTCCTCTAACTCAAATTCAGTCTAAATGTATGTATCTCAGCGCTCGGACTTTATGTAGCGTGTAATTTGTGTATACGTAGGTATAAGTACATATCCCCACTTCTTTGCCTGAGCATTTAACTGTCGTGATTACTAATGCAAATAATGTTCGCATGCTAACAAATCTTGTACAAAAAATCAGTGTCCTTTGTTAACAGCAGTCTACAGAGCTATAGTAGAAATTAAATATAATTAATTTAAAAGAATCAGGGGTTAACTAGTAGCAAACGATTGGACTAATATTAGTCGATTACGCTATAAATACGCATAACAAGGGATGTAGAATTAAAACTGGTTATGTCCACTGATTTTCGAAAACGAACTAAAGTTCTTTTGTGATTTATAATTAGACTAGCTGTGCCCCACGGTTTCACCCGCCCTGCAATTTTACTTAAACGAAATGATATTACCTACTTAAATACTACCGTAACCTCATCATCATCTCCTTGCCCTTTTCCCGCGTATGTGGGGACATCGACATGACTGTAGCAAAGCTTAACAATCACATATGATTGTTTAAACTGTGACCATACTCCAAACTATATAGGTTCTGGCTACAGTTTTTACAGCCGCCTGCCTAATGCCAACCCTCCTCGGGAATAATAAGCTACTAACCTAACCTAACAAAATATATACGTAATATCTAAAAGCGTCTATATACGTGTAAATACTGCGTTACCAAATATAGCTGTTACCATTACCAAGGAGAGCCGTGCGTCTCCGAAATACGCGTGTGTGGTATGAATACCTCAACGTCTCTAGCTGAAGCTTGCAAATCACCGAAACTGTCCTGTTGTAGACTTTATATAAACTTTGAATCGTCATCATTTAAAACTATTATTTTAACCTTTATAAACGCAATAACCCCCAAAACAATGGTTATTAGATTTTTTATTTGTTTGTCAGTGCGTTTGTTACCGCTAATCTCAGAAACGGCTTAACCGATTTGGGTGCGGTTCTCACTTATGTATTGTGGTAAGCTTCACTTGACATTTCGTGTTTGTTTTATCTCAATCGGTTCATAAATAAAAAAGTTATATCAATTTAACTGTGCTACCGCCATATTGTGTCAACCACACATACGCGGGAAAATGGCAGGGAGATGATGATGAGGTTACGGTAGTATTAAGTAGGTAATATCATTTTGTTTAAGTAAAATTGCAGGGCGGGTGAAACCGCGGGGCACTGCTAGTGTTAAATATTTTTTAAAAGTTTTTACAGTTTTTTATCAGGCCAAAGGCGCTTGTCTGTTTTTCAACTTTTGATAATTTTTAAGTAACGGAAAATTCATTATCGTAATGGTTCGCATTTTTCCCACTAGGTTTTTAGACGTAATAATGAAAAGTATCAAATTTTGATTTTAATGTGTTGTTTTTTGATATAAAAAGTAAAACTACATTTAGATACTTTTATTATCTTTTGGTTTCTAATTGTATATTGCCGCATTTCGTTTCTTAATGTTTACACAGCTACTCGTAACGCCATCTAATGAATAAACTAATTTTCTTAACTTCACCCAGAATCGGTTAAGTCGTTTCTGAGGTATTAGCGGTAACCAACGCACAGACAAACAGACAAAAATTGTAATGATCATTGATTTGGCTTTTATTGCGTTTATAAAGACTCCCAACAAAAGTTTTTTCTCAAATGTCTTCCATGTCAGACAGCAGTCAGCTCCTTTTTATTATGTGTATAGGACCATAATATATGGACCATATTTTTCGTTTTGTTGTATAAGTCTGGTGCATATATGTATACCGTGTAGTTTCCGTCGTTTCATTGGAGATAACATTGCACACGAAAAATGTATGAAAAAACGCAATTTCTTTATATTTTTTCGTTTTTTTTATTAGTTCTTTCGCTATTAGGGGCGAAGATAAATCCAACAAATCAAGGATAAAACAAATCTGTGTAGGCATTCTTTATTCTTAAATGGTGTACCTAACACGACTTTGTTTTATACATCTCTATTAGTGACAAGAGCCAGGTTTTTGCTCTTTAGAGTCCGACGTGACAGCGTAACACATTGCACCGGTTTGTTTTGTCTAATATATAATACTTACTTTTTAATAATCACAAGCGTTCGGGACAAAAATAAACAAGGCCCAATGAAACACCAAAAAAAATCACAACTAAAATTAGACCATAAATAATACTACCAAATCAGCAGATGAGTGAGACGGTAACAAATGATACGGGGGACAGAAGAGTAGTGCATACATTTTTTTTAATAGGAAACTTCCATTAATAAAGTTAATGACCAAATTTCAACACCAGGTCGTTGTACCTAATTGAAAGTCAAGATAAATATTTTGTAGATAAAAGTAATAATACATCAATGTCTAACAGTATATGTGCCTATAGCCTTACCATACACACTTTGTGTATAAATATTCATTAAAACAACCTTAAAAACAACAAAATATTTTTCGCTGTAAAAATCCTAAGAAGAATCTTTTATCTCTTTTATCCTTCTATCTTTGCATCCTTGACGTGGAAGTGAGAGTTGGTTATGGCAGAACAAGTACAATAACAAGGCAATGTTCTTTAAAAGCTGGACCTTCGTTTTTCTTGTCCCAAAATAAACTACGATTAGATCGGTTTGTTATGTTGTAAACACCATAGGCTCGATTTATTACAGTAACATCAACAATACTTTTGAATTTAGGATCAACAACTAACTTTAACCAGACTGTAATCAGCGATATGAGACGAGAGTAACATACTATGATTTAGATTACAGTTAACACCTATTCAGAAAAAAGTGTATAATTATAGTTTTTAACCGACTTCAAAAACGAGGAGGTTATCAATTCGTGTGTATGTTTTTTTTTATGTTTGTTACCTAAGAACTCCGCTCCTGGTGAACCGATTTCGATGATTATTTTTTTGTTCGAGAGCTAATGCTTGTCGATTGGTCCCATTTTTTTTTTAGTCAAGATCCGACCAGTCGTTTTTGAGTTATTCTTAATAATGCATAATATGACAACGTTGAATTTTACTTTCTTGGCTTACGTAGGCTAAACTATAGGACTTACATTAA
>JWHW01055078.1:221936-238477 GCA_000931545.1 Papilio glaucus
ATAAGTCGATTTTATTCTGGTACTTTTTAAAAAATTTCATTATTCTATCAATGTTTCCGGTAAATTCAGTGATTTAAGAACCTAATTACCATTTATGTCGTAAAGTTAAATAAAAAAGTGCACGTTATTTCAATTTGAAGAACATCCGTGATCTTTATTGACCTGAAGTTCTTACACAGTATGAATATTAATAACCTATGTAGATATACAGTCGAACCTGGATTAATGATAGTTCAAGCGACCTTAATTTATTTTTCGCTTATGAGATTTCTCACTTACCCAAGTTTCTAACGTATAGAGGTACAGAAATGTTCATTATCACTCATAATAAATAAATTACGCATCATGTTGTATTTTTAAGCTCTATGAGGATAATAACCATATACAATGAATAAATTTATGTATATATCATTATATAACTAATTTTAGTCACAAAAATAAAATAATAAATCTAACACACCAATTTTGAGCTGAGATAGATGACGTCGCAGTGGTTTCTATGTAATTCGGTATACTGATGTTGAAAAAAATATCAAATGAATTTTATTATCCACCGATTTCTCAAATTTTCAAAATCTTTCCTTAATTGAATGCTGTAAGGAAATTTTAAAGTTATCTCCATGTAACTTGGTCAACAAAGTTTCCATGTTTCCATGTAAACTGAAAGAAGACACTGTTGACACCTTACTACTTAGTTGTAAATTTATGTTCAATTACAACTTCGAAACAACTATCAAGTACAAATGAAAATGTAGCTGGGAAATTATTAAAAGGAATGTTGTTTTTTGTGTTTGCTTCACATTGCCCAAACTGTTTTTGGGCAATGTGAAGGCGTGGTGAATGATTTGAAGTGTTGGTTGTTTGAGGAGTCTTAAAGTTCACTTCTTACAATACAAATACAAATACTAATGAAAACTTAGATGATGTGTGTGAAGCACACAAAAAAGTTTTCATCGAGACATAGAATATGGAGCCTAGGAATACATGAAGGGTGATTACTCTTGGTTACTCCACAGACAACAAAACGCATTGATTAAATATGCGAGAAACTTTACAGGGAAACGGGATAAAAAAATACAAAATTCAATTTTTGTAAATAAAATTGTAAAAGAAAAGATTTTTTGTTTGTAGTCACAAATTTTACTATTTTTTGCCATTTATCAATGAAGTCAAGCTAATGTATTGATAATTGTGGAATTATATTTGCAATAACAAGTAGTAACCGACGAGCATGTATGCGTAGATGTGTGAATATAGAAGAAGCGAGAGAGGTGTGCATCGCGTCAAATGGAAATCCATGATCTCTGCCTACCTCTGGGTTACGGGCGTCATGTTAATATATTTTCAATAACATAGGTATACATATAATAATTGTATACATATTATTCAAAAATAAAACTAAATATTAATAATTAATAATCTGTTTTCTTCTGATAAATTCTGTTAAATTGGTAAGTGTCTTTTCATCTGTTAATTCCTATGATGTGATGAAGAAAATATACTGGCTTGGGAAGTAGGTACTTAATTGTTTTTAGTATAACCATGTCGTCATCAATATTTTGGTAAAGATTATTTTAATCTTATCAATTGTGACATTGACTCGTTTTTCGTATTTAATTAATAATTTAATGTGCGCGACTGTAAATAATTTTTTTACTTATTTTAAAATAAATATAACAACGACGATACCAAAAATAGAAGAAAACAAGATAGCGAGATAGCGCTGCCAACAGTTGAACAATTGTCTGCGTTCTATGCATGAAAAAAAAAATAAACTATAAAATATGATATGCAATAAATATACCAAGTTTTTATTATAAATATGATGGATTGTGACAATCGAAGAATATTTTAAACTTTTAACACGTAAGTTACCTAAAATAGTTACACCTAGTACTTACTTTCGGCGCAAATGATTCGAGCGCGCCCGAAAAAGCTTAGCTACGGTTCCGTAGATTGCAATGGGATCACACGATTTCAATATTTCCTTACTTACGTTGTTGGTATCTAAAGCTGAACTAAAAATTAATAAGAAAAAAACGAAAGCCAGAACAAAACATCAACTGTCCATCCATATACTTATAACTAAGAATTCAAAGATAACCCAAATCAGCCTCTCGATATATAAATGACGTTTAAAACTTATTGTTTCCTTTTGTAGATCATATCTAAAGTCCTGAGGAAGATCTCAGGCGGGAGGTTAGTGTTGGCAGGTAGCCTGCGTACACTTTGTACGATGGCATCGTATCTCGCCCGTTCCTCTTCCTTGTATTGTTGCGGCAGTCCCAGTTGCTCGTATAGCCTCTGTATACGTTCTACATGAGCGGGTTCTTTACTGCCATAGCAAGTGGTAAACACGTTCCTTTGAGCCTCATTGCAACGCTGTAGCGCCATAACTGCCAGCCAGGAACACTTGCCCTCCTGTATATCCGTACCAGCTTTACCAGTCACCGATTCTGACCCGAAACCATCTATGAAGTCGTCCTGTGTACAAAAAATTGTTTACAATGATTATAATTGTCAAACCAATATCTGCTATGTGTAAAAGGTAAAATCACACAGAACCTGCTATGTAAAAATTTACTTATAAATTTTGTAAAAATAAACGGATTGTATTACGATTATATTAATTCGTTTCGCGTAAAATTAGTTTCATCCGAATGGACCCTGAAGTGTGTGAATCACGTAACAGTGAAATTGAGTGTTTTATTTAAGATGTAAGTAAAAAAATTCTTTCAGGGTAAAATGGTTTTAAACTTGTTCGGAAGATAAGCTATGCAAGTCAAGGCAAGCAAGTCCGTTGTGTCTGACACATTGTAAGCGACATTTCCTTGCTACTTTGAAATGGCGTTTAACCACGATCGAAATTAATTTCCTATAAATCAAGAACTTTCGTGCTACATCGAGTTTTATGTTGGTCGTTAAATTATTGATATAAAAACAAAGTATGTCAGCAAATCGCAAAGCTATAGCTCCAATATATTTGTTTTATCTCGAAACCACTTTAAAATTGCAACATTTTAATGCAGGATTTTCTTTGTATTCAACACAAAACAAATCAACAACTTCAAGAATATCATTGACTATATCACAATAGACTTTAAAATTTAAAAGAAAAATCAATTTGTGTTTAAAAAAATGTTTGGAGTATTACAGTATTCGCGTATGATAATAACTGACATTTGACCTTGATAATAAACAACATTAACATTATATAATTAAAAAATATCAATTGAGCAGGAGCAGAATGTACCTAGATTTTTTAAAAAGCTAAATACTGAAAAAAAAATTGGAAGAATTATTAATTATTACTAATTATCAATAATCAGACACTTATTATCCTACAGTACACTTAATATGTACAAACCTAATCTGATGGCCAACTCTAGCACCACGCGCTCAAATTGGTCAAACGAAATAAAGCAAATAACTTCACGAAATCCCTCCCACGAATTGCAGAAAATCGAGCGGAAAGATGTTGCACAACAAAAAAATTTACCTGCATTTGGAAAAGATGTCCGATTTCTAAGCATATCTGCTCGGCTATCTTATGGCTGTTGGCATCGGTGTTGTTCGCTAGGAGCATGCCCAAACAAATGGGTAGTTTAAATGTGTAATACGCCGTCTTGTATTTAACGATAGCATTGTATCTCTCTATCGTAAATAGACTATAATCGTTCTTTTTTCTGTGCGCCATTGTGTAATCCAAGTGTTGTCCCACGGATGTGAACATTAGCGTCTGAAAGGAATATTTTATTTATAGATTGACAAGAAAGCCTTTGACGGCAACGACAAAAAAGATGCTAGATTGAATACTTATGAAGTGTATACAATACTACGTAATAAATAATGGCCGTAAGTGGCGAGCGAGAGAGAGTGTATGTTTGTCCCGTATTTCAGGCATAATTTTAAACATGAAAAAAACAACGTAAAGTACATGTTCTTTTATTCAGGATAGGTAAGTATATTTTAAAATAATTTTATACTATAGATGTTAGGCAAGACGTGTGATTTTCTGGGTAAAGTATGAATAATTTTATATTACTTTAAATAAATTATAGTTTACAGAAACAACATTAATCGTACACTAAAAAAGTCGACAACATTTTAATGAGAAATAAGGATACCTAGTATCTATAATTTACAACAAAATGAATGTTATTTAATTGCTAGCAGTGTCCCGCGGTTTCACCCGCCCTGCAATTTTCCTTAAACGAAATGATATTACCTACTTAATACTTCCGTACCCTCATCATCATCCCCCTGCCCTTTTCCCGCGTATGTGGGGTCGACACAGTATGACCGTAGCACAGTTTAACAATCACATATGATTGTTTAAGCTGTGACCGTAGTTCTTACGGCTGACCGAACTTAAGCTTTACTTTAAGCCTAGGCTTTACTCAGAGCCACCTAAGTGATATATTTATATATCATCGATAATGGTCGCTAGCGAAAGAATGTTGTAACCAGAATTAAGTAACGATAAAATGAGACAAAAACACGTAAGCAATTTGGTTGCAAAACGTGTGGTCAACTCGGCAGGAGACGCCTATGCGAGTATAAGTAGATTAAGGGACGTACAAGGAGAACGTCATTAAAATATCAAATTAGTCGTAACCGAAAAGCCAGCGAGCGTCAGTTTAAGTTTATTTATCAAAAAGCTAAATGCTAAATCCGGGCAAAAGCCAATGGTAGATTTTGAAAAATGAAAGGGGAAAAACCAGCAATATCATTATTTTTTAAACCGATATTTTGATGTAAGTACCTCAAACATGCTTTAAAGTACTTATATTGATATAAGTACCTTAAAACATGTTTACATATATCAATATAAGTACGTAATAAGTAAAATCATTTCCAACAAAATATCTAGTTTTGCTTCTAGGTGCCTCTTTATTTTCATCGTTTGGTAAAAATATAAAAACCTAGCTGTTACCGGCGCCTTCCAAAGCGTGCAATGAACAATCTGCAATATTTTTTAATTCACAATATTATCCAACATTAATATACAACTTAAAAACCTAGTTTTTTTTTATTTCTTCGTCCCAATAAAGAAGAACTGCACAATTTTCGATTCAGTCGATCGGCAATGAGCAACAAACAAACCACATTTATAATATTAATTAGGAATTAACATTTAAAAAATATATTTTAATTAACCTCATATTTCTGAACCCACCATGCGTACACAGAAAGTACAACGAAGAAATCTCTTTGCGTATGTTGTTAGTTTCAAAAACATTTATTGCGTTACGAAGTATCATGACTTTTGGATTATGGTTTTACCGGTAATCGACAATTTTATAAGGAATCAATCAAACGTGTTTTAGCATTTCCGAAATCTGCGGTATAGTCCCATTAGATAATAAGTAATAAAACCTTTTTCTAAAGTGCACAAACAAGCGATCAATAATTATATTAATAATCAAAAAGACAAGTGGTACACTTACTTCATTAAACAAATTCACCATGTGAGTGTACTGTTTTTTGTCTCCGAAGTTTACTTTTAGTACTTCCATCATAGCGGTGTACACGAGAATGATGTCATTGATAGCTCCCAAGCCAACTTCCGGCAAACGAAACCAACAGGGGACCCCTCTGCGAGTAGTCGAGCCGTCCATTATGTCGTCGGTCATCAATAAATAGGCCTGTAACTATAAACGAGCATAAAACATTATTATATTTTAATAATTTCTCCAATAATAATCCACAGCAAATGAGAAATGCGAGACACGATTTTTTTATAGTTCCTATGAACTGACATTACAAATATCTTGGCCTATGCCAAGATATTTTTAATATCAATAATGTATAATATATTGATAATAACATAATTGATATTTTAAAGCGACCGTAATACCGTGCGCACGCTTTTAAATTATCTCGCGCCTTTGCCTTTAGGGAACAATCCGCTGACGCGTGATGTACTTGATTCCTGTTTTTATAGGGTGATACCACGGCCACATCGGGTCACGTGTGCAACAACTGCAGTTTTGTTGTAATGCTGTGTTGTTGTTTTGTTTGAATCGAATCGTGAAGGGAATGTTACTATTTTATATAATGTAATTATTCGTCATTTTCTAAACCTCTGTTCGGGCAATACTATATTATTTATGGATTGTATTTTTGAATAACTTAATGTCCTAGTAGCTTATGTATTGATGGATAGATGAAAATCGAATCCAAGGTACATTATAACATAGCAACAAAGCAATACACACACAGACATATAAAGTTTAGCTAGCATTTTATAATTAGTCCCATTTACCAATATTTTATTTAATTGTCTTTTGATAGTTAAATAATGTAGCTAATAATTAAAAATACTTATCATGAACATTTGTAGTAATTAATGAAGATGAACGGTTTTGTGGTCAATATTTAAACTAATTGTCCTTTAGATAAGCATAAACGATCACCTACCGAAGATATGAATCTGTGTCACAGTTTTTTTTTGTAAACAAATGTACGAATGGAAAGTAAGACGTAAGTATGATACGAAACGGATGCGCAGGGAAAGGGCGGAAGAGGAAATTGACAGATTGGCGATAAAGACAAGTGGCGTGTGCGCGTGACCTTGACCCTGTTTTTCGAATTAAGAAGTGTTTTAAGTCGAAATAAAGAAATAACACCATATCGCCTTTTATTTCGAGGCTTAAAAGATCCCACACAATTGTCAATAAAAAGTTTTTTTAAACGTTAAAATTCGTAAATTTCAAAATATTTTCGAAAAAACAAAATTTCTCGCATTACCTTATAACATTAGCTATGACATATTATCGTGAAATTAAACACATAAAATTTAGAATAGATTTGTCGAGATTGTAGCTAAATTTGGTTTACTATTTATTGAGTCACCTCGCTAATAATGTTGTACTGACATCTGTCGAACAGGATAACAGTATTACGTGTACGGTCATCATAGAGGCTTATATTCAGTAGTGATTGGAGTCCAGACCTCGCTAAACGGAAGTCAGCAAAACATACTTACCAGTTACGCTAGTGATATGGTTTTTTTAAACTTATATTTTCCGTAACCGGTATAACATGGTACTTCTTACACCTTGCCTGCTTAACGTTGAATTTTGGGAAATACCTGTATAACAGATTTTTATGTACTCACCATTTCTACACACCAACCCATTATACGACTTTGTCTTAATGAGTCTTCTGTGATATTTTCTGGTTTTTCCAAAATTTCATATGCCAGTACTGTTATGAGGCCTCTGTTCATCTTTCCACCAGCTAAATTGTAGTCTAATATCTGTACATTAAAAAAACAATATTACAACTTTTCATTACATACAATGGTGAACATAAACATAAACTTAAATTATCAGTTATAATATTCCTAGTGAAAGTATGAACTGATGAATGTCACAATCAGTTAGTGGCATACTTTAAAATATGACGCAGTTTATTAAAATCCAAAAATTTTTGTAAGTTTGCCGTTCAGTTATTGATTTTACAAAAATCCAATCAAAGTTTGCCGTTCAGTTATTGATTTTACAAAAATCCAATCCAGGATGCAGTTTTACTTTGCATAAAAATCGCGCCTGAGAATCCTTTGAGTACTTTTCACTATTCCTCATAGTTTGAGATTTGACTATGAAGGCAGACTTAAAAAATTCACCCTGTATAAGAAAAGGGAAGGAGGAAGGCATGGTAATGGAAACTTACTATACTTACAAAAATACAACTTATAACAAAAATAATTTTTTTAGAATTTTTGTCAGTCGTCTGTCTATCCGGTTATTCCGAGTAATCTCCAAAACGACTTAACCGATTTTGATGGGATTTTTACTAGAAGATAGGTTATAAGATAGGAATAAAATAGGTAAATTTAATTTAATCAAAAGCGCCGCTCACTAGCCTGCAGTATCATGAGGGTCGCGTTAAGCAATAAAATAATAAAAACTTTTGGCTTGCGTAGTTTATTTTACTTTTCTATTATTCCGTACGTCCGTTAGTAATACAGAAGTTTAATAATTCTAATATACCGTAGTACGATTAGCTTTAGGGCACGTTCTGGAGCGCTACTTTTGTACGCATTTTTAGAGAATGGTGGGGTTCTTCTCGTAAGAGTATTGTGTTCTGTGGTCATTACTCTCCGATTGCATTGTCTAGGACAGCGGTCGGCAACGCGCGGCCCGCGGGCCACATTTGCGAAGGTTTTCGAGGTTTTGTAAATTATCATTAATCATTAGTAAACAAATAGTTATAGATACTTGATTGATAATATTATACATTCTAAATGTCTATCTCATTGATTAATAAGCAAGTAAAGTAAGTTTTAATTGTAATTTGTTTCCATTTTTTCTACGGTTTATGATGGGTTCTGGGGTTGATATAACAAGTGAGGCCCACCTTTACTATATTTTCCAACTTGGCACCCTGCTTGCCAAAAGGTTGCCGACCCCTGGTCTAGGAAATGACGGTCTCAGTTGCTACCAACTGTATCTATTACCAGTTGTATATTAACTTTTATAATAAACAGCAAAAATGCCAAGTAAAATGTATTTTATAAGGAAACATACCCCTACTACGTAACCCGTTTGGTGGGGGGCGGGATTTTTAAAATAACAGGCTTGCTCACAATGGGGGAGGGGGTTTAGATTTTCGCCACGTAGTCAATATCCTCTAGGAATATTTTGCAATTTTTCGATCTATATTTAAATAGTGTTTAACGATTTTAAACTGACGCCGTATTAATAAAGACAAATATGAGCCAAATTATTATTTAATTTACTCTTTACAAAAAATGATTTAAAACCATATTTATGAATTACTATGTCACAACAAGAAGGAGGTCTTTGCATATACTACCGGTGATCACCAAGGGGGAACGGACCTAAAACATTGCAAATGGGTTACGTAGCAACAGTATGTTCCATAATAAGAATACATACTCATATTTTTACAAAAACCATCTATAAGGATAAAAAAACTCTCTAACCATTGAATTTGTTCTTAAGAGCGGTTTAAAATGTAATTAAAGCAAAAAAAAATTAGTTGATTTGCAAATAAGAAGAATTAAAAACCTTTGTATAGAATATGTGTACCACAAGACATTTTTATTGAGTCTCAGGCGGACAAAGTAACGGGAATAGCCAGTTAATCATAAATTTAAAAACAATCTCTTGTATCTTGTCGGCAGTGTACTCCGTCGCACCAGGTGCGATTGCAAAATACACATAAAGAAATTATCAAAATCTGTCAAGCCATTTCGGAGGAGATGAATTACATACACAAAAGAAATATATATACTGATATGTTGTTACAAAAAAGCTAAAACTTATTTTACATACCTTTTTCATCCATACAGAATACTCTGGCACATCTAATAATTTAGGTGTTGTGGCTATAGATTGAATAAAACTTGGCAAAGCATCTTGGAAAGTTTCCTTTTCTTTTTGCAATTCAGATATAGAGACATTTGTTGACATTTTGCAGCTATTGCGCATCAAAGCACTAAAACAAAAGAATCTATAAGACAAAAGAAAATATTCTCTATATTCTAATATACCAAAAAAAAACAAGAATAATCCAAAAAATAATGTGAACTAGAATACTACAAACAGTCAAAAATATTAAAATTTTGTGTGAAAAAGTAAACTAACCAAAAATTTTATGATATAGATTACAAATTAAATCTTGCTCTGACCCCATCAATGTATCACTGTTTTTTCATAATATATATTATTGAGACACTGCAGTTAATATTATTATAGTATAATAACAGTCAGAAAAGGGACAGCAAAAAAAGATAACAACTGCAGTCAATGTTATATTTTGGACAAAAAATAAGTAGTAATAATAATAACCTCTATCATTATTTTAAAAGTAAATTAAATGTGGTTGAACAGTTTGGTTTTCACCACACATTTGTGTAAAGAAAAAAAAACTATGGTATTAACATAATATATTTCGAGATATTTTTAAAACATTAAATGATAATGCTGATAATTTCATGAATGTTATTAAAAAAAAAATTGTTAGTTGAGGTTTACCAGAATATTAATTGTAATAATTATCATAAAATTATTATTATAACCTTTTCTATTTCATACAATAATTTTACGATAATGAATTATTCATGTTTATACAATAACAAAAAAATATGGTGAATTTTTAAATAATGTATATTATCTCTTTGTCTAGTCATATTTAATGAGTTAAATAATTGCAATCCACTTATACTATATTAATATGAAAAAAAAACCTGCGAAGAGAATGCCTTGTCACAGAACTAATTAAAGCACAACTTAAACTACACATTTTTATAAACATTGCTCCACAGTAGAAGGTTGTTTTGTGGGACTGTTGAAAGCTAAATGAAAACAAGCAACTGTCTTGACACACAGAACACTTATACTCAATAGAGAAGGATGACGACCTTACATATTTGCTCCTGAGTACAATGAATATAATATGCATTTTGATATTATCAGTCAGCATATTTTTAATTGAACAATACTATCTTATGCTGTTCCGTAAAGCGACTCATCTTCACAATTCCGGACCCTATATATATTATATACTTACCGTTATTTAGAATAAAATATTCACCTTAAAATATAATTGTGGTCTGAGAAAACTCTATTAGACCGTTTGGGCACTTTAGATAGTACAAACTTAGAAAAAATCATTTTTACTCGTTAGTTGTTTATTTCAATTCCTTTAACTTTCACTGATATCATAAATTCAAGAATTTGTATACTTTCACGAACACGTCACTTAGAAATGAATGAATTTAAATGACACGAAAAGTGTTATGTTACAAAACCGTAGTAAATTATTTCTCTATTTCATAAAACAAACAATTTATGTAAGTGCTAACTAGTAAGTTGTGTTGAGTTTTGATTTCGATAAAATGAATGGTGAAATGTCAGACTCAATCTCACATTTAGGCAGATTAAGGTTTGAATTTAAAGTACGGTACCAATGTCATTGTGTGACATCTGTCAGTGTCATTCAAATTTTAGAACAATAAGGCTGCGTTGCATAATTAGCCGTTACATTTGATGACTAATCGTTGTGGTCGCAGTAGGAGGAGGCGTTATTACACATAGGTAGTTTTCAAAACGGTGATCGTGTCTGGATAACGGCAACGTTTTAAAACTATGTATTTCCAAAAATATCTACTCTATCGTTGTGTGAGGTTGACTCACACAACGCAAACGCACTTGCAAAATATGGAGACATGACAAATATGTCTTTGTTCTACGTGCGAATAAAATGAGGTGCCACACGTCGGCTATAAGTAAAAACGAGACAAGTCCATTTCATTTCTTGCGTAGGTTAGATTGCTCTCTCTTGGTATTGTGTTATCATAAACAAATTGTGATAATTGACTATGCATCTTACACGTAAGTGATTAGGTTTATTTATTTCTAATACAGGAAGCAACGATTTATTTTGGCTTATGATTAGTGATCGTCGCTCAAGGGTAAAACACAAAAAGGTTAGCCAAATAATGTAAATTAATGTGAATTAAAAACTTTAAATTTATACGTATTAAATAAAACGTGCATAGATGTAAATAATGATTTGATTGAATGTATATACATAAAATAACTTTTAAGTACGCATGTCTGCTACTACTAATATACTACTTTTACTAACAATTTTTTTACTAATAAAATTTACTGATAGATTATTCTATTACTAAACTTTTATCAATAAATTATTCAATTCCTTGATTCTCGTATACATTTAGTCCTAAGCCTGAATAAGTATAAAGGGAAGTTCACTTTATATTTAATTTGTAGTTATCAATAGTCCGTATTGTATTCTGTAACGTATCAAATGCAACGTGTAAACGCTCCGTTTAAAAATTATAGATAGTTATGAAAATAGATAGTTGTCCCAAACGTTTGTGATGTCAATAACGCTTCATTACGTTACATAAATTACGCAACGACCCATAACTAAGTAAAAAGTAGAAGATATGCCATTAGCGGTCCAAAAGAGAAGACTCCAAATCGTCCCAATTGGAAGCTTTTCCTTAAGCTTACGTCATGTACATTACATTTAACACTAGCTCTCCACTTTTTTCTTAAATATTTTAATTACGCTATCCTTTTTAACCGACTTCAAAAGAAGGTTATCAATTCGGTGTTTTTTTTTTAATGTATGTACATCGATAACTCCATGATTTATGATCTGATTTCGATGATTCTTTTTTTGTTCAACAGCTGGTGATCGCCATTTGGTCCCTTTTTTATTCAAGATCCGACCAGTAGTTTTTGAGTTATTCTTAATAATGCATAATATGACAACGCTGAGTTTTACTTTCTTGGCTTACGTAGGCATAAGTATAGGACTTACATTAAAATGATGTATGAAATATTTGTTGCCCTTTAAATAAGCTCCGGGATGACATATATCTATCTCTCTCTGTCGGACAGGAGACAACTCGGCAGCACACGTTTTAAGTACAACAGCTGGTATCCGGTCCACTGGCTTTATTCACGTCAAGACTTTGCGTAGTCTTTCAAAACCTCTTCTTGTTTGATGCGGATATCAGTCATTGACGTCTCTCAGCGAGGAATTTGAGGTGGTAGAGCATTGCCAGTGTCTAGACGTGAGTTATTGGTAAAAAGAGATGCAAATAAGTCTGCCTTTTCCTTGGATATATGAGTCAGTGTACCATCGCGTTTTACCAGCGGAGGCAACGATGGCCTACAGAAGTTAGCCTCGACTGCCTTGGCAAGCGACCAAAAAGCTCTACTGCCACAGGGCCTGCTAGAAGTTTGTGCCAATACGATTAATATGATTGAGACGAGCCTTCCGTAATTCTCTTTTATACGACTTGGCTAATCGGTTAATGGCTTTCTTCCTGTAACTGAAATCCGGTGAATTGCGCTGTCGAGCAGCGGCCCATGAGAGAGATATGCCAAATGTTTGCGCTTTTCAGCCTTAGTGCATTCAACGTTGAACCATGGCCGAGCTTTGCCGAATAAAACGCAAAAAAGTGCCATATCTCATCCCAATCCGCCGCCGCCATATTCGCCAAACTCCGCGTATAAAGTAGGCTGGCGGAGATTATGAAGGCACAGATTTCACCAGACAGTGATCGGAGATTCCCAATGGTGCGAAAACCTCTAAATCATATCTGTCCGGATCGGTAATCAGCAGAAGGTCCGGGCAATTTGCTGTATGACCAACATCGGCCACCCACATAGCCTTTCTTACCAGCTGGGACAAATTAAAAGACAGAGTAAAATTTCGTGCTTCTTTCCCATTATGGTCGGTCTTCTGATACGGGAACAGCCAGTCTTGGTTACAGGCGTTGAAATTCCCCATAAAAACTAGCTGCGCGTAGGATAATGATACTGGACCTCATCAGCGGCCTCACTGAGGTGTTGAAACAGCCGAGTTGTCTCCTGATCACCACTGTGCGCGCGGTAATTACAGGCATAAATGATTTTATTGATGCCTGTGTTGACCATAACCTAAATTATGGAAATAATGGGGTCCTCCAGATGATGTAGACGCTGAGAGCAGATGTCAATGCGGACGTATACACAAACACCGGCGCGGGGGCGAAAATTATGCTGCGAAGAGTATCCCGGATAATCTAAATACGCCGCATCTGTGGGACAACCAAACCAAATTGCGTCTCCGTCAGAAAGGGTAGTGGACCGCAGAGAGATAAGAGTGCAGACCTCTGATATTCGTGAGGTTCACTTTGAGCAAGAAGTGCAACCGCTGTTTATTCGTACTCTTTCTATTTACTTTCGTCATTTTGGGAATGGAGTGAATAAAATGGGGAAGGAAGTTGAACGAGGCAATACGGTGACAACCCAACAACATAATTAGATATGCCGCGCCAATGGTACCCGTAGACTGCGAAGACGCCCGAACCGCCCCAGAGATCGCTCTGAGATCCTATCACCCGGTCGCCAATCGGCATGATGGAGCCACCCTGGCTAACCAGTGGGTTAACAAGTAGTGACTTGGGCCAACTACCTGAGGTCGGCCAGTGGAAAACCGTGCTTCGGATCCCGCTACCCTCCGATATCAAGCAACCGACACAGCAATACCTAATACGTTATACCCGGTCATCTTTCGCATCACGACTGGTCATACCCAACCCCCATGAGGCTTCACCAGGCATCACGCCGGAACACGACAGAAATCGCTTGGCGGAATGGCTTTGCTTAGTGGGTGGTAACCTTAAAGCATGCGGCGAACCTACCACCGTAATTTGTTGCCTATGGGTAGTGGTCACTTAATATCAAGTAACCCGCTTGCTAATGTTTGCTAGTTGTTCCATAAAAAAGGCCATTCAACTAGGCAGCATTTTTGAAATTCGGCAACATCCTCATCTGGCAAATACCTCAAAGCCTAAAGAGACTTGGACTCTGACGATTTGAATCCAAACGACAAAAACTATAGAACTAACTTAAACTTAAAGAAAGCAACATTGTTATCATACATATGTGCACCGCCAAAACATTTTCATACTCCGAATCTTTGTTAAAAGGTTAAGAAAGTCACTGTTGTACATGAAGATTCTAACAATCACTGAAAAACGCTTTCTCCCTGTTCATGTTATAGAGCTACGGTGCCACATAATTAATGGTTTAATTCCTTAAAAATTTCGTGCGCCTTTATAAAATTGCAAACTCAACCTTATTTTCCACCATCGCCAAACGTACCTATTATTATAAAATTTGGGACTGAATATTACGGAATTATTACAAAAAGCATTTTCGTTGTATTTGCTTTTAAGTTAATGATTGCTGACTTTTAACACACGTTGATACACACACAGTATAAATATGGAGATATTCATATATCTCCATATTTATACTGTGACGTTGATGAGGTTAAAGTGCACATACGTCTTTATATTCAAGAATGCGAATACGCACAAATTATGATTAATAATAATTACACTCAAATTACTTCTTCAGTAACAAAAAATTCATTTATTTATTCACTCGTGATCGTTTGTTTACAAAGGGGACGTGCCTTAAAGCATTCTCTTATAGTCGTCCCCGGGTGTGGTGAGAAGCTGAAAGTAGACAAGTGGCAAACAAAATGTAGAAAGAAAAACTTTATTTTTGATTTATTATGCATTGGTAGACTCTGTTATTAATTATGGTGTGTTTATGGTAGGACCTTTAAGTCATATTTACTTAACATTAAAAATGTAAAGATTAAAATAATAAAAAAATAGTAAACAGAAATATATTAAAAACGTGTCAAAAAGATTGTAATGAATTATTTAAATTTTGTAACATTTTACCAATAGAAAATAAACTTAAATTAAAGATAATATTGGAAAATTATTTTAGTGAGGAATATAAATTGATAGCAAACAATAGATACAATACTAAACGGGTTAGAGAGGGGAAATATGTGTCAGTAATGGCTAAGAACTACTATGGGGAAAGATGTACTCATTACTTGATTCCAAAGTTGTATAATGAAATTGAATGGTTAAGAACTGACGGCAACATAAACTCAAAAAACTTAATCAAAAATAAATTAAAAAAATATTTTTTGGAGTGTTGATTTACATGAAATGTTATCTAAAACAATTGTTTTCACTATTTATAGATTTTAAACTAATTTATAAGAAGTAATAGGAAATGTGTGTATTAGAATTAGAATAGTATACATATGTATTAGATGTAAGTAGGATAAGTAAATTTATGTAATGAGTGTTCTGTCGCCAATAAACTGCACTGCAGTTTGGCGACGAATTGATTTTTGTAACCATGTGTGTCTCTAAAAATAAATAAATAAAAAAAAAAGAGCGATGTATAAAATATACGAAAAAGTATAGATGATAATATAAATACTACATTTGTGTGTACAAATAAATGTACATGTACATTACTACACTATACTTACATACAAACAAACATAAAATTTACAAATATCAAATAAAAATAAAATTTGTGCTTGCAATGTCTGAAATCAAAGAAGATCTTAGCTCAACGATTTTAGTTTTTAAAGACGAAGCTCCGCTCTATTATATTATTAAAAACTTTTAAGTATTAAACCAAAAATGTTACATACGTCCAGATGGAGCACACGGGACCCAAAAGTGAAGCAAACTTAATAGCCCGTTCGTAAAATCCAACTAAGTAATGCATTTCACGCCACATTAATACATTACCTCTGTGTTTGTTATTCAAAGTATTACGCATTGTGCTATGGAATCGGAATTAATTAATTTTATGATTTTATACACAATATAAATATAACATTTTAACAATAACAATGCAACACCATAACATGTTGTAAGTGTTGTCAATTACAACGAAATATAAAAGACGATAGATTTAAAAAAAAAACTACGTTTAAAAAAAACCGACTTCAAAAACTAAAAAGTACAAAATAACTTAATAAAAATTTAATTGAATACACCTCTTATACAACCCTTAATATTCACAAAATACTATTATTTGTATGTGCTACCTATTAAAGGGCAAAGAGCATATGTTAAAAGGTTTGAAGTCGGTGCCAAGCCAAATATACTAGTAGGTACCTACACTCGACTTGACACTTGACTTTGAGCG
>JWHW01055078.1:252620-262702 GCA_000931545.1 Papilio glaucus
TGTGGATAATTCCTTATTTGTATTAATAACCTTAGTACAGGGAGGGTTTTAAAAAGTAGAGAAAATAGGAAAATCTAAAGGAAAAGGACCAAAATCGGTAATTTTGTGTGTTATATTAGGATATATATAGGATTATGAAACTATTAAATCACTTTAGGTGGCGTGGTGACTCTTACGTTCACGGTCATGACGCTTACGGTCTTTTGACATTGTTATTCTTTGTGTCATATTTAAAAATGTTTTTCGTGAAAAAGATAGATATTAATATCTTAAAGGTTGCAAAGGGAGTTCGATACATTTGAGTGACCGTGAAAACAGTTCCGTATAATTTTATTTTGTTTAAATCAAAGAACAATTGGAGAAACGCCCATGTTGTAAAGTTTCGTAAACTTCAAGAATTCATTTTTGAAATCGCAGAATCGATTATCGAAGGACAGATGATGAAGACTGAACTTCGTCTTATACAGAGATGTATAAGACGAAGTTCAACGATCAATCTCTTAATTGATATGAAATGCAAATATGTAAGTACCGAAATCGGTCCACCGCTAGAACCACTCATAGTTTCTAGGAATGCTTATAATTTCGTTTATTTCGTCTATTGTCGACAGTGATGGACAAAACGTGAAAGATTAACAATTTTAACCGTCACTTTACCACTACACCTTACTTTAGAAGCCCTCGCCGTACGTCCGCATTGACATATGTCGGACAATATTTCGCGGTGAAACACGCAAGTGCACCCGCGGCATCCGCAGAAAGCACAGAGGACCACCGACAGGGTTTTTAGTGGGTATGCCTCTCCCCTAGGAGAGGAGAGCCCCACATAACCACTTGCACCGTTTCCATCGGTGCGGGGGTATGCGTAATGCATTTTCCCTCTCGGGAAAAAAAATTCAACAATATAGTCTTCTCAAAGATTTATCCAAAGCATTAATGTGTACCCTCAAGGGATCGAAATCACTCCATTGGACAGACATGACTTCTTTGCCACAGTTATTAAACAAAATCAATCTCTGAAGTTTTTCATCGCAATGCACCATGTGAGTAGGCAAGTGAGCTGAATGATATATTCTTTGAAATAGCAGAACCACGATCCGTTTTATGCACGCATCTTGATTTAGTTGTAACATCAATCAACGTTGACTATGCAGGGGAAGGAGGCTGACCAAAAATCAGCTTATGATTCAGATTATCGAGTAAATAACCGTTTGAGTAGCGTGTACGCGTCTCTGATCTTTGTTTATTTACCTGCTGTTGTTCTGTGTACCTAATTTTGCGTGAAACCTTCCCATGTTAACTGTATTTATTTTATAAAATTCGTTAAAACATTTGTTCACAAACAAAACAAAACTTAAGTCGGACATGATGACGCCAATATTATCGATTTTAACGTATAGTAGTGGGTGATAATCGCTATGGAAAAGTTATAGTCAAATCAATCTGTTTTGGTGGTACGAAGTTCACCGGGTCATCTAGTAAACAATAAATAAAATTCAAAATTAAATACAAGAAAAATGAATGAAAAAAATATTTGTCGAAATTGTTCCAAATATAAATAATTATGTTGCTGACGCATGTTGGGCATGTTATTGACGCGAAACTAATACATTTTCCCCTACCAAATGTCGACTAACGCGGCTCAAGAAGTTTTCACTGCAAAAATGTTTTTCGATTTTAAAGAAACTTATTGAACAATTCTTTGACTTATTTGAAAATACGTCACTGAAATAAAATAGCTCTATAAATAAAATGTTTTTATAAATAATTTAATAAAATGTTTTTAAATTTTAATGAATATATTTATATTATTTATTATATGCTTTGATATTATTTTTACATATTTGAAGAGACTACATTTAACAGAATATGCAACTAAACACATTTTACTTTACGTAGCATGGCAACGGATGTCACGTAAAGTGAGGAAAAGTTTCTACAATGTTATTATTTCATTAACAATAATTTTTCATAGTTTTTGTGTAGAGTTTAAAGTTTTGTCTAGGAAATTGTTTTCGATATCGATAACGTCTTTGACGAGTGTTCGTGTCCATTATGAAATTATTATACGATCAAATGGGCAAAAAACGAACCATTGCAAGAAACATTGTTTAAACTTTAGGTACTACACTCGGAGCACGCCTTAGTACCGTGTAAGGTGTATTCAAGGTTATTTAATCATGAATACCGAGCAGTGAATAGCAAGTTTTTGTTCAGATGCCAAAAAGGATGCAAAATAAATCGCAATGTACATAACATTTTTACGTTGTAACCATTCAAGGATGTGTTGTATTTAATTGCAATTTTGCAACCTGTAAGACGTCGCCGTTATTTATAAATAGCGTTCCATTGTTTACGATGTCTGTGGCGCCTCATTTACATAATAGTTGAAGTGTATGTCAACGAATGATGTTTATAATTGGTTAATAGTTTTATATGTTTACCTACACTAATTCTCTTCTGCTTAACAAAAGCGTTTTGTTTTAGTGTAGTGAAGTGTTTGTCTTAGCATAATTAAATATTTCGTTTATTTAATATATATTATAAAAATGAAATGCGATAAACTTATGGATCATTTTTTAAAAGGTTATTATATAATAAATAAATAAAATAAAATAAAGTAATATCTACCCAGGATGATACGCGAGGTTATTGAAATTAAAAAACATCCTAATTTCAATAGGGAAGATCCTGTGATTAATAAAATTAAATCTCAAACCAAGCATACAACTGCTAGACCTCAAGATACAGTGAGCTCATTCTGCGTAGATCGGAGCAGAAATAATTAATGGAAAATAAGTGGGTCCTTCGCCAGCAACTTATGACATTGGAACGTCTGATACCTCAGTCCCCCCCGTGGCCTTGTAAAGTACTCGAAACGACGGGAATAAAAAAACGATAAATAAACGCGATAAAATCCGTAAAATTAGTTTTATTCCAGCAGACACATAAGTACATTCACGGCTACAAATCTCTTTCTCGTCACCAGACTTTATAAGTTCTGGCAGTTTTGTTCCCCGAATTAGGTTAAAAAATTACGTCATATTTTATGAATTATGTTTGCTCAGTCTTTTGTGGTTTGAGATTTTACTGGGCCTTCCATTTTAAACTCACGTAAATTATGAATGACGGATATTGACGGACACACTTGGGTTCGCAGCATAAAACAGCATAAGGATGGCCGCCAAGGGTTCTCAGGTCTATATGCCATCGGTAAAAACCACGCATATTGCAATGGGAGTAAACAGAAGAAGTGCTGTCTGTGACAACTAGATTTAGTTCGTGAGGGATACTTTTTTTGATTTACTTGACAGGTATCGTGCTTCAAGATAACAGTGGCTTAGGTGTCCCTCGGTCACGTTTCATGCTGCTTGTTACTACCGAACGTGATGCAATAAGATAATTGGTATAGCAAATATTACTGAGTGAAAATGTTTAATAATGATAAAATATACGTCATTAAATAACTTATTACTCCGGTCATAATAATTTCTTCATTGGTACTCCACTAATAAATTGAACAGAATAGATTATCGTCGAGAGCCAGGACCTCTTCTTAACCATTGAACCGTCATGGATGTGGGATCTTTGCGGCCTATAAAATAATTGATCTACTGTAATAAAAGGCCATGAAAATAAAAAGTTATTACTGAAGAATAAGTTTGTATGATTTATTTATTTTTTAGCAATGGCTTTTAAAACAATAAGAAAATACTTACTTGAAGTCTTAATATAACTTACACAAACAGTGGGTTCACGACTATAGTTCGTTCGCGGATTGGAAACCATTACTTTATGTTTAGAGATACGTACCCAATTAGTGCTTCTAATTATAGATGAAGTGGTCATTACATTTAGTAACCATTCCAGTAATATTTTAGTGCGATACTGTACAAATTTGGTGCTGTCCGAGCTGTTAATTTCGCAATACAGCTGGATTTCATTTGGAATATGATTCTAACGTCTAGATTAAATCCTGCCATATCTCCCTTACCTTGTTACTCGGGTAATATTAATTACATTCCTTTTGATTAAGGTATAAGAAAATTTAAATTTCGTTAAGGGCGAAGGGTTCTCTGACGTGTATTTCGCTACAACTAACGTCATAAATCATTCAATGAAATTAGTTGCAGATGCGTTGCCAACCTTACCTTACATAACACAGAGAAAACGATCCATCCCTTGAGTCTGCTACCATATCATGTTTTGGGATCTTATAGTAATAGCCCATGCTCCATCGATTAGCTTTAAAAAAACTGATATCGACTGAAATATGTTATTGCATTAAGAGTTAATTCCATATCGGATTATCACGTATGCTAATCTAACATAACCTCTGAACTACCCTGCGGGCTATCGTCCGATCAGAGACGAACGATGACCGTACGATGTAACCGCAGCCAAGGTCATTGGGTTAGAACAAAACGTACACAATAATGAATTCATTAGCGGCGATGTTAATCTCCCGCGTCGAGCGCCGTGACATGTCTGCTAAAAAAGATGGCGGCGACAGTTCCCGCCATGATGAACGCCGCTGGACCTCGTTCGTTCAAACGCGCTGCGAATATGATTATCAGCTTCCGGAGACGGTTTCGAATTAGCATTAACATGGCCTCATGCTAATTAATATATAAACAGTGTACAAACAACATATTTAAGCTAAAAACATGCTTGATTGTTATTATCGTAAACTAAATGAATAATCAAAACTTTATTTCTTTGATTCTTCTGAACTTAACTATTGGTTAAGTTCAGGAAAAAATAAACAAACCTACGAACATAAACACCTCAGAGAAATTGTAAACAAGTTGGAGGATTTTGAAGTCTAAAACGGTTTTGTAAAACGAAGGTTTTGTAAACATTTTCGACAATGAATTAATAAGGACTATTATGTTTTATTTATTCTAGACAACGATAGACCAATTTTTGAGTTTTGAAGATTGAGAAGAACATAGTATGTGCCGTAAGTGGAGATGAAAGCCGCAAGTAAACGTTTCAAAGGTTTAGACGTACAGTAGCATAGCACATTCCACTTTATGTTTTGTAGTCAATACAAAACCTCCCTGGTCAGAAATTGTTAATCTTATCTTAATATATATAAATCTCGTGTCACAATGTTTGTCCTCAATGGACTTCTAAACCACTTAACCGATTATAATAAAATTCGCACACCATGTGCAGTTCGATCTAACTTAAAAGATAGCATAGTTTTATCTCGACTTTTATAGTGCTACGGCGTGCCGTGCGAAGCCGGGGCGGTCCACTAGTAATCTTATAAGGAACGTAATTTCAGATGTTTTTGGATATCGATGATTCGATGATGATTTATTGATGTTCGAGATTGTCTGTTCGAGTTTGTAAGTAATGACGTAATCTGTGTAGAGTAGACTTGACAAAAATGATGGTTGAATTATATTGACAAAATATGTAACTGTAGATTATTGCATATCACCATGGGTTTTGATCATTAAAATATTTGATACAATAATAATTGAGGCAAAGTATGATACATTTTTCCATAAAGTTGACGATTTTTGTCCGATGTGCGGTGTCAGTAAACACGGGCTATGGAGAATTAGCGATGCGTGTCTTTGGTGTGATTCGCCCACATCGGTGCTCTCCTATTGTCATTCCCCCCCAGTATATGTGATTTAACTGAATTATGGTGTAGAAATGACCACAATTTAGATTTGGACGGTCAGATGTGCACCCGTGACTTGTGACCTGGCATACTCGTGTCCGTGCTTTGACAAAGTGGAACAGCTAACGTGCGTAGAACGTAGAACACGTCATATTTCTAAAGTTCAAGTAAGTCCAATTTTTTAATTTTAAAGTTAATTATGTGATCAAAATTTAACACAATCTTATCTTTTTGTTATAGCGCTTCAATGATATATTGATAAATATTTTTTGGCCTTGGACTAAAAACGGAATGCATAGTTTCAAAGTTCAAATTTAGTTTTTAACCATTAAATACATTTTTAATTTAAATATATTGTGATATTTGACGGCCATAGTCGAATGGCGTATTAGAACCAACTGTTTCACCCTTGGTGAACTGCATACTAACTTTTAAGCTATTGGTATCTTGATTATTTATCCATTGCCAAGTTTTATTTTTTTAATTAACTTTTACGACAAAGACAGATATGTACAACTACTGTAGTATTTTATACTCAATTTAATTATTTATTAATTAATGATATAATATCGGCATCATATTTATCAAACATCAGAACGAATAACAAAATAAAAGAAACTTAGAAGTTTATGTTCACTACTTTGCGTCAACTAATTAATACAAATAAAGAAAAACATGTTACATACCTCTACCTGGAGCACCGGGACCCAAAAGTGAAGCCACCTTAATTCGTAAATTCGACTTCTTAAACGACTTCGTAAATTCCAGCTCAGTCATTTGTTTCCCGCTTCACTATTCGCTTCTTTTATGTGCCAAGAATATTATTCATTTATACTAGCACATGTTTCTTTTTAGTGGATGTCAAAAACAACTGCGCACATAAACGTCAATATTAACTTTACATATTCTGCGCAGTTGGTGTCAATTGGACTACCATGTTACTAAACTAATATTAAATTACAAAAATTAAGTATACATACCAGTGAAACTAATACAGGCGAAATACGACGTGGCTATGTGTGAAAACTACACATACATATAAATATATTTTGTACTTTGTAATTTTGAGCTTATTTGCTGGTCGGTGTACATTGCAAGGCGCTGTGACGTCATCGGACACAGGTTTCATGTTATTGTGCACGAGTAGTACATTACTTTCTTTAGTGACATTCACTCGGGCGAACCCGGGAACGATTAAAGTAGACTCTCGTGCCAATCTTATCAAATTTTATCCTATGGAGGTTGAATTTCTAGAAAGTCTTTCTTAGATCTTGTTTCATGTGTACAACCGCGTGTAACGTTTAATAGTTCCAATAAGCTCGGTAGTGCTTTCAGGATACCCTTGAAATAGACAGATATGGTACATCGTTGTAAACCTATACCGTAAGTTAAAGCTTGTAAATTTAACATTATAGGTTTTGTTCGTACGCTAAGCGCGCAGCGTTGTGTGACTGCATATATTATGCAACTCGTAATGCATAGACACGCACGCATCGCATTACAAGCTTTATGGAATATGCATAATTTTATCTGTTTACATTGAGACCAAAACCACAAACGTGTCAGTGAATGCAATACGTATTCTGTGTTATTAGTATTCTGAGGAAAATATTTATGATTTAACTTACCCTTTTAAAAAAAAACGTTAAGAGTATGAAACGTATAGATAGAAGAAATTTGATAGTGAAATACAACTTAAATTTACTTGAAGATAACAAATTCAGTCTTTGAGCTCACGTAGATAGGGTAAGTGATTATTTCACTTACCCTTCTCTACTTATATTTGACATGTTCCAACGCGTTACATTTGTTTTTTTTTCAAGTGCAAACTGATCAGATATCTCACCTGAGAAACGTTCTATTCGTTCAGCTATAAGTGATTAATATTTTTTTATTTTATGTTTGTCTTTTCTTAATAAATACACCAGTAGCATAAGCACTATCAAAATAAAGTAATGTAAATTTAGTTAGTGAAGTTAAGGAAAAGCCCTGCCAAGAAATTTAAATAATTCGGATTTATTTAAATTTCTTATGTTATTATATAGTAATGTCATATTTCTTAGTGTAATTAATACTATAAATAAAAAAAAATCAAGCAATCGATCAAGACTAACGAAAAAGCCCAGAGTGACTTAAAAGAATAAAAATTAAAAAGAAATAAAAACTGTCTATCTATCTACCTAGCAATTAATGATATTTTATGCTATAGATATGTTATACTCATACAAAATCACCGTTCAAAAGTGTCCAAAGGATAGCGTAATTAAAATAATAAATACATGACGTAACCTAAAGAAACATTCAAAAACGCAGACAAAACGCGTCCTAATTGGGACGCTTTCGAGTATTCACTTCTCGACTGCTAATGGCATCTGCTACTTTTTGTATTATAAAATCATTGGTACCTATTAAATCATTTAGTAAGATAAAAAGCAAAATTTTCTGTAAAATGATTTGACCTCAACTAGTCCTTGTAGCATTACATACAGGCTCGAGCATTCCTAGCTTAATATTATAGGTTATATTCATGATATTGTAATGTGCACAACCTGTTCAAGGTTGTGCACATTACAATATCACATCACATCACATTACAATATATGTTCAAGGTGTTGCGCAACACTTGCCGTCGCAGCCGTAAGATACATTAAATTAAATAATTTAGGTTTGAGAGATGTAGTTACTTTTAAATTTACGACTTTTTTGCCAACACATACAGAATAGGAAAAATCCGCGAACTTTTTGTAATTTTGTTTCATAACACTAATAAGAATGTATTTTTATATATTGAATAAATTAGCACTTTACGACGATCCCACCTGATTTTAAGTGACGATGTGGTCGAAGGTACGCACTAATTTAAGGTAACAGCCAAGACTTTACTCTTCTCTCGAAAGTGTCCAAGGTATTAACTTGTTCCAATCCTTTGCCGTACGCACGATGAACGAAGATTCGAATCGCTTCGTACGAATGCATGGATATACCGATATCCAATATAAAAGTATGGAGATCAGCTGCTTATCTAAACATCCGATGATAAAATGATGGTGATGGGAGAATCGACTGCGCTCAAGACTGACTAAATTATATTTAGGTCTCGATCACCGATCCTTATCCACTCAATCAGACCATGGCATAGGTTGAAAGTTTGCTTATTAAGCATTGCTGATTTAAAACACCTGCGCTCCAGGAAGTCTGCATTCTGTGATCATAGTTTATACTCCGCGGTTATGTAATTGATTTGATAAACTACAAAACATATCCCGGCAAAAGAATACGGCTACCAAGTACGATTTGTGAGGCTATTAAAAAAAAATAAAAAAAATAGTAATTTCAATAGAGAATGTGGCTGGGTATACCATCTGTTTGAGATTAATGTGATTGATAAAATTAAATCTCTCACCAAGCAATTGCAGAATCTCAAGATACTGTGAGCTCATTCTGCATAGATCGGAACAAAAATAATATATATCCCGGGTAATGGAACGGTTTCAATTCACACTAGGGTATACCAAATATACAATTTCATAGTACTTGTACAAACAAAACATGCTCTATATCGATACTAAATAGATTGTGAAAGAATTTTCCCGGCAATATAGAATTCTTTCCCATGGCCCATCCTAGCCCATCCCATACCCTACAATAGGCAGACAAACATGCTTTCACACCATACCGTTATGGCCGATTAAATACTATGAAAGAAGTTCAGTGTAGAGGACAAAACAGTTTCCGCACTAAATTGGAGGAAATAACTAAATAGGTGTAGGCCGCTTTCACCGATTTCAGGATTTCGTAAAACATAGAAAAATCGACCGGCGGTCTTGTGAAATTGCTTTGCTGTTTATAAAAAGTTGCGTCAGGCGTTATTGATAGATTGTGAAACGGTTCGTGAATTTAGATATCACTTTAATATTTTATTTTATTATTTTAAAACTTACTACCCTACTAACGTTCTGCAACGTTGAATTTTTTTGACAGTCTATAATTCTGTTGTTATTTACTTCTGTGTTTCCACGAATCGAAGAATTATCTGAATATGTGTTAAAGGCTTTGATCTACTGTTGATATGATCAATGGCAATATTGATCTCTATATTCACTTCAACATCATACATAGTTGTCATTTCACAACTACATGCTTTTCGGACAAGTTCCATAAGATATTTAAACAAAATACCAGTAACGGTCTTGAAATTAGACGAAAATATTCATAGACAACTGTAGCCGCTTAACATGCGATCATGCACATTTTATTCTATTATATTCTACAAAAAGTAGACCTCCTATTTAAATTCATTCTGTATTTGAATTAAATGACGGATATTTTACCCTGTATCGTACGAACTTACCATTCTGCTTAGGTTGATCGTATATTGGTTAATCTTTCAGCTATCAACAGATAAGATGTGTTTTAATCGCGCAAAATTAATAAAATCTTT
>JWHW01055078.1:262724-314540 GCA_000931545.1 Papilio glaucus
GGTCGGACACAAAGCACCGGACGCACGCATCCGCTTTCGATCGCCATGATTTTTTTTTCGGAAAAGCCGAAATTTTCATAGTTCGAGGCTTCGTAACGTTTTGTCATGCAGATTAGTGAATAGGGCTGTACAAATAAATCAAAGGCTAGGCGGTATTATTAACCAAAAAATGCAGCGATCCGTGATAGAAGTAAAAATTCGTAAAAATAAGGACTAAAAAAAACACTAAATGGTAAGTGAAGCTTACCACAATACATTAGTGAAAACCGCACCCAAATCGGTTAAGCCGTTTCTGATTTAGTGGTAATATACGCACAGACAACTAAGCAAAAATTCTAATAATCATTGTTTTGAGTTTCATTACGTTAATGAAGGTTCCTAATAAGTTTTTCTCAAATATCTTCCATGTACAGACAGCGATCATTTACATTTTTATTATATGTATAGATTAGACTACAAAAAAACTATTTTCTTCTAAATTCTTTAAAATATAAACAGTCCCAAGTATATAATAGTTATAAAGCTCTCCCCGCTACCCTCAATTAAAAATGAAAAAGATTTGTACTAAAAACAAACTTATCTATGGTCTTATTGATTTGACAGTTCTAGTTTAAAACAAACTCTTGACAGTGACAGGGCGATGCTCGTAAACAGCTCCTACTGCCCGCCCCCATTTCACGCGTCTATGAACGATAACGGTAAACGCAGGCGACCATCGGATACATGTCAATAATGTTGGCTATCAATAGCGGATAACAGTAATGTTATTGTAGCCATTTATATATATCACATTCCTCGTTTTTACATTGCGTTTAAGTAGGGCTTTGTTTGCGAGCCAATTACGCGTGCAAAATGAAGCACAGTTACGCTGAATGACCGTTCTCTTTCTCTATTATAGTCCTGATATCATCAGCGTGCTGTTGCATTCACCGCAAATATGTAGTCGTAGGTTTAGTGTGAAATATTTATTCTTAATGTATTGCTATTAAACTAAAGCAGTAAAGCTATAAGAAACAGACTCAGTTGAATGAAAAGTTATTTTAAGGCGACTTTTGTATCTTGGTAAAATAGATAAATAATAGGTAACTTAAATAGTTACCACGGCTGTATTGCTCTGACCACAGTTTCGCACGTACAATCGTTTAGATGTCTTTCGTTCGACACTGCTTCAATGCATTGGTTGTAGTCCCTAGTTATCTAGTTATCTCTAATGTAATGTCTATGTTCTGCCAGCTCGGCTAGTTATCGATGCGATTAAAGTATTTGCGCTTAAATTGCTTCTTCTTGTGGCATTTACCATATCACTAAGAAAAAATGACAAAAACAAATTCTACATTACGTACGTACTATACGTAAAAAAAAATTGGTTTAGTAATTGCAGCCAGTCCGTTGTATGACAATTGTCGTCCGACACAATCATTTAACTAGTGGTAGACAGATGTAAAAACAGTGTACGATAATAACACAAACATTCCTAAACCATCACATTAATTTTAGAAATCGTACAAACAGCAAAATCTAAACTCGCTGTCCTTTTGTTTCTCTGTACCTACATTGTATATTTATTTCGACCCCATGTAAAAAAATATACCTACACGTGACGCGTCCATGACACTTTCGATATCTTCCAATAGTTGAATCGTCGCCTAAAATGTTTCATTCCAACATCAAATCAATGCCTTTACTGAATAAAATAAAAAAGAAGTGTGTCATAGATAAATACATACAAGATTGATATGACATGTATCTTATAAGTACATTTAAAATAACCCTGATCTCAATCCCAGCACCAGAGTATTTATTTCATTCAACAGAGCGATCATTTTGTTGGCAACATTGCATTGGCAGAAAAAAGCCCGGTATTATTTTTTTACTGCAATCATTTACTTGGTACTTTTATATGAAAACGGGCAAACTGTCGAACAATCGAAATAAGATGTCTTAACGGTTTCCGATACCTCGAGAAAATTTTTTCTGGGTACCTGGGCATATAAAAATTAGTCCTATAATATTCAGGAACTATAATTGAAGGTGAAAAGACAAAGCAAATGTATCAAATTATCCCATGTCTTTTTACCGTACTTATGTTTTCTGTACTTTAAAGAAGATAGTCTATTCTCGTTCTCATTCGTTTCTCATTTTCTTCGCTGAAAATTTTCGCTATTTTTGTCTAGTAATAAATATGTTGTTCAAAGGTTAATGCCGCATTCTAGTGGTGAAAGAATTTTTCAAATTGGTTTAGTAGTTTTTGAGATTATCGTTACAAACATATACAAATCTAGCCTCATTATAATATTAGTATAGACTAGCAAACGAACTCCGCTTCTCGGGGGTATACAGAGAAATAAAAAATAAATACAATAAAGTCTAGGACTGATAGAAAAGGCGAAAGAAATTTTTAAAATCGGTTCAGTGGTTTTTTGAGTTTATTTAGAACAAACTATTAAATCTTTTCTCTTTTTAATAGTGTAAGTCCACATGAATAAAAGTATGATAAATATAAAGGTATGAAATATATACATACACATTTCATACTTATATATTATACATATTGTATCAATTCCTGTCTATTTAATTCAAGCGACTTGTTTACGACAGTTTTATTTATTTATCTGTTGAAGGTAACCGATCACGCTATTTCAGGGTCATTTAGTATCACTGATCAAAACAAAAGCGCAAACCATACCGTCAGGATTTCTCCGTATTATCATAATTTGTAAAATAAATAATACAAATTATATATTATTACATAGTTGTCTATTGAATAATTTCTTAGTTGTAATAACTTCGACATTATTAAGACGGATCCGTAAAGCAGCAACATGGCGATGTAGTCTAAATTAATTTATTGAATAATTAACTGGTGTTCGTGCCTTGTCTAGTACTATTAAGTATTCTGTTCATTGATATATTTGCACGGTGATATTAAAACATTGCTTATGTTATAATAGTGATATAATAGTGAGATAATTATTGAATTAATGAAAAACTATTAACAAATTGTGTTCTAACCTTCATACTTTGTTCATTACACAAACAAACAAATTATTTACCTCAATAATTTGTAACTCCGCACAGACCTTGCTACAATTTATAGGTTACTAGCAGTGCCCCGCGGTTTCACCCACCCTGCAATTTTACTTAAACGAAATGATATTGCCTACTAAATACTGGGTTACCAAATATATTACCATTACCAGGGAGAGACGTGCGTCTCCGAAATACGTGCGTGTGCTATAAATATCTCAATGCACAGTGTGTCTAGCTGATGCTTACAAAATCTCCGAAACTGTCCTGTTTTGAACTTTATATAAACTTTCAACAAACATCATTTTAAAGGGTTAACGGGGAAAAGGAAATATCCTTTTGTCCTATCTATCCTCTGTACTTTATAAAATAAAATATGTGGCTGAATGTATGTATTTTCAAATAAGTAATATGAAAAGAGTAAAAAAAATATCGTTAAAAATCACATTACGATATGCATAATACATACCCAAACGTGTTATCATATTATCTTACTATTTTTCATACTTACAATTAAATAAAGAAACATTACATCACATGATAAACTTTACATAGCAACTAATTTATTTTATTGTAAATTGGATAATTACATGATTTCTTTTGAGTTTTGGACATTGTCATATTGGAGTTCTGAAAAACGTCGTGTGCAAAGGTTAAGGACCTTTGCACACGACGTTTTTGTGCGCAAAGACTGCGACGTGATTAGGACGCCTAGCGAACGCAAGACCGTCGACGCGTCTCCGCGCAGATAACGCGTGGAGGACGCGCTTATCAAAAACGCGCGTCTTATGTGCCTACAAAAACGTCGTGTGCAAACTGTTGTTGCGAAGTGCGCTTACTTAAATCATCTTTATAAGTATGAATGTTATATATGTATAGGTACTTAATGTATGAGGCAAGTAGAATGGAAACCTGGCAAAATTTTGTTAGAATAATGTAATGTAATAAACTAGACTGCTCACTAGACTATTAATAATTTCTTTTAGAATTACGATTTCTAGACACAAGACGGCAGGCGTAAACGCAGTCCAGGATGTTGGATTTCAAAATGCTGCGTAGCTAATTATTATATTCCTATAAATTGTAATCTTTTTTTCATCTTATAACGCAGTTTAAATTGTCTAATTATTATAAATGTCTGTATGAGTGTTTGTATATTTTCTTTTGTCGAGGTATCACATGTGAGGTCGGTGACCAGTTGCACGGAGCAGCCTCGGCAAGATTTGAAGATGAAGCCGCGGGGAGTGGGCGTCATGCACGCTTTCACTGCTCTGACAATGCTAACTATGGCAAACGGTAATTATTACACAATTATGTTCGAGCTATGGAGGCAAAAACAAATAAAAAAGAGAAACAAAACAAGGCTAAAATGGATTGAAATTAATAATATTTTGCCTATTTTTCGTGGCCTTTAGTACCAAATATTGTATAGTATTACATTTATGTACAGTAGCATATACAGAGTTTGAATAGTACACCTTGTTTCATTACTAGATGTGACTGTTGTAAACAAATGTCATTTACCATACATGGCGGCCATTTCACTTTTTAAACTTTTATCGGAAATGTTGTAATTTTGTGGAAATTGTGAGATAAAGTGAAATGAAATTATGTAATATGGATAGCTAATGTTATAATCTCGAAAATATTTTATAATTATATAAATAACAATTATTAAACAATTAATCAATGTAAAAAATTAAGTAAGGTAGAAAACTCCTGGATTAGCGAAAACTAATTGCTATGTGTGTCGCCTAATTACCTGCTATTATACGTGTTATTATACATAATTGTATTTCAAAACCCGTAGTAAGGGCCATCTGTATTATCTGTCTAGTATTTCCTACTATGTTTACAAACATGAAGTTGAAAATCCTGATCTATAACTTACTGGAAGTATTTATCTTTGCTGGCAAACAATAACATCGCCTTGAAGAACTAGTTTACATTATTCTAAGACAACGTCATAATCAGGAACAATAAGTAATATCTAATAAATAAATAAAGACGATAAATATAAACTATAATATTATAAAGAGATTGATTTCTTTCTCCGAATATACTCAAAAAGTACTAAACCGATTTGAAAAATTCTTTCATCAATAGAAAGCGCTCTCATCAGCGAGTAAAGAAGGCTATGTTTTTGAAGTGAAAACTTTTTAGCCGCGATGGAAAATATTTGGTATGGGAAAATCTCATAGGTTCGCGTGAACCTCGTGCGCATTATGCAACATGCGTCAGCAACAAGCTTATTTGAAATTGGAACAGTTTCGACGATTGTTTTTTAATTTTTTTCTTTTATATATAATTTTGAAATCTTAATCTCTCTCTCTCTTAATATAGAAGGGTACAATTTTGTTGAATATTTCTTTATTTTTGAACAATGTCGATGTGTTTTGAGTAGTCACTTCAGTCGGTCCTTATGACTGTCTGTGTTTTTATTTTATTTGTCTATCTATCTACATGAGCGATGATCCGGTCAAGGTTGCGAAAGTCCACTGGATGAGGGTAACACAGGGTCTAGCAGTGGACGACTATCGGTTAAAAGAACAAGAAGAAGAAAATGGAGAATACGAACTGAGACTAGGGGTGTAGTAACTGCGTTATTACGATAACAATTAACACAAAATTATTTTATTACCTCTACAAGTACCTATATCATCACTTTACTCAATAAACGTGTATGCAAATTATCTTAAGACAACTTTCCCTGCAATTCCCAACTTTCACTTTTATGTAGAGATTTACATGATTCATGCTTATGTAACATGGGTTATAGTTTAGCCACAGTAAAGATGGGCAATAGATCATAGTGATGTGTGTTAACGAAAAATATTGTGATATCGGTAGATAGACTGACCTGAATATGTTATCGAATTCAATTGTTATGGGCTTATTACCTATAGATTGTTTGTTATGGCTTAACACCTATAGTTAAATCTGTCTCTTTATACTACACAATTATAAAATTAATTAATGGGAAATTATGTATAATTGTAGCGCAAACAACGTGTAATCAAGGAATGGGTCGAGTGATGTATGAACGTTTACCGAATCAACAACTGCACGGCTTCGACGACGATGTGGTGCGTATGTTTAGACGTATAACAGTTCTATTAATATTTAACAGAGCACGAGGAAAATAACAGGAAACAAAGTTAATGTTTACTTCCATTGTTATCGGCTTCATATCTCGCTCTACATTATAATTGTGAAAAAATAACAATGAAACCAAAGTTTATTTTGCACTACGCGGTATAAAATCCACACCCTAATGGACAGAACAAACGCATCGTGGGAAGACAACGTACTTATTTTATTTATCTCATTTTTGGATTTATCTAGCTGTGTGTAGTTTGAAAAAACAAGTATAGAGGTTTTTTTTCATAAGAAAAGTATTACAGGTACGTGAGACGGCACCGCCTTTTCGCGTATTAGAGAAGTGCCAGGATTTATGCTTACGCGACCGATCTGGAAACAGCTTGGTCCGTACGTGCAACTCCATCGACTTCCAACCGGGAGCGAGGATTGCAGCATTTAGCCCTGAACCCGAGTACGAAGAGTCCACTTGCTACCTGACAAGAGAGCAAGCCGCGCCGGAGGGTATTGGCACTCTCATGATCGTCCCCAACAGCGTTCACTTCAACGAAATCTGTCTCACTTGTAAGTAAAATAAATTTAATTACTTGTTTAATCTGCGTACAAGTAATTAATGTTAGAAAGTTCATCAGTTTTTGTATGGATCTTTTTATATTTGGAGGTATGCATTGTATGTTGGAGGATCGATTAAGGATTTCAGGATATTCTAGGAATGGTTTACAGAAAAGCGAAAAAGGTTAACACAGAAGAATTTTATACGTCTCGAACGTTGCTTGGGACTTTTCATTTCTAGATTTTTGAAGAGCGCTAGTCATATAGCGTTAGTGCGCCATATGTACTTAACAAGTCTGTCGGCATTTAGTTTCATATATTTATTTTTTTCAGCAAATCGTCCGGAAAGGGAGTGTCCATCACGTCGATACGTTTTCGAACGTCACGCAAGGAAACGTCTGAAGCTGCCGCCTTCGGACCTCAAAGAGATAATGGTAGCGAACCGAACTGAATGCGAGGACAAATGCTTAGGAGAGTTCAGTTTCGTTTGTCGTTCTGCGACATACGACTCTGCACTGCGTACTTGCTCTCTCAGTAGATTCACTAGAAGAACTCACCCTGAATTATTAGAAGACGACCACAATGCGGATTATCTGGAGAATACTTGTTTGAACGGTAACTTTTATATCTGAGACTAAATGTTTTAAATGCAACTTTTTGAATTACCAAAGGTGATGCTCTAAAAGCCAGAAATAGTAAATTAGATTTAACAAAAATTTAATTTTGTCATGGAATGTCTTTTGAACAGAATATGTGGTTTTCCCTACTTTCTACCAACTCCAAACATATTGTTTATTTTAGCTGAACGACGCTGCGATGGGCTGGCAGTGTTCATCAAAGAAGAGAACAAGCGTCTCGGAGGGCCCTTCGAAGCCGACGTCTTTTCAAATATGACATTAGATGAATGTCAATCGATGTGCGTACGCGCAGAAAAGTAAGAACTGTTTAGTTTAATGTATGCGAAACATAACATAAAATTATATTATGACGCAGATAATAATATGGGATCCTACTCAGATGACGTCACAGCGCCATTCTTGTGAAGTGTACAAAAAGTTTACGTCGTGACAACAAGACTTAGGTGTAGTCACGTTATTGTACACGGGTAGTAAGCATAGGTATGCTTACTACCTACTACTACTACTTTTAGCTTTTACATATAGGTATATGTAAAAGCTAAAACGGTGAAATATAACATTTGCCAACATGTCGTTGCAATCGTTTTTATCAACTTTCATTCACACAGAAAAAAACTATCAAGATGATCATAGTAAACATAAAAGGTAATTTAACGTCACTGTTGCTAGGTATTTCTGTCGGTCCATCGAGCACGACGCTATGACTCGCCAATGTGTGCTTTCCGAGGAGGACTCTGTCTCTCAGAAGGATGACGTCACCGTAAGCGCGTCGCCGACGCATCACTTCTACGATCTCGTCTGCCTAGACAACCGTACGTACTGTTACTGCTTTACTTTTTTTAATAGGACCATCATTTGAGAAAATCGAAAATTATTCGACAGATAACAAATCCGAAGAATACTTGCGAAAACTTTTGGAAATTTTACACCCAAGAAATCCTCCTTCCTATATTTGATATGTACGTAAGTAAAATAATAGGATAATATCTTAATGTAATATATAACGTATAAATCTAAAGATCAACAGAAAATCTTAGTCAAATATAAAAATAAAACACACACAAACACCAAAAATATTGGGCAGTGTCAAAACGAAACCACAATAAGGGTTTTCTCTCGCAATTACGCTCAGTCTCTCATCGGGTGACAGCTCGCGGCACGGAGTACCCGGACAACAGCGCGACGTCGCACCTGTTCTCCCCCGGGAGGCGGCCCGACACCGCCTTCCAGCGCTACAGAAACAGCAGGATCACCGGCGAGTTCCACTCCGAGATCACGGGACGCTCCCTCAGTGAATGCCTCGACGAATGCCTCAGGCAGACAAGCTTTCAATGCAGGTAACATAAACGTGATATCTTATAATTGGTTAGCAGTAATCTAAACTTTAAATATAATTAGTAGGAACCAAATTGCATTTAGAAGTCGTAGAAGTCCAAAGGATTATAAAACTTAACATACAAAAACAAAGAAGATCCTTTGTGACCGATGTTGGCAGCAGTACTTCAGAACTGATGTGACTTATCCTCTATTGTCAAGACGTTGTCAGACCTACCGATTTCTTATAAAATTTCATTAAGATACTTTTCACGGTATTTTACGTTGTGTGGAACAATTCTATTATTTAGTAAACACCGGCCATCTACAAAAAAATAAACAAGCCGCTTTTTAAAAAGTATACATATACGTAACTACTGTTCTGTACTGTTCATTTGCCAGTAAGTACTTAATAAGTTAGCGTTATGCTGTAATATTATTATTATATCAAAGAAACTACGCAGTATTGCTGATGTTGTTTACCGTGGCGCCACATTTTTATGCGATAACCTTCTACATCGTCATTGCACATAATGAAAAAAGCAGCTATATTTTCGTAGGAATGTGTCAACGTTTCACATGCACATGTAGCGTGAAATAATGAATCAAATAAACCATCTTAATTGGCGAAAGAAATGCGGAATTTCCTAACACAAGCTAAGGATTTTGTTGTACCAACTGTTTTAAAACATACTTTACCGACTTTTGCTATTGTAAGAAACATCCTTTGATTAGGTTTAGTCATCGGATGTCGGTGGCCGTATGCTATACAAGGATTAATACTTCGTTGCTGCATACTAGGAGATAAACCATGTAGTCCGTTTCCTGTTGTACTGCATCATCACACGAATTTTAGATTATTCTTTAAAAAAAAGAACATAAATAGTTTATCTGTTGACTTGCAAACATAATGTTGGCCCCATTGATTGACAGCTCGCTCATTCGTTTTCCGTGTGATGCATCATCCGCGCGCTCTTTGAAATTGTTTAGTTTTGAGAATTTTTAGTGCAAAATGGGGAAAGAGACGAGTAAGAAAAGTGACGACGAAATAAAAAACAAAATAAGGCGTTTGGAGAAGGAGTTGATGTCTCGTCAACGACCGCAACATAATTTTGAAAATGAGGGTAAGTTCACCGCGCCGCAGAGATTGTTTTATTTTATCATTTAACGTGATACATTTTAATACAAAGTCGTTTGCATTCAATATGTATTTATTTCCTATGTGGTGGCTCGCATGTCCAGGGCTACTAAGAGGCAGTATTTTTTGCTCCCACCTTTCCAATTTTCTCCCTTGACAGCGTTTTGGCGATGTTTACAACTCGTTCTATTGCATCCAAGGTAGATCGTGCTCTTCGGAAACCGTACTGGTTTCTATGAATGGCATGGCCGATTTTGGCTTCCATTCTATTAAAAATAATTCTTTCCAGTACTTTTCCCACTGTATCCAGCATGCATAGGGGGCGATAGGACGCCGGATCTCCTGGATTTTTATTGTCCTTGGGTATGAGTACTAACCTCTACCTTTTCCAAATTTTAGGGAAGGTTCCTTCCTGAAGGCACTTATTATAGACCTATTGCAGACCGAGGTAAGTATTGCTGTATGTACATATGTGATGATGCAGTACAACAGGAAACGGACTACATGGTTTATTAAATTTCTACGGATGCAGCAACTAGTATAATTTTGGTTGAAGTTCACTTATGGTAAGTTCATGTAACCATAAATTAAAATCCATTCCGTATTGCTTTATTGATTGTAATTTCTAAACTTTTGCTACTAGCAATATCTTGTACCGATTTTAACCTCAAAATGGAACAAAATTCAATGAACTTTAACTGTATTGAACTGAAATAAGCGTTTTAAAATATGGTCAAAAGACTTTATTTTATTACATTAATAAAGTCAGCATACTTGAAAAAAAGGACACATGAATAAAAAGTACAAACATTAAATTATATACTCGTAGATCTACTAAAGAATAATATTCAATATTCAATTTAACATATATAAATATTTGCTCTTAAATATATTCAGCTTAATTTTATACAGCTTGAACCTCATATAGGTATTTATCATTCTTGATTTAGAATAATATTGAAACAAATAATCACGTTGCTACAAATAACTTATTACCTCACACTCTTGGCTTAACATTTTATGACATTAGCGAAAGTAGGTTAAAAAAATGTTGAAGTCAAACCACACGTTTCAAGGAAACTTCGATTAAAGTTAAACGATTATTTTTGATTTATCGTAATTTATTCCGATATAATCTTATCTTACAACGACCTACAAAAACAAAACATGTAATGATTACACATAAACAATTTTGTACATGAGCGTGTACTTCAGTATTTTATTACCTTGAATACCTTGATTATTTTTGGCGGAATTCATTTCGAAGTGTTTATACATATTGAAATACTGAAAACACATCCTAAAATATAATTCACTAGAAGTTATCTATCATAACGAAATGTTGGCGAACCTTTAGATAAAATTACTTTTATCAAGTTGTGTTTCATAGCCATTAGCTTAAAAGCATTTCATATAAATATATTAAATATGTGTGCATATAACGCGTGTGTGTAACTGCCCTAAATCGTAGAGTTCATTGTACGATTGGAATGACACATATTGCAGGTCTATTTTTGTTTTGTTTTCGTTCAGGTCTGCCGTGTACAGCGATAGGGCTAGGACCTGTCGCCTGAGCCGGTACAATCAGAAGGATGGCATGCGATTGCTTTATGATCCAGATTTTGATTACTACGAAAACTTAATGCGTAAGTATTTCATGTATAAGTGTCCTTTCGTTAAAGGGTCTAATACCCTGAATGGACTCAGGGTTCACTTCTAAAAAAATACAAGTATTCCTACACTACTACTCTTAGGTTGTAAAAAAAGATTCCTCTAGGAATAAAGCAGTCTATGCCTAATAGTGAACTGAACTACAAGTGTCGTCGACCAACAAGTCGTGAACCATAAATTCGTGTTAGTTTTTTATATTTTTTGCTATTATTTAAATTATTGTATGTGTTATAGCAACATTATTCATTTTAACACTCGAACGCCGTTACATATATATCGCGAAGCTATGGTTTAAAAAAGTTACAATTACATTAGCTATAGAACATATAGAAACGATTAAGATTATAGTTTTTGGTGTGGACAACATTCAAAGTGCAACGATTAGATTTTATTAATCCAGGTCAACGCGTCTGGCTCCGAGTCGTGATGTTATCATCGAATATTATGTTTTTTTTGTTCTACACTACTTGTGAATGAAATATAACACACAATCACGGGCATGTTTGACGATCCGTTGTCCCGGGCTACTGAAATTAATTGTGACTAGTTGAGATAAATTCTCACAATCGATAATTTGAGAAATTAAAAAGTAAGATTAAATGCAGTTGTGACGTTAATCTGATAATAATAAATAGTCAATAATCCTATTATGTTTACATCTTATACATTATCATTGACTTAATATACAAATAACATATATTTATAGAGTGGTAAGTAATATTCACGTTGTGTTATCACGTGAGGACGTCGCTAGTGTGTCAGTAAGGGGACACTCAATGAACATGAGAACACTGAACGAAAAATAGGGTAACAATGAGATTAAATTTTTTAGAGGTAAAAATCCTTACGATTTAAAAATGTTAGGTTACACACACACTTTAGAAAATTACATATTTTAATCAATCCACAAATATGTATTACACATTATGGGAATCCTTTTAAATTTCCTTTTAAAAGACGTGGACTGATTTTTTTTTATGAAAAAAAAATATTTTTGACAAACAACTCCAGCTCAATTAGTTATGCTAGATTTATTATTTCAATAAAAACGTCAAAAATTGTGAAGCTTTACATTAATTAAGTAGATTTTCGCCTTTTACGGTTTAAAATATAATAATAAATTTCGGTGTAAAACTAAATATAAATACGATTGTCCAGGTAATTCTTGTAAAGTGCTCAATGCAAGACATAAGTGAGCAATTGTCCTAACGAGACAGAACGAGCGACTTTGAACCCATCTTCATATTACAAAAATAGAACACATAATAATAAATGTCTATTAAAGGATTGTATTCAAATCAATGATATTATAATACAAAAAAAACTTTTAAACAAAAACAAAACCGACTTCAAAAAAACTATATTTAAAAAAAGAAATGCACTTATAAGTATAAAATAATTTTACGCAATTAAACATAAGAATCAATTCTTAATCATATTTATTTTTGGAGTCGGTGTCAGCTGCGTTTGGTAGCGATCGGATCAACATATTTAATGGTACCCAGGCGAAGCTGGGGCGGGTCACTAGTAAAGTTCATTTGTAAAATGTTTTCTTAAGGCATCCTCGTATATTGGTATTTCATCATTTAATTTGCTGCTTTTTGTATATAGTTATATTTGAAGACGGTTTTGTTTTTGTTTAAAAGTTTTCTATATCTTACGTCATGTATTTCCATTTACGCTTAAGTGACAAACACTAGCTGTCTGTCATCTTTGTTCTTATTATTTTCATTAGCCTATCCTTTTTACGCCATTAAATATGTGTGAATATTGCTGTCACTACTTTGGAACACTTTTGACCGATGAGTATAACACACTATAGTATAAAATATCATTGATTCAAACGTTAACCTGATACCTCGTACTTTGCAACCTATTTTAATAGCAATATTGAGAGCAGATAAAGCAAAACACTTGACAATCAAGTCCAAACTTTAGCCTTTTTGTTATTATGTAGTCGGTTTCGGACGGTAGTAGAGTAGCAAACTCAAACGTTGCAGTGCTGGACTCAATTCTCCGTCGAGGCAATGTATTAGTGTTATGAAAACATCAAGAAAACTTAATAACCATACGCTTGATGTTCAATCATTCTTCAATTGTTATAATTTTTTATTTATTTAAACTTTTAACTATGTTTTTACTTTCATAGCAATATTGGACTAGTAGCCTCAATATATTTTTTAAATTTTATTAAAGACAATTTTCACCAACCTTTTTTTATACAACATCGATGATTCTTTCCATATTTTCTCCTTTCCAGATTTGCTTAGACCCTAGATTTTATATAACGATTAGTGAGAACTACATTTTATTCATTAGCATAATAATTTTGGGGATTCAGATCAGCTCGTAACTGGTGAGAACGAAGCAGGGGGATCTGGAAGTGGATCACAATCGTCCTGGGGCAGACCGGGGTCCAATACAGGTTTGATGCATGGTTGTAGGGAATAATGGGATCATTGTGGTATTATAAATGTGTACGAGAGGCTTCGTTATGATTTGAATGTATTCAATAAGAGCAGTGTTATTAATTATATTTATTTTGAATCGTTGGTAATAAGTTGTTGAAGTAGATAGTGATTTAAATATTAGGACGTGGTCATAACAAATTGTTAGAATCAAAACGTTTCTTATTTTATGTCAAAAAGTTTTTCGTAGGTATATTATATTTACAATTATTGCTGTTTTTTTTTTTAGTGAAGTACTGATTATCTTAATTATGGATAGTATTCTTCTCTTTCTGACTGACTATTTGAGAATAGTTATTCAGAAAGAACTATATGTGTGTGGCAATATGTGATTGTTGCCAGAACGTCGCAACTAATCACGAAAAGAAATGTTTGGGTTTAACTTAGAAACGATATCAATAAATCTTAAATGTTTATTTTTTATTTAATATATGGCCACACTAGGTACACAAATTAATTTATTTTCAAATATAACTTGTTTAGTTCAAATAGTCCTTATCTATATTTGCGGATGAAAATAATGTGCATGACTATATTTGCATATTTAGTGCATGTTACTATATGTATAAATATGTGTATGAACTGCGTAATTATTATGCTTCCAATTTTATAGATCTTTTAAGCGTTTCCTTCTTTCGGTAGCTTTGTTTTAGTTGTCTGTATTCGTAGTGCATGCTTGTTTTGTGTCAATACTTTATCGAGATTGCATACAGCTTTTAATTTTTCTTTGCCTTTCAAAGGTGGTAACGGTGGTGGCGATCGAGATCGGGACCGATATCCGCCCGGCGTTGACCGATATCCCGATGACGACCGATATGCCGACGATGACCGGTATGACCGGAGACCGGACCGGTATCCACCGCTCGACGACCGGTACCCGGCCGGACCCGACCCTGACAGATATCCGTCGGGAGACCGATACCCAGCAGATAGGTATCCTGACGACAGATACCCACCTGGTGTTGGACCCGAGAGATATCCCTCTGACAGATATCCCTCAGGGATAGATAGATATCCACCGGGCGTTGATAGATATCCTGCACCTGACAGATATCCAGGTGGAGACCGCTACCCAATCGACAGCGGACGGTATCCATTCAATGACTACCAATCGAACGACATCGGTAGATATCCCAGCGGTGAACGATATCCAATCAGCAGATACCCCATTGACGTTTATCCTGATAGATATCCCGACGACCGGTATCCATCAAATAGATATCCGGTTCGTGGAAGTGGAAGATATCCAACCCGTCCCGCATGGTATTCCAACCGTTATCCTGACCGATACGATCAGGACCGCTTTTCGGGTGGAAATGACTGGGGAAGATATCCATTTAGTCGCTATCCAGTAGGCGTGAATCGTGATCCTGCACCATTGGGAGGAGATCGATACCCAGAATTGTATGACAAATATCCGCCGACCGGTTCGTCATATCCTGGTAAGAATATATTTTATCTTCTTCTTCTTTCTTAATCAAGGGTACTCCACCCTTAACAGCCAAGCATGTATGCCCAGACGTATGTATTTATGGATGTAGAAGAAGCGGGTGAGGTGTGCCAGGATCGCGCTAAATGGAAATTCGTAATCTCTCCCTACCCCTATGAGTTACGGGCGTGAACGTATATTTTATTTATTTATTTTTCTTTCTTAATATTTTACTATATAATTAGAAATATTAGAAATGGTACCATATACTGATGTCAACACTTGATGCGATACTTGAACTCAGGCTACGGACGTGGTGGTTACTACGGTTCGGAATTCTCTGGCGGGGAACGGTTTCCGGATCGTCCAGCAGTCCGTCCAGCACCAGACAGGTAACAAGCTGAGAGATATCAGGTGGACCTTTAGTTTTCTTTCATGACAACACTCGAACACAAAATTATATATAAATGTTTTTAGATATCCAGTTGAACCCAGGCCTACTTTTGGCATACGAAGACCGATAGAACGCCCCGGCGGATACCGTGGTAGCTATCCCCCATCAGGCCAGGATAGACCATTAGGTATGCTATAAAATCATTTACACTTTTAGACCATAAAGATAATTTATCAAATAAAAAATTTGTATTTTAGGTGGTGGAGGTGGATATGGTGGAGGTGGATATGGCGGCTACGAAACAGATGGACCGATAGGGCCTGTGGGAGGCCCAATAGGTAACCCCTTAGGTGGTCCTATCGGAGGCCCTGTGATTGGAGGTCCGGTTGGAGGACCTATAGGGGGAACCGTTGCGGGACCCCTCGGTGGGCCGATTGGAAGACCACCGGTCGGCAATCGACCATGGCAAGGATCCCGCTGTGAAGAGGATAGCTTCAGACAAGTCGGCCGGCAACGTATGCAGAGACGTTTTGTGCGACGTTTCACTACGGCCCACTCTTTGGCCCACTGTCAACGAGAGTGCATCGAAGCCAGAGATTTCATTTGTCGCTCATTCAATTACAGGTATGTGATAAATTTAATATCTCATTTTTCAACAAACTAACATTAACAGACTTAAATTATTTTGTCATAAACACTTCACATTGGAGGTCATTGGATGGTTAATATAAGATCCAAAATAACAATTTATTCTCAATATTAAAATTATCTAATCAAGTTATTCAACGATGTTACAAGAAAAATAATTTTTCAAAATTATTATTATTGTATCATTAAAGCAATAGTAGCGTGTATGATGATGATTCATTTACTATTTTAGGGAAGGTGCCTACGGCGAGTCTCGTGACAACTGTGAACTCAGCGACCGCGACACGCGAGAACTGGACGCCGCGAACCCCGCACACTTCGACAACACAGCCAACGAATATGACTTTTACGAGCGAGCCCTAGGCCGCATCGCTGACGATTGTCTTGACGGTAAGTAAACATTACATAAAGGTAGTATTGGTCAATATTAATTATAGTTTAATATAATAATAATATATTATAAATAATAATATTAATTATAATTTTTATGCAAATAACGATTGGAATAAACAAGGCCAGAATAATTCTCAAAGTCAAAGTATTATCCTACCACCAATTTGTCGCCAATTCCGAGTAGTCGTAAGAAGTCTGTTGCTAAACATGGGCTAGTCTCGGGGCCTTAACTAATTGTGACCATTATACAAATCTAGTTTTTGTATAGAGAAAACTGTGCAGCCGGACTGGAATCTCCTTTACGACCTACTAAAAAGAAAGGGATTGTTACAGAAATGAACCCGGAGTATTGCCAAAGGAATAGCATATTTAGTTATAAGGTTCATCGTGCATCGTGACCCTGTACGGGTATTTTATTTTCTGATCTCTGGTGTATTATAACAGGCCAATTTTATTATTAGGTATCAAACTCGGGCATCGAAAAAAGTAGAAGTACCTATTGCTATCTTTATCAACGCAGTAGTTTTAAAAAGCGGCATTTTCAGTTATGACATTTCTTTAAACTTCATCAGATGAAAACATTGTACTATTTACAGTGTCACAAGTGTGTAACGAAGATGGAATGGAGTTCACGCTGCGACTTCCAGAAGGATTTTTCGGTCGAATGTACACGTACGGGTTTTACGACCGTTGTTTCTTCCGAGGCAATGGCGGCGTCTCGAACGTTCTGCGCATAACTGGAGCGCACGGCTACCCTGAATGCGGTACACAGCGAGTGAGTTGCGTTCATACGTTCTGAAACTAGAATAACAACCTAACCTACTTTCGCAGGATGTTTGTATGTTGCATATATCTTTATTTCCCAATACTCACCACAACATATAAGAGCTGTAATGTATATTTGTTTAACAGCTGGTCGGTATAGATAAAAGAACACGGTACTTTTATATTATTCGTCTTAGTTTGATTGCTAAGTTATCCATCCAGGGGAAGAGGTTTTGACGGGGGAGGGAATGGATAGAAAAAGTAAATATCTTTTTTTATCCCCTGTTCTGTCCAGTATAGGTAGGTAATGCATCTGCCACTCATTAGATGCCTATGGGTCACTTAAGGCCAGGTGAACCGGTTGCTCGTTTGCCACCTTCTTCTATTGCTTCTAAATCTCATCGGCTAGACATTCTCGTCCATGTGATGTATAAAATAGTTATAGTAGAATAACGTACAACACCTGCATACGTTGTTTTCTTCACGAAAGTTGACTTGCACTTGCTTGCTATTAACGAATTTAACTAACGTTTTTCCTTCATTCGGTTGGTTTTACATCAAAAATATTTTTAAAGGAGCCCTCGAACTCGACGGTGTCGCCATCTACCACGTCCAGTATTAAACATCTAAACCATCCCAGATCCCATTCAAACACACAAGCATTCATCAAAATAAATTCAGAATTCAGTCACATACAAGTGAATATATTTTTTTATCTCTTGACAGTATGGTGACACAATGACCAACATAGTGGTTGTACAGTTTAGCGACAATGTACAAACCTCTCGCGACAAGAGGTTCAATCTTACGTGCCTGTTCCGTGGCCCCGCCGAGGCGGTCGTTACCTCGAATTACATAGGAGCCGGGTGAGAAATTAATTTATCAATTATATACGGTTGTCTATTCGAAAATATTGAAGTTCTATACATATCAAGTAAAAGAAATTTAATTTTAGGAAATGTAATTTTTATTATTTTATCTTGAAGATCCCGGTCGAGACATTAACACAAAGTTATGAAAGTACAAGTTAAAAACTGTGAAATCGATAAAAATTACATCGAAAGCTTCTTATTACATTGATAAATAGTAGTATTAGACACGGCATAAGACCCTCATCGGTTATTTGAACAAAATAAATGTTACATGTTAGATGTGATTATAATTATGTTAATATGTGCATTGATAAAATACAAGTGGGTTGCCAAGCTAAATCTGGGGCCAACACTGTTAAATCGTAAATACCAGTAGAACCTTTTAGTAACTCGATGTTGATCGAACTCGAGCCTAACATCCGTTATACGACTTAACTCCAAGAATCGCCTGAAAAAACTGATGAGGGTATAACTTGTGCCGTTAGGCCATAAATATGTTCAGGTCAAGTAAAAGAAAGCGTGTTAAAAATAGAACTTCGATTTTTAAAATAGAAGCAACCTAAATTTTTTTGAACGTGATAATAACTGATAACCAAGCGTGATTTTATACTTAGTAGTGTTAGAATGGATTTATTTAGATTTTCAATCCAGGACAGTTTATACTCTAGCGGAATGTGTTTGGCATTGTTAAATGGACTTTTGTTTGAATGTTTTGAATTTATGCAGCTTTCATAGTTAGCTTGTTTGTGTGATTGTGTGCATTTTATAGTTAACTTGTTTGTGTGACTGTGTACATTTGCGCTTGAACTACATATATATGAAATTTGAATAACCTTAAACTAGAATAGATAAGTTTTGGTTAATAATTAAGGTTGCATTTGACTTATTTGCTGTTTTGTGTTATTTCACTAACAGCTACTAACGAAAGACTCTGAATGAACTCTTATAATCGAAATTTATATAAAGACAAATAATTGCATATAAATGTGGAAATTGTCTCTCTCCGTGTTCATTCAGGGTCAACGCATAATTTAATTAAAGTTTTACCTCAAACCTAACCGTAGTTTTGGTAATGATTTTATCGACAGATCGGGCAGTCCCATCCCGATTGAGTACCTTCCAGAGGAAAGCTCTCTGAATTCTAAGGTTCGCTTAATGATCCTCTACCAAGGCCGCCCTACAACTACCATCGCTGTGGGAGATCCACTGACCTTTAGACTGGAAGCTCAAGACGGTTACAACTACGCAACGGATATATTTGCAACCAATGTTATCGCAAGAGATCCTTATTCGGGCCGCTCTGTGCAACTTATCGACAGAGTTGGGTATGTACTTAAAACTAATCTACGTAGGTATTTATCTTAGAATTGTCTTAAAATAAATAATACAGATATTGTCAGTACAATTATATTATAAATTAGTATGAATTATAAAAGTAATGAAAAACGTTTTTTAATTGTTTAAAATAGATCCAAAGGATGACAGAGTTAATTGGTTGGTAAGACTGTGATGTGTCTGTGTCAAAATATTGTGGCTTTTTAATTCATACTTCATATAATGTCCCTTCAACTCTTGAAGGCACTTTTTGTATTGTAAACTGAGGCAGGCGAGTTATTGCAGGTATTTGTGTTTTAATGTAAGTCCTAGATTTAAATGGAATAGTCGATTATAAAGCGCTTCATCAAAATAAGCACAACATGTATTTCGTCTCGACTGTAACATGTGTTCATACTAGTTAGGCCTACGAACCGGACTTCTGTCCTACGAAGGGACTTAACAAAGTTTCTTTGGTTTTCAGATGTCCAGTTGATCCAGATGTTTTCCCAGAGCTGGATAAAGGTCGCAATGGCGACTCGTTGGAGGCAAGATTTAACGCTTTCAAGATCCCAGAGTCCAACTTTTTAGTGTTCGAAGCAACTGTACGAACATGCAGAGATGGTTGTCAACCAGTTAGTATCCTATTAAGACATATACCAATAATATAATCCTGTTAGCAATAATGACTTCAGAGTTGAAATCAGTAAATTCCTTCAAAGGTCATAACATCGAATAACTGATTAAAATACAGATGTCAGAATATTAAAAAAGAAACTAACTTAAAAAAACTAAGGATATTAGAAACGAAAGCAGCTCACTATAGGGCTATGCTTGGCAAGGACAAAACTAAATAAAGGAACCAAACTGACAATATCTTAAGAAGAAGCTAAGTAGTATCATCAAGTGCTTGAGTTTTTGTTTATAATAAACTATCAACAAAGTGAAGTCAGCATTTGCTGGGTCTCCTAAGGTTATCTTGCTGAAACTAACCAAACAATAATAGATAGAATATTTAAGCTGCTTTATACCCGTGTTTATGTTTTATTATCTTCACTGATTGCAATGACTTGAAGTGACGCATTTCTTATTATTATAGGCTTACTGTCCAAGTCACACTGGGCGGTCGGAACCGTCTTTCGGACGTAAACGCCGTGAAGCGAATTCTACACTAGCGGCAGAAACTAACAATACGGTGGCAAAGAACGACGCAGAAAGTGACAAAAAAGATAAGAGCGACGATGATGCAGGAACAGTGTATAAAATCTCTTACGAGGAAGCCACCGTCGATAAGTATCTAAAGGATGAAGTAGAAACTCCAAGTCACGTCAGAAAGATGATTGAGGTAAGTTTTTAAAACAGTGAATAAGCATTCATGATTATCTTACTTAGCTTTTAACTGAGCTTCTTAGAGCCACTTGTGATTCGTGTGAGCCATATACAGGAAGCGGAAGAGACCGAAAACAAACATTGGTCCTTAATAAATCAGATAAGTTTTTCGACCAGTGGTAATCGAACTGAATTATAATACCCTAATTTAATAGGTATTTGACAATCGCAATGAGTTGTTGGAAGAGAACGGCCCATCAGACTCGTCACCGGTGGTGGCGGCAGCCGGCGTGTGCGTCTCCCCATACCACTACCGATCGCTTCTAGTGGCACTTTGCGTCCTACTCTCCTTATTACTGGCTATGTTGACTGCTGCATTGTATATCTACAGGTAAGAGATATATAATTCCTACGTATATAATTATTTTTTCACCTTGGAGGGAAATTATCCAGACATTTAGATATAGGTACGCATACGAAGTTTGTTAAGAGTAATGTTACTGTTTTATTTTTTCAAAGAATTCCTGTTTCCTAAGCTACTATAAGTGCGAAATATTCTTCTGAATGTAAGTCAAATTACAGTCGTTCTACCGATGAGACCGCGTTTACTCAGGATTATGAAATACAATATCCTCCTTGTAGTTTTTGTGCTAATCACCTTGATTTGCAAACAAAAGATCTGTGGAGGAAATAACCACTGTCGAGGTAACAGGTCAGTTTTCTTAATGGTTTACTATAATATTTATTTAAGACGTTACTGGAGGGTGCTGCGCAAGAACATTCAAGCATCGAGCCCTGTACCAGATCTACGACCAGCCGCCCCCGGACCACGGCCCAATCGCCCCTCTCTGTTTTCCGCATCACATCTGCATAAACCTTTCTCCTTAAGGTATTATAATCACTTAAATTAAAAGCGCGACCAATACCCGCACTATAAATTCATTTGCATTTAGTTCTTAACGCAATTCTTGATTGTCTGATGCAAAGCATGATTGTGTTAGTAATGGAATTAGTTTAAAAAATATTTTTTTAATATTTAAATATTACATTATTAATAATATTTACGTGGTATAGAATATTTCGTAGCTGTTAAACTCCGTCATATAAGTCAAAAAATCGGTATTATATTTTTTTTTGCAGTGGTCTCGGTCGTACTTTCGCGGAGGTTGGCGAGGAGGCTGGTTCTTCAGGGAGGTTGGCGAACGCCTTCGACGATGGCAGCGAACCAATTTACACAGATCCCTCGCTATTTGAACGTTCGCGCTCGCTACGCTCACTGCACTCGCTGGATATGAAACGTGAAAGACGCGATCGTCGAGCATAACTTTTCCTTCTAATTTCAAGATCTTCGGAATGATAAGCTTTCGGAAAATATTCCATAACATATTTGTCATTTTAAACTTACTGCCATAACATGCTCAGTTACTTATCAGTTCACAAGTGATTTTTTTTTATATATTTCCGATTTTACTACTTAATTATTAAAACTCTCTATTGTAAGTCAGTACTAATATTAAACAAGAGTATTTACAGTAATGATATCTTTTTATTTATACCAAAAATATAACAACACGCCGTTTCCATCCACCTAAGCACCTTGTTTTAGACTCGTGGGTGTGGCATTGGCAACCTGTAGGTTTTATACAAAGTGGAACACTACTGTTCATACATTAAATTTTCTTTAGTCCATACTTCAGAAATTTACGTCATCGTCATCGAAGTAAATAAACGGTATACTATCATACAGTTGTGAATCCAGGGAGATTCACCAATTTCAATATTACCTTCAAGAGAAGAGTGGAGTCATCATCACCACTTAACATCAGGTGGGATCTGGTCAAGAGCTAGTTTATTCAATAGCTGACACGGTAAACTTCATTCGTCCTTATTAGCTGTATTTTTGCTGGATGGGTTATACCGGGTCGATCCCTTTACTTAAAGCACATTGAGCTTGAGTATTGTGGGAACAGCAGGTTACGCGGCGTGGGGATGATCGCACTCGCATCGAGCGAAACCCCGACATCGGTGAAGGTGAAGACTTGATTTTATTTTCGCGCGCATGTGGTATAAATAGTGAACGCAAATAAAGGATTATCATAATACGCATTAAATACTTAAGGTGATTAACGTGTTTACGTTTATGATGAATGACACCGTGTCCGTCTAAATTGCTTTTCAAGTTCCGCATTGTACGTGGTTCTTTTAAGAAATTACATCTTTTTCAGATATACAATTCCCTAGTACACGATTTTGATGGCCAGCATTTGAAACTTCTTAATAAGTCCACATCGAAACGGACGTTATTTGAAGTTTAAGATTAACTTAAAAATTTTCATCTTAGATACAAATACAAATTTATTTATCAATATCTTACAATGTAAGAAAATAAAAGATAAGTATTAACTTGGCTAACTAAAAAACTAAAAGCTAAAGTTGAACAATAAAACTAAAGCTTAACTTAAATAAAAGCTCGGTATTAACGTATATACGAGCTAAGTATTAAGTTTAACTGTATTTGCGGCTCTAGATAATAATGAACCGTATACGCGGATATACATTTTTAACGATTGTTTATTTTTAATAACGCCTGTGTGTTTTGAATTGCACAGACTTTTGAATAAAAGTAAGCTAATTAATATAACTAAGGTATTTATATGTAAATATACAACTTTTTTAACAAACAAGCGATTCATCTGATGTTATGTTACCACTTCTACTCAATGCAGGATCATTGCTCGTTACATTAAAAAGTATAGAGATAAATGAAGAAATGAAGTTAATTAGTTAATCTAGGTACGGGAGCAAAAGTATAAGCAGCAAGATATACATATTTTTACAACACGCTATTATTCCGTAAAGTATTAACTACCCTGGTCGAGACGGTGCATTCGACAATAACTATTTATTATCTACACAGCAACTTAGATATAATTTACGCAAATTTAAATGAAAACAGGCGAACATTACGAATTTCCATTTTATACAAATAAAGACGTATACTATATTTATTGCTTCTACTGAGTAAGCATCCCCAATAACCTTCGCATTACAATTTTCTTTTCTTTATTTTACCCAAGCTGAGCCCCGCAGTTTCAACTGCCGTATTTAATATTTATATCTCCATACAAACTTTCATATCCCCTACCTTAGACCTTTACAGGAAATGAATTTAGAAAAATCCGTAGAACTCGCCTACTTAACAACAGGTTCTCTGTGCAAAATTTCAAGTCGCTAAGTCCAGTAATTTGGGCGGTATGCTAATATGTCAATTTATATGTATCCTGTCATTTCAAATTTACCACTTATATAAGAGGGCAATTCAGATTTGTATGAGAGTTTTATCCCCTCATCCAATATTATAAGTAGGCAAGGCATCTGTAACTTATTCACTTGGTGCATATGGGTAGAGGTTACTTAATATTAGGTGAACCGCTTGCTCATTTGCCACCTTTTGTATAAAAAAAGTGTTTTCTTGATGGTTTATGAGCAGAGGCAGTTAATAACAAACATCTAGTGACCGAGTGTTACAATATTTTTTGACACTAATAAATTTTTCTGTTTAGAAAATAAATAATGTAACCGTGGGCTTACTGCTGAAAACAATAACACAAAACATATTGTTGTCTCAATTTTTATAGAAGAGAAAGGTAGACTTGTATTGCTATAAGTTTGTACATCAGTGGAAACCCACAGTAGTACGAACATGAATATGTTGTCTCTATATTGTGATCTATTTTAGTGCTGAGTTCGACAAGATAGGCTAAAAACTAAAAAGTTCAGAATATGCTACACCAAGCTTACACATCTGCATAAGCCTTTCCATAGATGCAGCCAGAAATAATAACACCTGACATTTCAAGTTTTATTTCTCATAATGAAGCTTGCAAATTTGCTTTCATACAGTCATAATTTTATTCATTAATAATAAAAGTGAAACATAATTCTTTATACATTATCAACATCAGCAAGCCAGGCCTTCCGCAGGATCACTTCTCCATACTAAATCAATCCTTGGCTACCTTATTGAAAGGAATCACACAATGTTGATTCAAATTATTTTATAATAAAAAGTGTTGTTTGTTTGAGTATATAAAATTATTTAATCAAACAATTCTTATTACTTATATAAATATTAAAATAACTTCACATATGATAAGGTGCAGGTGTAGGCACACTCATTAAGGGTGAGTCCAAATATTCTATTTCACTTGTACTGGGCACTGGTTCTGATTGTGTGTTTAATTTTTGTTGCAAAGTCTCATGCAACTTATGCACAGATTCATTGTGCTGAGTCCCGGGTTGTAATGCCTTCATTAGTGTGTGTATTCTGGTTTCTGGGAGTTTAGGGTGTATATACCATAGTAATTTGAGGATATGTCTTGTAACATTGTCTTTAGTAAGTCCGGCGAAAAAGAATTCATCAAACAGTACCGTACTGAAGTCTTCACCTTGGAACTCATCCGGTAGTTGTATTAACAGTGCTACAAGGGCATGTAAAAATGGGTCCTCATATGCGCGGCCATCTTTGCAACTACCAAGAATACTGAGGATACGAAGAAGAGCTCCACGATCACGTAGTTTTGCCGCATGCAAGGTATAATACATAGCTAAGACCCCACATACAGTACTCTCTCTCATATAAGCCTCACAAGCATCTGGGGGAGGGCCAGAATGTTCTATTGTAGTAATTGCTGATTCCCTCTCATCAGGTGGCAATTTGTTGTGCAAGGCTCGCACTTGGTCGTCAACCATCAGCGACATCAGCGCTGGTAAGTATTTAGTTACAACTTGGCTGTCCAATTTTGGTTCCTTGAACTCTTGGGAATCTATCATTACCCATGCGCTTAAGCCTAATGCTAACATCCTTAATAAAAGAATCAGTATTGTATTGTCTCTGGGAAGCCCTTCAGTGTTAATCAAATGTTGCAGTATTTTAATGGCTGAGGTTGCTAAAAAGTTAATTGCATATGGATCACATAAAGTCATAGATAAATCTCCAAGAACCTGTTCTTGTCCTCTTTTGATACTGTCTAAAAACCCTTGGAGTTCACGTGATCTCTTGATATCCACATTTCTTTCTCTTATACAAGCATCCAAGCACCAGGTGAATTTATGACATGGGTCGACTGATATAATATCCTGTATTTCTAAATCATGAAGGGCCATTAGCAATTCCGCTCTTAAGGTACAGTAATGTACATTTCTCGTTCTTAAGAACAATGTCCGAAGAAACTGGAGGACCATATCATATAGTTTGACACTGGTGCCTATCATATGGGCAAGTTTCTGAACTACAGTACCTTGTCGCCTTACTTTTGGTGATGGTGAGAAGAACAGGTTAGTCAGATTTTCATGGTCAAATAATACATTCTCCTTTTCTCTTATGTATTGGCTGAGTAGAGGTGAAACTTCATCGCCAAAAAGAGATTGATTATCTTGCCAAATTTGCCGCTTAACCTCTGTATCAGTATCATTGTATAATTCACGATCTCTTACTAATACTCTAAGGTACTTGTCATCAATGTGGGGAGTATTTTTCAATATACTCATTATAACAGGTCTCAAGGCTTTTATTCTTACAATTGCGAAGCTCTTTGCTAGTAGGTCTTTTAGTTTCTTGTTCTCTTTACCCTCTTTAGATCCGACTTCATTTATGTGCACTATGAGTTTGTCTCTAAGTTCCTCCAAAACAGATGTATGAAAATCAAGACGGCGGACACCGTGTAAGTCAAGCAAAGGCAGCATTGGCCTTAAGGACGGTAAAAGAATACCATTCTCTAGTTGAAACTCTTCAATAGCTTTCAAAGGATCAGTACAGCTAGTCAAAGCATCACGAAGGAAAGTCTGGCCTGGGACGCCTACCTCTTCGAGCCCAGTCCCGCCAGGTTTACTGGTAGACGCCATAATTTTATTTTTTACTTGCAATGAAAAATAATTATTGTCAATTTATCATTTAGGTCTAAATAAATTCCACCACAACAAACCCTAATCATTTGACAATTTCATTTACTTTCCGATCTGACTTGAGCATATGATATGAAATAAAGTGTAGTACACAATTAACAATAGTAGTCTTTGATAATTAGGGTTGCCAAATGAGATCAGTATATGGGTGGTACATTGGGACCAAAAAACAGTAGATGAAAAAAAACATTTTTTTGTTCCCGCCCCGCGCGATTTGCGCATTGCCTTTTGAGCAAAAAAAAACATTAAACATCAATTTTTATTTTCCAGTAAGTGCTACTCGTTTCTTTTCTTTCTTTCTATACGTATCTAAAATTCAAAATATCAATGTATAATAAAAAAATAAGCATCTTGAATGGCAGTTGTAAGTATTCTATTAATGTATGTATATGTACTAGATTTTTTTTTAATTTTGTATTTATGTTATTTTTTTAGTCCCGATAGATATGCGTCACGTGTCAAAGTTAAAATTAATTTGAATTCTTCGTATTTGTGCATTTGCCTCTAATCTATACATATAATAAAAATGTAACGGATCGCTGTCTGTACATGGAAAGTATTTGAAAAAAACTATTATTAGGGGCCTTCATAAACGCAATAAAACCCAAAACTATCAATATTAGAATTTTTGTCTATGCGTTTGTTACCGCTAATCTCAGAAACGGCTAAACCGATTTGGGTGCGGTTTTCACTAATGTATTGTGGTGAGATTCAATTAATTTTTAGAGTTTTTTTTATCTCAATCGGTTTATAAATAAAAAAGTTATATCAATTTAAAGAACCGTGTCAAGAATTTGTTCTATAGAAATGCTAAAAAATAGAGTACTATTATATAGATTATTACTGTTAAGTAAGTAATATCATTTCGTTAAAGTAAACTTGCAGGGTGGGTGCAACCGCGGGGCACAGCTATGGTAAAGTATTTTAATAATTTAAAAATATAATTTATGTATGTATGTATATATTCGATTATTCAACCTGCCAGTTCTAACATAGCCTGGACTTAATTAAAAAGTTATTGATAATCAATAAATATTGCTTATCACACGGGCATTCGGGGTTGATATGACAATGAACTTGTTAAACCAGTCGAAAATTAGACTGTTTTATAAGCTAGCTTACCATCGATAATAAACAGTCTCGTTTCGTTGACGTCGACAACGTAAACGACCCACGTCTAGAATATAATACAGATAATGAAAAAAGAACATTTGTACCAACCTAGACTATACTCGGACAAAAACTTACTACGAATCTCTTTTCGCCTGAAGGTGAATGAAGCTGGGCGATTATTGAACTATTGTGTATTAAAAAAAACATTCACACGAATTCATAACCTCCTCCTTTTTGAAGTCGGTTAAAAAATAATACCATAGTGTTGATTTGTATATATCTTTAGCAGTTTATTTTATAATTTGCCAACTAATGAGGGCTACAAACCTTAAGTTTTAACTGCTCAGTTATAACTGAACAGTGAGACTGTACAGTTTAAGCGTATGTTTGTAGGCAAAACTGAGAACGAACTGATAATGTAATCGAAATATCAATGTAGATAAAACTGTACAGTTAAATCTATGGAGTTACATTCTATGTTGTGTAGCAAAAAAATCGAACAGTCGTCAGTTGTGTCAACACAGTGTCGAGTGATTATGAGTCGTCGAGTTATTTCTGCTGCATGCTTATTTTAAATTTGAAAAATAAATTTTAAAATGGTTAGAAGAATTTATAGAAACATATCATATTCTGAACCTTGCTTGTGGGAAGTTAAAGCTAAAGAGTGTCACAACCGTGGCTGACCGTGGCAATAAAGAGGCAGGAATTTTATTGGCGAAACTTCAAGAAATTGAACCTGACATCAATCGGTAGTAAAAAAATGAACAATTTACTTGCTTATTTTTTTACTACCGATTAATTTTAAAATTTACTTGCTTATAAGAAAGAACACAAAAAGGTCGTATTTTCTACAAAATTAGGTTGAAGGAAGAGGTAGGTGTCCCAGGCCAGACTTTCCTTCGTGAATCTTTGACTAGCTGTACTGATCATTTGAAAGCTATTGAAGAGTCAACTAGAGAATGATATTCTTTTATCGTCCTTAAGGCCAATGCTGCCTTTACTTGACTTACACGGTGTCTGCTGTCTTGATTTTCATACATCTATTTTGGAGGAACTCAGAGACGAGAAAACTATGTACTTATTGTTCATTAAAAATATATATAATAATATGTTCATAACTATTTAAATTATGATCACCTAAAAAAATGTTACGCAAATACATTTTGGTTGCTGTCTGTACTTTTGACGTATCAAAGTCACATTTTTGACGTTTTTCTGATGTACTAATGCTTGTGTAAGTTTTGCGTAAAGTTTCGACTTAGCTTAGGTTAAATTAAATAAATATACTTGTATAGTCTTATGCCAGATGAAACTGAATAATATTAGAAGAAGTTATTAATTTTTAAAATCCCTTAAGTATATTTAGAACTTAAAATTTAACTTGCGATGTCGGATAAACAGAAAACGTAAGAGCTGTACTTCTGTTTATACTTTACTATTTTCAATTTATTCGTTTGTTTACTAATTATAGAATTATTTTCAGATTGATATGCGGTGATGTTAATGGAAATTTTAATACATTGTTTTCCCGCGTTGAATCCATTGTAAAGAAATCTGGACCTTTTGATATTCTGCTCTGCGTAGGGAATTTTTTTGGTGATGACAATTCTCAACTTGATGCATATAAAATGGGTACTAGAAAAGGTAACAATGATAATAATGAGTATTACAGAATACGGCATGGCAGACAACAACTTTGGTGTAAAGTTGATGTCTTCCATGTCCGATTTTTGTGTATAAATGAGATTACGTACGTGATTAGATAGTATTTCTATTTGGCACGATCCTGGCATATCTCCCGCTTCTACATTCATAAATTACACATACTGTTATGGTTTATGTCTATCTTTTTAGGTTAGCTTAAAAGAGCCATTTTAAGGTTTAAAAAATGATTATAGACATTGCGATAATTTGAAAGCTACTTAGATGTATACCATATAAATCTTTATCAACTTAAATTATGTTGGATACACTTAGTATGTTAATCACATTATTATAACCTTTTACACCATTTAATTTAAATGAATATCTCAGCGGTTATTGCATGAAAACTAACTCATGTGGAAATAAATAAGGCGGAAAATGGTTTGCCGGGTCAGCTAGGTATATATAAATGGAATACCAACCATTCAAAAACATTCACGCGAATAATATTTTAGTATTATAACATTATACATATAGATAACACATTGGAAACCCTTGAATCAGGAGAAACAAAATCAAGTTGATATAAAAAATCAATTCATTATAAATTAAAGTTTTATTCCAATATTTTTAATTATGTTTTCAGTTCCTGTAACCACATATGTTTTTGGGCCCAGCAATGAAAATCATCTTCAGTATTATTGTGAAGAAGGAAGTGAAATTTTACCTAATGTTGTCTATATGGGTATGTTATTTATAGTAAATTTTACAACAAAATTGCCTTTGCAATTTGCATCCAGGGTAAAATTCATGTACATTGTTATGTCTTATAAATGTAAAGATTTTTATTGAATGGCATACAAATGCTAGTTTCTATTCCTTGTTTCATTGGAAGATATGATTGTAGTAAACAAATAAACATCATTTACCACGCATGGTGGCTATTAAACTTACATTGGAAATGTTGTAATTTTGTGGAATTTGTGCGATAAAGTGAAGTAAAATTGTGTTAATATGGATAGCTAAAAACAACAACAAACAATCTATAAAGTAACAGGAGAAAACATTGTTTTTAAAAATATTTTGGAAATAATGAATTTTAACATAAAAACCTTTGTTTACAGAAATCACATCTTATTCAAGATACATATATTTTAAAGTGTCATTTTTATAATTATGTAATAAGAAATTGTATCTTTTAAAGACACATAAATGAAACAAATGAGCTACTAGATGCAATGTATATTGTTTTCTCTATTTCTGATATCATTTTCAGTTGATATTCCAATAATTCTCTTAATCATTTCATCACTTCTTTTTCATTCTGTATTGATTTGTTATGGTTTAGATATCTCATATATAACACCCCATCAAGTGTGGGTTGTGCCTTGTTACCTAGTCCGGGATAAATTTTCTTTTTAATCTGTGTCAGTAACTAGTTAGTTTGATGTAGTTCTATATTATAGTTCCCTTAGAAGAATATGCTCTATTGACCATAATCACATTTTTATGTTATGGTTATCACTTGTGTGTTTGTTTTATTGAAACATTCATCATTTTCCCAAGCTAATAATTTATTTTCCATTTCTAACCACCCCCTCTTTTGTTTTAAAGGCTCTAAAATTTAGCGTTTGGCCATCCCCTATTGCTGTTTCTCAACACATAAGAGAAGGGAAGAGATTGTAGAATAACAACACAGTTATTTCTGAGATTTCTGCTTTTCTATAAATTTTTGCTAATAGTAGGCTCTAGTAAATGGGTAGCAGTATAATCCTATTAAAATGACCTTAAATATGACCTTAGTTCATGATCATTAATACTATAGCCAAAACCCTTTTGGATAGATCTGTACATATTTTCTAGGGTTAAATGTTAATAGATGGAAATGAAATTGTGTATAAAAGTAAAATATAGGAGGAGGAGTACATTATTCAGGCAAGTTGTTTGCTTTCCAAACATCACATTGATAATAGTCTGTAGATACTTCCTTCACCTAATTTGCATGTGCACCCTGCAAATAGAAGCAAAACTAGCAACAACTTAGGTGTTGATAGTTTTGATGCTTCAAAGTCTTATATTTAAAGTTATTTTAGGTAAACGAGGTATATTCACAACTAGTTCTGATGTAAAAATTGCCTATCTTACGGGTCTATCAAGGAGAGAACTTGGTAAGGATATTCCGATGTGCACATTTGAGCCGAGCGACTGCAGCGCCGTCAGAGATTCCTGCTTCCGAGGACAGAGCGAGTACAGAGGTGTGGACATACTAATAACAACTCTGTGGCCTGCCGGAATTGAAAATGATGATTGTCAAAAGGTAATTCCATTTTTCACATTGATTAAAATCTAAACATAGTAATTTATCTAAGTTATTTATCATATGATATTTAATGTATCGATGATTATGTGCGAGATATCCTCTCGTCCCAACACCTACTGCACTGTCTCAAGAGGAAAGTCTATGAGTGAAAGTCTCTCTGCATGATCATATCAGAAATTATGTGATTCGCAGTAGAGCCAAAGTAACCAACATTACTGGCTGGACATATTGCTTGCAGAATGGATGTCTGATGAGTCCAAAATGTCCTAGAGTTGAGGCCACGTACAGTTCGACGCAGCGTAGGTTGGCTTTCCATACGATGGTCCGATGATCTGGTCAAAGTTGCTGGAGCCCACAGGCCTACGTTTAGCATTGGACGAATATCGGCTGAAAAAGACAACAAACTTTTATATTTGATAGTCATTCATCAATTTAACAGTGGTAGAGCTCGCAACAACATCTATTGCACGAATGGGCCGGCTTGACCAGTGAAATACCACGACCTAACAGAAAACAGGCGTGAAGTAGAAGTATTCTGTTTCGTCTGGTGAGTGAGGTACCGGAGGCCTAATTTCAGTCCTCTTCCTGTCATGAGGATAAGGATTGGATGGGAACGGGAAGAGGATTGGACGGAGAAGGGGTTAAGGGAGAAAAGGAAATATCCTTATTCCTGCAATGCATCTGTGCATGTTGCAAATGTCTATGGGCTCTACCCCCTTTTTTTTACTTAACATCAGGTGATCCGCTTGCTCGTTTGTCACCTTATTTCATAAAAAAACAATTATTTTGTACATGAATATTCGACTATGTTTTTTGGGCTCAACTTATCAAGTTTGTAATTGATGACATTGTTTTGTGTTGTAGATGGATGTAGCAAAAGATAACTTGTCTGATTTGATTGCTTGGCTAGCAATGCATGTTAAACCAAGGTATCATTTCGTACCATCCAGTGATAAATATTACGAGAGGCAACCATATAGGTAAGTGTAATAATAGTTTACTTAACTATGTTACTTGATAAATCGGTTACAATTTACCAAATTTGATAAACAAAAAAAACTGTAAAAAATGTACAAGAAGTTATAAAAAACCTATTTATTTTTATTTGAAATCTAGTACCCAATTTGTTGGTCCTATTCCCAATTAACTGTAATATGATATGCATGACTAGCACGCAATATGCTCCTCATACAAGAGAAGTAGCCACAGTTAAACATTTTTGAGAATATGTCGTATCTATGACTTTACAGAAATCAAAGCATACACCAAGATTATCGCGAGTGTGCGACAAGATTTATAGGTCTAGCGCCTGTCGGTAACAAGGTGAAGGAGAAGTGGATTTATGCATGCTCTCTGCAACCTATCAGTAAAATGCGAATGACAGACCTACTGCAAGCAACCACTGATGAAACTCTGTGTCCTTACGATCCAGAGCTGATGAAGCAACATCAACCCGGAAAAGTTGTTAAGGTAGGGCACAATTGTTACCTCTGAATTCCTGCTTACCCGCTTGGGGTTTTTTTGGAGGGTCTGGCAAACACGCAAGCTGTTCACCTGATATTAAGTGACCATTGTTGCAGGCTCTACCACTGGTAAAATTTAAGTAATTAAGTTACAAGTCTAAGTTATCTATACTAATATTGTAAAGAGGTAAAGTTTGTGAGGCTGTACGGGGTAATTTCTGGATCTACTGTACCGATTCTTGATAATTCTTTCACTTTTAAATAGGTATATTATCTCTGAGTTCTTTAGACTACCCCATATTAGAATTTAGTGTTTTGATGTTTGTCCGGGATACATTTCAAAACTACAAAGATCTTAATGAAATTTGGTAACTATATGTACTTCCTTCCGACTTCAAAGATAGCATAGATTTTTTTAGTGCTACCCGTGCGAAGCCTCGGCGGTCCGCTAGTATTTTATTTTTTATGTTACTATTGTGTAATCAGACTCTTAACTACCTATGTAACTTTTATATTTGCAGTTCTCTGGCAATGGACAATTCTTTTACAATTTGGATGCAACAGATGATGATCAGGGTAAAAGGAAAAGGAAGAGTGGTGATAATACAGAAAGAAAACGAAGGGAATTTGATCCAGGTATGGCTTAGGCCTCCCGCACGATGGACCGATGATCTGGTTACGATTGCAGGAGTGCACGGGATGAGGGCGACAGTGGACCGACCTTTGTGGCGATAAAGAGTGTTGTTCAGCAGTGGACGATTGTCAGCTGAAACGACAATGGCGTTGGCTTATTTTAGTAGTTAACGTTAGAATAGAATTTCCATAAAAACGCTTCTTTTAAAGAATGTAGGTTGGACAAAAATCATCTATCCATATATACCTATTCAGCTTTACAGCTATTTGTAGCATTTTTATCGAACAAATGTTTGACACGGTTCTTTAAATTGATGTAACTTTTTATTTATAAACCGATAGAAATAAAACAGACACCAAATGTTAAGTGAAGCTTACCACAATACATTAGTGAAAACCACGCCCAAATCGGTTAAGCCGTTTCTGAGATTAGCCGTAACAAACGCACAGACGAACAGACAAAAATTCTAATAATCATTGTCTTGGGTTTTATATCGTTTATGAAGGCCCCCAATAATAGTTTTTCTCAAATATCTTCCATGTATAGACAGCAATCAGTTACATTTTTATTATATGTATACATATAAAATCTAACAAAAATCCTATACAACTGTAAACAACTTGCTACTAAGAGTTACTAGGAATGAATTCCTTAAAATTACTTTTGCTTAACTTTCAAAAAAGAGGTAATTTCAATCAATAACTAGTTTTAGTTTTTTCAATTCAAATAAGGTACATTTCATAATTTTCCTTTAATTCACAATTAGATAAAATTTCTCTAACATAGAGAACTTTAATCCTTATGATTGACACTATCAATTTGTTCCGAAGAAGAAAATATTTGATAGCAGTCTTACTTAATTTAAAAAATGAATGCATGTTTCCATTAAATAAAAAAAATCGATTGTGTAAATATGAATTTAAAAACAGTAGTTACCTAATTTTATTTGTACCCCACCTCTGCTTTTTATTTACAGACAGTTGTTGGTTTTGCCTATCATCACCTACAGTTGAGAAACATTTGGTCATATGTGTGGGTACTCACTGTTACCTCGCGTTACCTAAGGGACCCCTAACACCGTACCATGTGTTGATTCTGCCAATAACTCATCACCAGTCTGTCAGTAAGGTAATGTTTATTTGCAGTTTCAGTTTATAAAGGCGATAAGTGTATCTGCGAATCAGAAATGATTTTATGTTTGGAAAACTATATTCAGTAAGCTTTGTAGATAGATGCTACCTATACTCTATGCTAAAATAGTTTTTTACAATGATTAGGACACATATTACATTATTTTGACTGTAGAAGAGCCTGCAAAGACAACATTTGACTGAGGAGGGTATGGAAATGTGCTTTTTCCTATCTGTTCCCTCGTCTGTTCATAAAAGTTAGCCAATGCATCTGCAACTCATTAGCTTATTGCAGGTGCCTATGGGAAGACATCACTTATATCGCGTGTCTTTGCTACCTTCTCCCATAAAACACGATAATGTACGCTTTATTACACTTTTACATTTTTATTATTTAATTGTTAGGAAATTTTAATTAATTTGTATTAACATTATTTTTTATCATTCTAATATACTCTAGTTTAAGAGTCGAATGGCCGATTCGATCCATTGACCTATCACCGCTGCACTAAATATAATATTTACTCATATATGGAAATATTGTACTACTTTAGGCGCCGGATGAAGTTGTGAATGAAATAAAGAAATTTAAAGATGCATTAAAACAGTTCTACACTTCGATAGACAAGCTTGTGGTGTTCTTTGAGAGGAACTACAAGACGTCGCACATGCAAATCCAATGTGTGCCGGTGTCCAGAGCGAGTGAAACACAAATTTTGGAAGTTTTTCAGGTACTCAAAAAGTATTTATTGCTCTTTACTACACTGAACGATACCTTCACCATTTGTCATTTTTAAATTAAGCTATAAAAAGACATTTTTACTCTATGTAACAATTACAGATAAGTAAGTTGTTTGTTTCGATTTATAATTCCAGAGGTTGTACATTAGTAAATTAATATGTATGTTATTTATAAAGAAGTATTAGAATATTTAGTCGCTAAAAAGGATGTGTTGTCCCAAATATGTGGATACAGTTCACTTAATTATGTCTACCCCATGAGATCATAAAATCGTATTGGAATATGGCATCATAAAATCGTATTGGAATATGGCTTATGGTTTTTTTTTAATAAATCATATAAACTATTTCAGGATGAAGCAGGTATAAATAGCATACAAATAGAAGTTCTGCCGCCGTATGCGGACATAGCGCAAGTTGTGCTCCCGGGCTCGCCGTACTTCCATGCAGAGCTACCTACAGGAGACCAGATCTTCGCGAAGACGAAACAACACTTCCCTTTGCAGTTTGGAAGGTAGTCTTAATAAAATATTATCGATGGAATTTTTAAAAGGATTTTGAATAAATTACTTGTACTTGAAGAGGATGAAAGTCTTTTTTCTAATGTCACTATCAGATTGTGAACTTTGTCAGTTTATTATCTCATTATAAAATATTGGTAAATTGTGAACTGAACTTTGATAGATATTTTATATTGATTTCAATGATGTGTTTTTAGGGATGTATTATCAAGTCCTCCGATATTAAATTGCGAAGACAAAGCGGACTGGAGGCAATGCCTGATCAGTCGCGAGGAGGAGGACGCGTACGTCGCGGCCTTCCGGAGGAAATTCAGACCTTTCGACTTTACCATTAATGAAGATAGTGATAGTGATTAAATTATTTTAACAGAAAAACGTTTTTTTTTCTTATCAAATGTGATGTGGTATCAAACGAAATTGACTTGCGAATCTATAATCCTTCGAAGTTATTTACAAAGAAAAACTTGGAATATCTTAAACGGCAAACTCGGTGATCCTTTTGTTAAACCGTATCTTTAGCAACTTCGTGGTAATGTTTTTCTTACACTGGCAACGTTTTCTTTGTGGCACCATCGTTAAAAAACGTTAAAATAAATTTGACAACAAAACAAGTGACTTACAGTGGATTTCGACTGGCGTCGCTTGTCGTGATACACGCTTTCTATCTTTCTGAAAACACTGAGATGAAATATGTTTTGTTGGAATGTTTTCGGCAGTGTAAGCCCACGTTTAGAGTTTGGTTCAATTTTGTGTTTTTAACGTGTTTAAATATTAGTTTCACCTGTATGAATGTAAGGATATCTTTGAACGTGAATTTTCCCCACTTTGAACGATCATATTAGAATCAAACTGCACACTCGTCGAAGACCGATGACAATGCAATAATCTTGTATCCTGATTACATTCGCCAGGATTCATAAATTTCTTTTCGTATCCTTTGTTTTTAGTTGCCACTAGAGACATCTACAAGGCTTCTACATAATTAACAACAACTTTACGGTAACTAGACGTACAAGATGCGCTACTTGCAAATTGTTTTAAAGCAAATCAAACTAAAAATCGAAAAATAAATTATAGTTAAAAAAACACGCTTTTAGCGATAATTAAACTACAACGTATAAAATAATTCTTAGCATGAGATTAAATTACTAATGAGAAAATTAATTTTACTATTCTTAAAGCATGGGGTGTTCTCTGCGTTTAAAAAGAAAGGAATAAAGGAAAGGCAAAACCTACTCGTAGTACTAATTTTCGGTAATCGTAAAAATTATTCGGAGAGTCCGGACTGGGAATCGGACCCAGATCTATTGGTTACAAAACGCAGAGTTAGTTTAAAAATGTCATACAACGTTTTTAGAATAGTGTCATTAATTTTCTCATCAGGAATTTTAATCTTATGCTAAGAATTATTTTTTACTTTTCTTAAAAAAATTAAACTATAATTATATACTTTCAATAATGACCAGTGCAATTATAAATATATTGTACTGTATTTAATGACGTTAGAATGTAAAAAATTATATTAAATTGTTTTTTATTTCGTAAGATCTTATTTTCTTAAAATTTTCGAGGTGATTAGACACACGAAAGGGGTGAATAGACACGCCTGAGGTGTTAATACCATGCGAATATGGTTGAAAGAGATTAGCCATCATCATGCTTGGGTTGCCACAAAGTTCTCAAGGCTCCGTTGTTAGGTAGCTATCTGCGATTCAAAATAGAAAGTTATAGCGTTTATAATTTTAGATTTTTGTAGATTTAAGTTAGAAAAGATCTCAAAGCAAGTCGCCGTAGTGGGAAGGAAGTATAATGTAGAGACGTTGCAGCAAGTGCGTGGTTATAGTATTAAATGTTAGTTAATATTACAGAAGCGATGTTGATATTTTAAGAGATTTGATGATGATCGATAACAATGTTTAATCATTTTTATAGGATATATTGATAAAAATATTGAAACAACTTATGTGACATTACAAATGTTATTTTAAAATCAAAGTATTTAATAGTGCAATTTTTAGTTTTGTTTTCGAGTTACTTTATTAGTTTTTTTTTATTTATTCATAATTTATATATGGTGGAATAACATGATTTTGTATTAGATATTTGAGTTTCATTTCTTGCCTTAATCTTAGAAAAACAGTGCAGGTAACAGCAGCAGGTAAATAGAAATCACGTATACTTTGTGTTTTTTTTAATAATTTAGACATATCCGAATAAAATTAATATATTTTAGTAGATTGGCCTAAGACTCCTCAAATACATGCTTATGAAAATGATACCAATTCTGCAACATTACGAAAAACGTTATAAAAGATCGAAGACCTATATATTTACCTCGTTTTACGTTATATAAAAAACCTAGTAGTGACTAAGCACAATAGCTACTTGCTACGTCAGATATAAGCTCGGGCAAAAATCTAAGTCTGATTTTCAAATAATATTCTGTGATACCATCCACACACGGCCATCTGATCCGAAACTAAGCAGAGAACCAGATATTTGATATACTACATATATTACTTTTCTTTTGTAAATGCATACATAAATAGTTAATTACACTCAGACTCGGGATAAAGAGACGTATCACGTCGAATCACATAAAAAAATCATTCGGAGAAGAGAAATCCCACCAACATTACTTTATGTAAAATGAGTTGCTAAGATTTCCAAGTTCAAAATGTCTGTTAAAAAGTTATGAATGGAAGAGACAAGCCTCTAAGCTCCTACTTGCGATAAAAGGTTCGGCTCGGTTGTTCAATGTTCGTGAAACGGTTAAGTGAAAAGGGAATAGTTTATGCGATGATAACGAGACTAAATTTTTGAACAAATCGAAGCTGACATGTCGTGGACATTTTATTCTCAATTATTCAAATTTCTGTCATCATCTAGACCGAAGATATGATGGTTCGAAAATACGACGAAACACATCGAGAATAAGGGTTTTAGTGCCCACGTTCCTCTGGCTGTTACGGTATAACACAATTTAGTGGAGAAATATGAGTATTATATAAGCAAAATAGGTTACGGACAATATTTACTTGATTTTTTTGCGTATGTGAGTACGAGTTGACTAATTACTCACTCATGTTCCCCCTCAAGCTTATTGTACGATTTGTCTATACTTTTATCCACTGAGTAGGTCTTTCCTTTCCTTCATTCTTTTCTTTTTAAAGGCAGATTTTAAAAATGTCATACAAAGCACCCAACGCTTATATAATAGTGACATTAAGTTTCTCATCAGTAATTTTATTTTTATGCTAAGAATTATTTTTAACTTTTTCGTTTGATTATCGCTAAAAGCTTGTTTTTTTAGTTTCTTTAAACTATAATATATTTATCGCTTTTTAGTTCGATTTGCTTTAAAACAATTGTTTACAACTAATCAATTTGCAAGTGGCGACATCTTGTACGTCAAGTTATCGTAAAGTTGTTCCTAATTATTCAGAAGTCTAATAGATGTCGCTAGTATCAACTAAAAACAAAGGATACGAAAAGAAATTTAGGAATTCTGGCGAATGTAATCAGGATACAAGATTATTGCATTGTCATGGGTCTTCGACGAGTGTGCAAAGATTGATACAAATATGATCGTTTAAAGTGAGGCAAAATCACGTTCAAAGATTTGGTTACATTCATACAGGTGAAACTAACATAAGCATGTTAAAAACAATATCAGTCTTAAGGCGCTCTAAAATATACAGGCTGAAATAGTTTTACTTAAAAGTCACTGGCGCCATCTATTATAATAAGCTTATGTTAATAAAGGAATACGATCAAAAGATCGATCGAAGTCATTCTTACGGCATTCTATTGTAAATAATGCAAACTAAAATAGTTATAACTTGGCAAGATTTTTTTATGGAAGAAGGTGGCAAACGAGCGAGCGGGTTATCCAATGTTAAATGAGCGCTACCCATAGGCATCTGCAACAAGGTAACGAGTTGCAGATGCGTTGCCTAACATTAATGGACAGAGGAGGGGAAAAAAAAAGGATATTTCCCTTTCTATCCTCCCCCCAGTCAAATCCTAACTCTCTTCTCTTATTAAAATGTTATTGAAATTGAAAAATGATAGGAAGGGGAAGAAAATGACTAAGATTAGGTGCGGTACCTCACTCATCAGACGAAATGCAGAAATACTTCTAACCCACGCCTGCCTTCTGTGAGGTCGGGGTTTTTCACCGGTCGAGCCGGCCCATTCGTACAACAGATGTTGTTGATGCGGGCTTTACCAGTATTATTTATTATAAAACTAGCTGTGCCCCGCGGTTTCACCCGCCCTGCAATTTAACTAAAAAGAAATGATATTACCTACTTAATACTACCATAACTCTTGTCCTTTTCCTGCGTATGTGAGGTCGTCACAGTATGACCGTAGAACAGTGTAACAATCACATAAATTATTGTTTAAACTGTGACCGTAGTCCATACTGTATAGGGTCTGGCTACAGTTTTAACGGCCGGCCGCCTAACGCCAACCCTCCTCGGGAATTATAAGCTAACCTAACCTAACCTAACCTTACGAAACATATTACGTCAGAACACATACGTAATTTGTAAAATAGACATTTTGTACACGAGAATACAAAAACACAAATATAGGATTTCTTATAGTAGAATGCGATTTGTAGTGGAAAGAGCGGGAACACAAGGAAAAGTAGAGAAGGATTAGAAAGAGGAGATGGGATCTACAATTAAATAAGGAATTAGTAAAGGAAGGAAAGCGTATCTAAAATTTAAAGTTGCCACCTCAAGGCAAACAATGATATGTTATTCGCATAAAATATAGGAGGTAATTCTATTACATTAACTGCGACTGGGACATTATTATTTATCATTAATAGATTTATTATGTCGGACTTCCATCACATATGCGCGCGCAGTCTTACAAAAGTAAAACCAGATTTGAACACGATCTATTAATATCCTTAACACGTATCTATACTTCGTAGCTTATTGACCAACCAACGCTAGCGCACAAATCAGTAAGCGTTTTGCCCAGCGCATTGGCCTTGTAATATTATTAACTAGATTCAATCAAGGAAGTTAAAGTATCAGTGAACAGACGCGTCTGAACTGGAACATGTGTTAAAGTTTTAAAATATTAGTAATGAATTCTAAAATGTTTTTCATCGTAAACGATTATTATTTGTCTTTAATTATCTGTGGAATTTATCAACTGCAAGAAAGAGACAATATAACTTAATCAGCTTAGAGGAAATGACGCAACACGCCCATTTTTCTTCGATATATGTTTTAATTTCCAATTTATTTTTATTTTGTAAGTTATAAAAGTGACAATGAGTATATAAAAACATTGAATATTTTTAACCTTGGGTATAACTTTCAAATATAATAATACGATTGATTATAAAAAAATATGTTTGGATATTGATAACAACTTGCATATTTTAGAAGTTTGTGGGCCTGGGCGATAAAAGAGCTGTGGGCGCGTGAACATATTAACAAATCTGAGGTAATATTATTAATTACATATCTAACCATTTTATCATTTTTTATGCATGAGTAAGTATCATAAAGTGATGATATAAATGAAATACTATAAATTCGTAATAATGCGTCAGTTATAAGCTATGCAAATGTTTGCGGCTATTGTACGGAATTTTTAGGTTAGTTTTATGAGTTCCAACTAATAAAAAAAGAGTAAAATTAGCACTATATATTGAAATCGATAAAATTTTACTGCTTTATAACATTTTTATGTATCAGGTAATAAAATAATTAAAATTGTATTATTTGAGCGGGAAAACAAATGTGTTACAAAATGGCGGGAAAACTTTTCTCTACATCTTTAGTTATCGTAAATAATCTCAATTTAACCATAATCAACGTTAGTTTAATAACTTAAACTATTAAAATTTAACATTTAAACGTTGCTTGGAGATTTATTTTGAAAGGAATCAATTATTTTACGTACTAAATCCTTTCATATGTCATAGTGGTTTTTCTTTAAAGTATGTATGGAATAGAACGTTGTTCCTCATTGTGTTTTCTGATTGTATTATATTTTTAACACATGTCTTATTTCTAAATTTCTTTGTAGCAAAAGTTGTAAGTAATTTAAGTCTACAATACATTAAATACATAAAAAAAAACTATGGACAGCATGGACAATATACAGGGACAGTATATCTTACTCACTCACTCTATTTCCTATAATAGTATTTTGCTTATATTCAAGACACGTTATATCATATTACTTGGGTAAGGTTTTTTACATTAGTTTTTTTCGTATGACTAAATTTTAAAAGAAATGTAAGTCGGTAGAGTAGAATAAGTGTAATATTTTACAGTTTTTTAATATAACCATATACATACTTTAAAAAACATGCTTTGAAAACATGTTCAGTATCAAATAAGATGAAAATAAATTAATGGCTTTATATATTAGGATTTGATGACATATTTCACTATGGCTTGAATTTTCAATAAAACTTAAGTTTCTTAATGTTGTTATTTTTAGAAATAGCATGTGTATCGCATTATAATTGTTGGTAATTTAGAGTCTTATTCGTTTAAAGAATTGCATGCAAACTATTATTTGCGTTGTTTTTTTTAAATATTTTCTATTTTGTTATTTATTTCAAAGTATTATGCGTGATCTTAAAAGAAGGTAAACATTTGATAGTTAACAAATTATATTTTATTTTTCATAAGCTGGGAGTCAACACTAAGCAGAAATTATTAAATCTGGAACAACTTGTCAACATAAGGTTGTTAAAAGGTATGTAAGTCTAACATAGATATATTATATGTTTTCAGCAAATATTGAAATTTTATAATATTTCTGCAACTGGAGAATGTTCTGTGAAATGTTGTTCTATTTACTACTGACGATAACTCAGTGACAGTATTTAATTATTAATATATAAAAAAAATCGTGATCAAATCTTTAACGACAAAATCTCTGGTACTGCCTTACTGCTTACTTGCCTGGAAATATTTTAAAACTTATTGATTTCTGTAACAAACGCACAATCGATTTTTGTAACTATGCTCAATCGTAACAATAATGTACAAAAGGTATTTAGAAAGAAGAATGTGTACGGATTTTTTTTTAAAATTTAAACCCGCAACGAAATTAATTATTTATAACGATTTCTGTGTATAATTTTTATATTAAATTATTACAACTTTCGTGAGATATTATTTACTAAATGTTAAATTAAGTAAACGGCTTAACTTACGTTCACGGAGGTTTGTGAAGGTACCAACAAGTCGGACCTGTCGGAGGACCTTCATCAGGGTGAATTCGGTTAATAATTAATAAATATATACATAATAATTTAGTTAATGTTTATATTCTCTATAGATTGATTAGCATATGTGATATGGTTTTGTTTGACATCAGGTTGGGACGGAGTTCCTTACGCTATATCTTTGTGTTTGTATTAAGTAATGATTTAATAAAAAAAATAGCATTTAAACTTTTAAATTAAAATATTCTTCAAATTGACGGCAATCTGAATCGATTGAATAAAGTTTTAGTTTCCTAGGTAATTGGGAAGGGCCTCAAAAATCACTGCAAAAAGAGAAGTTTTTGGTGGCGTTTTTCATTGGTACACTTTTTTCGGCCTAGGCCTTAAGCTCGCGAACAAACAAATAATGTGCGATGAAGAACTCCGTTCTAATAAGTTTTTTCATATAAATGCGTGTCTACTGTCCCGAAAACAACAAATGAGCTTCAGATGTTGGTAGAAGTTGCAGCAGTTCCTGAGACCGTAACAGCGTAATTTTTTCCTAATTGAGTGTTACGTTCACCTAACGTGTTGTCATGTTTAAATAATAGACACATTAATATAAGTTTTTCTTTTTCGCACACGATTGCTAGAAACTATTTGATGTTCAACTAATGCGTACGAGACTGTGGAGAAGTTTAAAGCGTCATAAAAAAAATTACAACAAAATAAATATGCCTTATTTTATACAGAACGCAATAAAATGTTAACTTTCCTTTATGCCTATTATTTTACAAGCATTTAAAATATTTTAACATTTCGTGATCCATATCATGATATGGACTATGTACATAATAACGGAGTTAATAATAATATAGAAACAACGATGTAGTTCTTTTAAGTTGTAAAGTTTCTTGTGTGTAGTACAAACATATAGATTAAAAAATAAATATTAAAATTGATGGAAAACTCCTGTTCGTGGTCTGCACAACTGATGTTATTTAATGAAATCTATTTCGAGCATACACTAACGCTGAGAAGTGCACCTGAAGAGATTTGGGCGGAGTGTGGCAGTTAATACGCGACCCTTCGAAATAATCAAAAAAATAGGCTAGTTTCTTAGTTTAAAATCTAGTACTAAAACTATTATTAAGTGTGATTTGAAAACATTTATTTATATCTCCCTGCCCTTTTCCCATTTTATGAGGGGTCGGCACAGTACGACAGCAATCTATACTGTAATTAATAGGTTTCGGGTACAGTATTTCTCCGCCCGGCCGGCTGCAAGACGACAACCCTATATAGTATATTAGTAATATAATTCACTAATATACTATATAGTACATTATCTGTAAGTATCTAATACACAATTCATTTGGATGTAAGTGATCCCGCCGTTCAAATGTGCCAACATTCACACATTATGGGAAGAAAACATAAATAATATAAATAGCCTGTAAACTTAGATAGCTACAAACTTATCAGAACCATATTAGTGTGATAGGATCGTAGACAAGACGTTACGAAATATGGAAACATCGCGTCTCGAGCGGTGCGACGATGGCTTGTTTGGATATTTTTCGAAATGTAATTAGCCTAAATAAGGAATAATAACAATAAGGTGATTATGTATTAAATCGTCTTTTCCTGTAATTTATTTATTATGTATTTTTATATTTGTTACCAGTCCTAGTCTGGTCGGTCCACCAATCTGGTACCTCATTAATGCTACTAACTAAAACCACTGTATAATTCAACAGTTTAAAACGGTGTTTGATAAAATGCACTAAGTTCACTGAACATTAAGATATCAAAATCAAGTTGGCAACTAGCCAAGTAGAACGCATAATCATCTTAACGATTAAAGTGGAGTGCCGCCTTTCTGATTAATAATTTTCTCATTTATTCTTAACGAAATGATATTGAGGTTAGATGACTTAGATTGCACGCTTGCCTTAAGTGTATAAGAGCAAATTTGTTCCCTAGCCCCGTCAGCAAATAAAATTATACCAACTATCGCAAGAAACAGGGGATAGGAATAGATTAGTGACGTCACTATTTCCATCCTGTGATCAGATCCGGTGATGTATTGTCTGTGTTAACTAACTGTTAACAGCTTTACAGAAACAAGGTTTAGTTAATTTAAAGCGATAAACCCGAATGCCTGACTCCTATGACAGTACAGGGAATAATAATACGAATCGAATGGTTACAGGAGGTCACAATGGAACGGACATTTATACATATACATACATAGCAGTGAAAAACAATACCCTACTGTCGGGCAAAGAACCAGAAAGGGAATCCAGATATATATGCGTTAGGAAGGAATAAAAATATCGGAGTATCTAATGAAGTCAATAATTATCTATTACGAGCAACTGTCGGTCTAATCCTTTCAAATAAACAATGTGAATACAAGAAGAATAACTTTTTAATACTATTTGAATTAATCTATTAAACACAAAAGAATCATCAAGAAGTTTGTGAGATCTTAAGTGATCAATTTTTATAACGACAGAATATGGCGGGAAATTATATTGAATCTATGATCAACCTATTCACTAGTCGAAAGCCGAAAAAAATGGATATGTCTTATGTTAGGATTATGCGAAGTCGTGTCTACTATCTATTGCCAGAGATAGTAGCCACATTAAGTTGCCAAATCGTGGTAGACCCATGTCTCTATTATTATTGAATGTATCTTGCTTAAAAGTACCCAGGGACCACATATCAGGAGGTGGAGATTAGAATAGTCTCTAAAGTTCCAATAAGATCTGCTCCATGCAACAAAATAATTATTTAATGAAAGAGGCTGCCTTATGGCCTTCATCTATATTAATAATAAAACTAGAGTTTGCTTGGACATGCTGCATTCTTTTAGCGTTTGACTTTATTATGGAAGATTGAGGGCTATTTTAAAGTCACGCTACCAGCCTTAGGAGATGAAGTTTGGCGGTCGCAACCACGGCTTAGCTAGTTAATGATAATAATACTCGTAGATACTTGTAATAGTTATAAATAATAGATAGTAATATAGCTAGTTAATTAATTTATAAGATTAATCAATCAAAATAAAACAAACGAATCGAAACTCATTAATTTATCTTCGAATGTAAATACAATCTTCGTACCTTTACAGTACAAACTTAAGAAATGTGCTTTTGATTTAATATGGTAAGTTACATTTACATACTTCACTGTTGAGCGTATCAAGCTTTTTTACAGACAAATAATCTTCGTATTCTTTCGCTACACAATTATAGGATAAAATAAATAAATATGCGCTCAAGCCTGTAACTCAGAGGGGTAGGGAGAGATTATGGACTTCAATTTGGCGCGATTCTGGCACACCTCTCTCGGTTCTTCTACATCCAAACATCTTCGTTCTCTCATCGGTTACGGGTATTCCTTTTATCGCCCTTTACCGCCCTTTAACGCCCATATGTCACTAATCTGATCGATATAAGTTCTCCTTGGACGTCCCCTCCCAACAATGCCACTCACTTTTGCCACATAGATTTGTTTCGTTACCCTCTCTTCATTCAACCTTTTAATTAATTATGCACTTGCATTGCACACACTTTTCCCTTATAACGTTATTTTTAATCCTATTATTCGACGTCACGCCTAACATACTTCTTAAAGATCGTATCTCAACGGCATTAACTCTACTAACGTCCTTTTCCTGCCAAATCTAGCTCTCACTTCCATACATTAAAGTGGGACTAGTAGTAGTATCTTCCAATAAATAACTCATTACATTCAGCATAAATTGTAAGTCCTCCACCGATAACGCAAACACGACCTGGTCATCGGCGTAAAAGAAACATTTTGCAACATTTTTTTAATCCACAATATTCGTCTTTCAAAGCTTAAGATTTATTTGGCGGGATCCTTGGCACACCTCTCTCGCTTCTTCTACATCCATAACATATACTCTTCGGTTACGGGTACTTCTAATATCGCCTTTCTTTAGCATATCTCTAATCTCAACGATTTAACTCGTTTAAGAAGTCTAGCCTACCAACTCCTCCCACTCTCCTCATTCATCCTTTCAATAAGCCCGAAATATATATACCACCGCCATGGAGAGAGGATATCATTCGTGTCATGGCAAATGATTTAGTTAAGCGGATTAAAATATCTTCAATAGAATGTTATTGGAGTCCGATCGCACGTACCGCTGAAATGGAAAAATAATCTGATTAAAGTTTTGTCAAGGTGAAGGTGAATGTAGACAAGACGAAAGTAATGGTATTTGAAACAGAACAAAGTGAGACACTAATTGAAATAAATGTTAACGGTAAAGAAGTGGAATATTTGGAATGTAAGTTTAGTAGAGATGGTAGACACGTTAAAGATTTTGAACGGCGAGTTTTTGCGGTGAATAAATGAAAGGGGCTATAGGTACAGTAGTGAGGAGGCAGAATGTGCCTATGAAGGCTCGTCTGGTAGTACACAATGTTGTACTAGTCTCTACTTTAATATATGGAATTGAGAGCTGGATGTAGCAGGAAAAGTATATTAGTAGAGTTAATGCTGTGGAGATGCGATCCTTAAGAAGTATGTAAGGCGTGACATTGAACGACAGTATTAAAAATAGCATTATAAAGGAAAAGTGTTTCTTAAAAGTGCATGTTGTGAATAGAATTAAAAACGTAAGCAACTGTGGTTCTGGCATGTTGAAAGGATAAATGAAAAGAAAATAACAAAACAAATGTATGTACCAAAGTGAGTGACAGCGTTGACAGGAACGCACTGGGAGAACTTTATCGATCAGGTTAGTGACTCACTAAAAAGGGCCATATAAGGATACATTATACAGCGGTAGTGCCAATAATATCTGTCGCACGAATGGGTCGGTTCGACCAGTCAAATACCACGAACACCCAGAAGACAGGCGTGAAGTAGAAGTATTCTGCGTTTCGTCTAATGAGTGAGGTGCCGCAAGCCCAATTTCAGTTTTCCTCCCTTTTCTATCCTTTCCTAATGAGGATAGGATGGAAAGGGGAAGAGGATTGGAGGGGGAGGAGAAGAATAATAAAAGGAAACATCATTTTCCCTGTCTTCTCCATCATAAGTAAGCAACGCATCTGCAACTCGTTTTCTTTTTTGCGGATGTCTATGGGTAGCAGTCACCGAATATCAGGTGACCCGCTTGCTCGTTTGCCACTTTCTACCATAAAAAAGGAGTACCCGGATTCATTCAATTCACGCAGATATTGCGAACTTTCATTTGACACAGTCCTAGCACATATTTTCTCTCGCTTCTTCAACATCTTTCTCTTAAAATAACCTTTTTTAGTATGTCACTAACTTATGTTCGTCTATGAGCTCCCCTACCAATGCTGCCACTTACTTTATAAATATGCTTTTTTATTTATCTCTGCGGCATACCCAAACCACCAAAGCATATCTTTTTCAATTGTACATACATCGTTCTCATTTAAGCCACAGTTTTCTCTCAGGACGCTGTTTCTGATTGGACTTAAAGACGTCAGAGTGAATTCTAACATAACAGCTAGATATATACATATGTAGAGCGCTAAGTTAAACTACTTAATAGTAAGTAAAGCTAGAACATAAAATATGTATACCTGTTTTCATTGTAACTTTGTTTCCAAGATAGTTTTATTGTAAGAAAATTGAAGCATTATCATGACTTATTCTTAGACCCGTTGTGTAAGAGCGGCATTATTCCCTGAAAGCATATAAAATAATTGGGATAAGGTATTTAAACACTTGTTATATTTATAGTTGAATTATATTTTTGAAGTGAACAGTTCTTTAGCCGCGTTAGACGATATTTGCTAGGGAAAATCTTATGGGTTCGAGTGAACATCATGCTCAAAATGCGTCAGCAACACGCTTATTTGAATTTGGAACAGTTTGGATGAACTTTTTTAGCGCCTTCGCGAGTTTCCAATTGTCTTTTGTTGTTTTTTTTTGTGTTTTTCTTAATTAATCATACGGCAGAGAACGTACAGTGTTTGATACAATAATTTTGTGAAAAAGAAAAGAAAAGAATCAAGCCCTACATTAGTTTCCTTTTGGTTATGATTTCTTTTTAATTTTCTTAAATCATAATATTTAACACAATAAAATTTAGAAAAATTAGATATATGTAGTATATTTGTAATATTAATTAATTTAAGTCACAGTCCTTTAATAAGCGTGAATTTGATTACCTTATTTGTTCAAGTAACAATGGCGTCCTTCCGTTCTTTCAGAAAGCAGTAGACAGAGGCAGGCAGAGGGGCTCTGATTTTTACAAAAAAAAAGAGTCTATTGAGTTTATTGGTAAATATTTTGAATTAAATGCATTGTTTAAGATATGTATCTTTTCTGAAAAAATATTACACCTCTACATATAAGCACTACATGGAACACGTGTGTGAACAACTTAATTTGAAACATGAAATCATAAGATGACGTAACAATTACATCATATAATGTTAAAAACACTATGTTATAAAGTTAAATTGACCTTTAAGACGAAATTTCTGTAATCGCGATCAATTTTTTAAGGTTATGAATTTCATATAATATCCTTAAAAATTATTTTAATACGTAATAATTTTCATAAAAAAATCACTTAATTACGCATTTGTATATAAATTATTTATGTATCATTAACATCATAATGATAGAAAAATCGGTACAAATGTGCTTCTAATAATTTCCTTTCTCTTATTTTTAGCGTGGGATGGTATCGTTGAAATCTTTAATACGTCGACATTTAATTTTCATGCGTTTTCTTTTCTTTCTTTTGTTAACTGAATAAATTCGAAACACTCCTGCTTCTGGAAATTGGACTACTTTCTAAGGCTATTAACTATTTTCAGTGTATTTGAAACGGCACCGTTGAAATCTTTAATACGTCGAGTTTACTTAGTTTTCGAGCACATTCTTTTCTTTTCACAAGCATATTTATCTGCCTTTTAACTTTTTTGTTTTCTTGCAATTTTTAATATTATAATTCTATTTTGTCAATCACCATAATAATGAAAAAAATGCATAATAATGCTCCACATAATTTTAATAGTTTCATAAACGGCGTTATTAACTAGAACGATGAAGTTCACTGTAACACTAACAAAATCCACAATAAAATATTGTAATAATTGTTATTCACTTTCGTACAACATTCCACTAAAACGATACAAACTCGACAAACATTCTGGTGATAAGCCAGTACAAAGTGTTTCCTTTGCGATAAGTAGTCCCCTATTGAAGCGCAGCACAGAATATACTTTAGTTGTATTGATGATACAGTACTTATAAGTACGTCATTCGTATGTCCGTGGAAACATTGCGATGATTATTTATTACACACGACTTTCCGGTGTCATTGAAACATTGGAATATTGATTTTGATTGTTCGATAAACATAAAACATAACGTTTTTAATAGCAGATACCACATTTATAATTAGGAATTCATAATATTTATAAGATCAAGAGTTTTGCTTTTGCGTTTTGATAGGAATCATGAGAAAAATGTTATGCTTACTATATGCCAAAGAATGAATACTATATTTTCAGTCAAATTTTAAATCTCAATAATTTTGTACCATTATTTTTTGAAATTAAATTTGTTTAGGCACGCTTGACTTGGAGAGTAAGCTGGTGAATGCGTGATGAGAGCGTTACGAAAAGAATGATTGGGCGAGGCGCGTTACGAAAATTGTGATCGGGTGGGGCGATCGGAAGTTTAATTTTGAAGGAAGTTAATAAAAAAGCCTTGCCTAAAATTTGGAAGGCAATTTTGAATTTTATTGTCAACATAAAATGGTTTTCTTGTTGATTGTTTATTATTAAACTATTGTCGAGCCTGTTATAATTTTTAACTTCAGTCGGCAGTATGACTGCCTTTGTTTTTTTTTAAATCCTAATACTTATCGTATTTTGTTTTTCAGTGATCCCAAAGATTACAGTTAATTTGACAGCTGTTGTTCCTGAGTTGCAATAAGAAAAATTTCAACTTCAAAAATGGAGAACACTGGCAGTGTTGAAGTTGACAGCGGGTGTGAAG